>JALBCR010003511.1:0-332807 GCA_030710515.1 Abscondita cerata | reverse complement strand
TTATATACAACATTAGATATATCTAAAAGTTGAGTCTTATCTTTTAACTGGAGTAAATGTTGGTATAAATCATCTTTTTATTATATAACACTAATTTGGTAATGGTCATTTTTTAAGATATTTATTATTTTATGGCTGGCATAGGTATATTTATGATTTTCTATATGGTTGTTTTAATAATGTTATTGGTGGTATTCCGATTACTGCCAGATTGGGTATAGTTGGTGTTCTTATTTATCAATTTATTTATTAATTTATCCGATAATTATTCTTTAAAATAGAATTGAGAATTAATTTATTTTTTATGGTGAAAGGTACTGTCACCAATTTCTGAGCATTTTATTAAGCGTAAAGTTATTATATTGATTTTTTGATGTAAAGGATGTTTCGAATAATAATTGATGGTTCTGCTTGATGCCATAGGTTTTATAAACCAGCCAGTTTTGATAGTGTCATTGTGTCTCTTACAAGTAAAACATCCACAAGGGTAACTTTAAATTTTTTCAAGTTCTACCGTAAATTCTAAGGAATGCAAGTTATGATGTCATCAACGTACACAAACATGAATATAGGAAACAGTTGAGACTGTTTAATTGTGTCATAACTGTGTTAATGACATCATGCATAGTGAGATTCGCCAATATTGGGGAAGCTGGGTTGCCCATCGCAGTCCCTACCTTTTGTTTTTGTAAAAACGGTATTTATACTGGAAATAACTTGTGTTCAAAAATAAAAGTGATGAGGTCTATCAACTCATCTAAGTTTAAAGTGGTGAAATAAGATATATGTTCTTATCTCAGAACTATTTCATTGTCTTCCCATTCGTTAATTTGTTTGAACGATAACTGATGAAGCAAAAGTTAAAAAGTATTTTTAAAAAATTGATTAAAATTATTATAACTAGAACAATCTAAATGTAAACGTTTTACAATCAGAGTAATATACTTTGAATATTCCAGTACTGATATTTTAGAATTTATTCTACATCCGTGGTCAATGTGGAAAAATATTTATAATCTAAAAAATAAATTTATGTAATTTTAGTTTTTCATGTAAAAAATAATTCTGTTTAAATGTCAAAAAGTTTTCAAAACAAATTTTAATTATAAAAATACTACATCTGTTTCTTTCTGTTAAATTACTATTTTAAAATTAATTATTTGTATTATTAATATTCGTTTAAAACATATTCACAATGCCCTTTGTAGGTACTTTTTTATTAAAATATGAAAGCTCATTTATCCATTTTCATGTTATAAAATAAATTAGGATTCTAATATTTGTTTTAAAGTACGTGCCAAGTTTGTACTGTATTATTTTGTATTTACGATCTTTGTTTATACTTTACAAACTTTAGTTCGAGAAAAACATCTTTAAATAACAATTTAAGCCACAAACTCAATTCTATTTAGAAAAAGAAAATGTATTAAATTATAATTTCATCAAAACCGAAAAGTTTTCATGTTGGTATACTAAACGTCGAAAAGGAGACAATGAGCACAATAGCAACAGTAACTGATTATTATTAACAAGAGTTATTTAATTCGTTTTGCGTAATAAATTCATATTTTTATAATTTTAATGTAAGAGGTTTCTGTCCGAATAATTTTAGTAAAGTACATCAGAATATCTTATAAACAGATACAACTAACCAATTAGTAATTAGTAAGGTAAGACATACTTTACTTTCATGAATTATAAAAATGTTTAGTAAAAAGTTTTCAAACTTACAAACTTGCAGGTTGTAATCAATAATGTTCTAATTGAAATTTGAGCTTAACCATTAACACCTTTAGCTATAATTCTATTATTAATCAAACTTATACGTTTAAATTGTACTGTAAAGAATGACAATAATAATCTAGATAAATTGAGCAAGCTACTTCACAGATTTTTCAAACGTTTTTAATTGCTTTGGCAAATTTACAGTAACATTATTTTCCAACAAATGTATATTCCAATTACCTCTTATTACTTTTGTAATTATTCGTTAAATTGCTTGAAATGAATTTATAATAAGCAATTTTTCAAATCTTGTTTTCTAAAGCGTAATTCAACATTCGTACTATTAATCACCAAGCTTAGATTTAGATCCTTGGATGTAACCTGCATATTATGAAGTTATGTGTAGGAAGCACCACTTTCATTAAGTAACATTAAAATTATCATCAATTAATATTAATGTGTTTATCGGAATCTACGTCAGAAGTAAATACTTGAATATCATGATAATTTGCAATCTAATTTATAAATATGCGTAGTTTTCTTAATACACTTTTATTAATAATAAAATGTACAGTTACAAAATACATTCTAAGTTTGTACTGATTGGGATTTGGGGTTGTGGTACGGCACTGGATAAATTAGTTATTTATGCATTACGTTTATGGTTTCTGCGACAGGAGAAACTAATGCTGCGTTGAAGAGTACCGCCCACGGTTTCAAACAAAGAGTTCTCCACTTCCACACTTTTGCAGAAATTCATCGTCATTTTTGTGAACATGGTTTGGCGTTCTTAATAACCAAAAGCGATTTTCGAAGAGAGAACAACAGAATTCTTCGTCTTTAAATTTGAAAGAACAATGAGTACACGTCGAGCAGCCCGACAACTCGGTATATGCCAATCTAAGATTTTTTAGAGCTTTTAAGCAAGATCTCGAAAAGTCTTCTATTTGCAAACTTAAACCTATAGAAAAGCAATAACAAATAAAAAAAATCATCATATAAAATTGATTAATAATAGTTTTATAAAACGATGTAACGTTTTTAAAATATTGCGCCATCTAATTTTCCAACTTATTTATTTTCTAATATTTATTTAGCAAATCTAGGAATACTTTCCTTTTTGAGTTTTTCTTTTTTTTTAAAATGATACCTTAGTTTCGATTTTGAGTTGTTGATAGACAGTTTTTGTTTTTTCGTACTTAACTATTTTTGTGCTAGTAACTTCTCCGAATTACACTACTCGAGTTATAGAATTAGTAGTCTTTCTGTAAATATTCAGAATTATTTGAGAGTGTAATGATATTTTTCCGAATGTTGGATATTGTATTTGGATCCACATTTGATTGCCTTCACGGGATTATACGAGTTTGTTACTTGAATTAAAGCAGGTTAGAAAGCTAAAAGAGTTATTTCATCTACCGTGTCTCTAACTATAATACGATACTGGGAAAATCTGACGTGAGTTCTATCAACATCCTGTACCCTGCTACCATTACGTTTGAAAATCATTGGAAATTGGGTTTTGCAATTGTGACCCGGAACCTGGAGCTAAATTGCCTGTAAGACTTGCCTGACTTCTCACCAGTTAAGCCGAGGACAATTAGGAATTTGGGTTCACAACTGGCGAGACCTGTTGCTTGATTCCTGATTTAAAGGCCAGATTGGTTATTTATATCTATTAATTTATTTGATTTAATACCATTGTTCTTGACGTAACGACTTTAAATTTTTATTCGTTAATTTTGACATTTCTAAAATGATTAGGATTGTATGTACTTTTGATTTGAATCAAGAATCGTTGTTCTTACCTTAATTTATTTAATTTGTATGATCTTGATAGTTTTTTTACAAAAATATTATAACGTGCAAGCAGTAATAACCTATAAATATACAGGGTGTCTCCAGATAAGGGTGGCAATATTTCAAGGGTACATAGAAGAAACTCCAGATTAGAGATTTGAGATAATAAATCTATGTCGGAAATGCGTTGCTTCCGATATACAGGGCCATGAAAAAATTCAAAAATTAATATGGTAGTCAAGTGTTTTTGAAGTTCAGGTGAAGACAACGATACTCAAACCTCTCTTGCCAGTTGCGGTATTAATTTTGTTTTCGTTGTCGCCATGACAATATTCATTGTTCACTACGTTTTTTTGTCACCTGAAGTTTTTCGATAATGAGCTCTTTGAAAGACATCCAAATGGATTTTATTTTTCCTCGGAAACGACGCGTCGGAGAAGAAAAAACAGCAAAGGCGTTTCTTTCCAAATTGATTGGGAATGTGAAAAATGATTCCAATATTTGGAAAAACCAGTGGCGTGCTACATTTTCTCTTAAAACTAAGTGAGAAAAACCGAAAGTCCGGTCCTGGAAATTTTTGAGAAGAGTCGGATTGGCACATAAATATGACCAATACTTTGCTTGACATACTCTGGAAATTTTAAGAAAATCGATCAACGCGTTTTCAAAATACAGACAAAACATATTAATTTTGAATTTTTTTCATAGGCCCTATATATCCAGGAAGCAACGCATTTCCCGAACGCCGGAATTTATTATCTCCAAATCTCCTAATCTGGGGTTTCTCTATGTACCCGCTGAAATATTGCCACCCTAATCTGAGACACCCTATATATATACCCACACCCCACATTTTGATCAAATAACAATATTTGGTATTGCAAATCAAATTTTATCGTACAATATAGTTCACAATTTCCAATTACATTTTGTTTGCACTTCACAATACTTTACATTCTTTTTTGTGTTTCAAATAAATGTTATTGTTCTTTACATTCGGATTTATTTTATTCGCCTAAGAGCATTCTGTTTACTTGGAGCAGACTCCTTTCGTTTACAGTTGATTGAGTTATATACTAGAAGGTTTGCTTTCGCCCATAATATAATACCGCACACCGTCTCTACTCGTGGTAGCCGGACCTCACATAGCTCCAGGTGGGTAAAGTAACATCTCTTGTTAGTTGAAAAGTGTTACAACGATGCACTACAATTTGGTAACTTTCTTTTGAGTTGTATTTTTAAATTTAGATTTACTATCAAAAAGTTTATTATTTCAAGAATAAGAATTTGTCATTTTCATTAACCTTAAGATGGGAGAATTTTGATGAAAATTTGTTTTACTAACATTTAAAAAAGAACTGATTATTTCGAAGATATTTACAACGAACGTTTAGATTTATTTGTTGTAGAGAAACGAACAATTTGAAATTTCATTAAGTATCTTATGAAGGAATATTTGGTCTAAATATATTCTTCGCAAAGTTTTAAGTATTAATACCAACAATGAAAAATTTGCATGTAATTTTAAAATGAAAGTCAGGATTTATATTAAAAAAATCTAAGAAAACGGTGTACTTTTTCTATTTTAGTCAATAAGAGTTAAATAATAAGGTGACCAGATAACATAGCAGTATTCTAACTGAGAGCAGAACGAGTGAAATGTATCTCCATTTTATTGTATCCAGATTAAGAATATGCATGGAGTATCTAAAAATAAAGCCTAATGCTCTAAGTGGTTTGAGTCTAATAGTATATATATGTGCATTAAATTTTAAATCTTGAACCAACACCAAAAACTGCACCAAAAAACCTTACTCGGACACGTGTTTTTCTGTTGGTTAAATGAGCGACTATGCGGTTAGTTGTTTCCTTTTCTTTGATTTAAATCTTGAGAAAAGTTACTCCTAGGTCATCAGAATTTACAATTTGTAAAAACTGGTTATTAATTTTGTAGGAAAATTTAATCAGAGTTTTAATATGATAAAATGAAATCATTAAACATTTACTTAAATTTAATTCGATATCATTTGAAGAACACCAATTATAAAAACGATTTAAATCATGTTGAAGTTTATCACAATCCTTTAAGATTTTGATAATTTTAAAATTTTATATCATCGGCAAATAGCAGTATATCTTTAATATTATTAATAAAGATCAAAAACATCAATGGAGCAAGATGAGAGCCTTGAGGAACACCAGAGTGAGCTGATATAGGAAAGAACAACTCCTTCGTATTGAACTATTTGGGAGCGATTGTTATCCAAGAAAGTAACGGACCGTGAACACCAATGTTAGATAATTTATTGAAATTAATATCTTATGATTAACACAATCAAACGCTTTTTGCAAATTCAGTGTAAATAACGTCCACTGAGCGTTCTCATTCAAAAGATTTATAAATAAAATGTTGAAAGCAAAGAAGATTTGTGGTAGTAGAACGGTTAGGATAAAATCAAGATTGTTCTTCTATAACCAATGTTTTTTGGGTAGAGGGGAATTTCCTAATTAAGACAACAATTTTTCAAAAAAGTTTAAGAATTTCTGAGTTTTTAGTAATTGGTCTATTGATATCACTTTTACTCTTTGTTTTGTGGATGGGCATGACAAATTAATTTTCCAAAGATCCGAAAATATTCAGAAGACAATGATTTACAGAACAAAATGTGTAAGAACATAACAACATTTTTTTAGAACAAACACCAATATTATCTGGGCCCACAGTTTATTTTATAAGGTAATCTAATTAGTTCATTTCAAATATCAGCAACACTAATGTGTGTTTATTTTATTGTAGATCAGCTAAAGAATTTAGTGAAAAATCTGTTTTTTAGGTAATTATTATTATTTATTCTATATACAGACACAAAAATGTTTTCAAAAAAGGTTTACTGTTTCCTGACCATTATTACTTGAAAATAAATTAAGGATTATTTCAGATGGTAAATAATTTTTTTTTTTTTTTTTTGATTTTTAACTGTGTCCAAAGTATTTAGGATTAGTTTTAATTTTACTTTTTATTATTAAATTTATGTAAACGTGTAACAAAAGTAGATAAAGTTTTACAATTGGCGTAATTTAAAAATTTATTGTAATAGCATAGATCGTTAGTTTGTGAAATAAGTTTTTTGTTTGTACCATTTGTCGCAAGGCAGGAAGAATACCATACAGGAAAGATTTTTTGCTTTTGAATGTACGCTAATAGGAACAAAAAAAAGTAAAATATTCATAACAGCTTCGTTTACATTTAAAGATAAAAAGATTTCAATTTATCGTAGATAGGTAGTAACATAAGTCAGAATCATTATTCTCCATGTATGGGATCACAAAAATCCTAGGTTCATTAGGCAATCTTCATTTCAGCAGGAGTTCAGTGCAAATGTATAGATTGGCGTTATTAAGAACAATCTGTGCGGACCACATTTTCTCCCTCCTCGCTTAAATGCCAATTTGTTGCATGATTTTCTGGAAAACTTTCTTCCTGAAGTTCTTGAAGACGTTCTATTATGTGACGAGAGTTGGATGCAATTGGACGGTGCTCCTGCACACTATGGACGGCATGTGCAGCAGTGGCTACACGAAAATTATCCTCGCCGATGGATAAGGCGTGTAGGTGACAACCGTCAGAATTTAATTCAAGGTGAGGGGTCGGTGGTTTGACCTGGATTATTGGGTGCATTTAGCGAACCGTTCACTAATAAAATTTAAAAATTTAAATAAATTTACTACAATGTTTTAAAATATCTTCATACTTATAAATCCTAATTATTTCTATTACATTGGCAATTATTTATATTTACTGTCACATTTGCTGTCCCTTGCGCTTAAATGTTTATGATTGTCAACGATAATGGTTTCGTTGTTTCTGTAATTCAGTTCGGGTCTAGTCCTCTGGAGCTTCCAGGTGAGTGAACTTCAGTATGGGTGCGAAGCATTTGTGACACATTAGTTTTGTTTTTTTTAAAATTCTATTGACGTAACTTTCTGCTACGGCACCCGACTTCCACCCTTCGTGTCGCTTAATAGTAAGCAAATGGCCGCCACGATTTGCTAAATAGGTTGCGCTGGACCGTCTAAAACAGTGCCCAGTGTTCAGCTCCGGGTGTGGCAATCCAAGAAACTTGGCAATTTCTTTGCAAATGTTCCCCATCTTATTTATCCCAATGGGCAATTTATACATTTGCCATTCCTGTAAGTGAGGAGAAACCGACCGTGTGTAACCTTTCGTGGTCTTAATTTAAAAATATTCTTTTACTAGCGCAATCTAATTTTTTCATCTGTGGATATCATCCAGTTCCTCCTGTCTACAAGCTCCATTGTACGCAATAATCAAGATCACTTACAGTTTTAAAAAGTTTATGAAATGATTTTCAAAATTATACACACTTTAATTGCAAGGTATTTCACATTTTCAGCCTCACAAATAAATTTATTTATCTCATCCTCTTCTAGTATTTTAGATTTTTTGGCGTATAGCCCATTAAGGAAAGCTTGAAATTTGGTTACTTTGAAATATCGGTGTTCAGATGAATTGAAAGACCTGAGTAATTAGTCCACAGCGTGGAAGGCTTATATTGTTGACGTTAGGATTCAAAGTATACCAACAGAACATTTTTCTGACAAGTTTAAATATTTTTTTACACGATCAAGCGTAAAATTTTAACCCCATTTTTGGGCGTAAAGTAGAACATTTTGCCCGCGGGCTTAAAACTGTTACTTTTGCGCCCGTGGGCTTTGGTTTTAAATCGTTAAAATTGATCTAATCTATATATTGCTAGATGCAACCAAATCGCCATTATTGATGTATATTGTATTGACTATTCTGTAATCAACTTTAACAATATTGTAATGATTGATACGTTTGTTAAAAAAACTGTATTTAAACGTTTATGTGCAATTCGCACTTCACACTTCACAGTGCTTCTATTTCACTGCATGAATGCAGCCATCCCTTCTTAAAACTTTAGTAGTGTAATCTCCGTAACCTAACCTTAATCATTTTTCTTCTACTTTCCCTTCCTTTATTTTCTATTTGCTTATTTTAGTCCTGTTATCGCTTGTTCTCTATGATTTTGCAATCCGTTTTATTATTTCCATCGTAATCCTACTCCTGTATGACAAAACAATTTTTATAAGGCTAAACACATTTCGAAATGTTTGTTTCGGGTAAAGCATAAAGTAAGTGTGTAATTTATTATTAATACTCTGCTTGTATTTTAGATTAACAACAATGCAATTCAAATAAGGTCGTTTATTTTCAAAACATAGGCCAGACTAGACCTTCACAATCATTAAAACAGACCCTAAATTGTCAATGTCGTCAATGGATAGCTGCGACAATTCCTCTCTGCGGCAAGTCCCAGCAATTCCAATGATTAAAGCCACCTAATTTTTTATATTATGTTAGGTATAATATTATTAACCAAAACAATTTACTTACATTCATCATTAAAAATCTATTATTTGGAGATTCTATAATAAATTTTAAAATTTGTCCACTTGTTAAAATTTTTAATTTTTAGGTTTGTATCCGTCTCAATTTCTTTTAGGAATACAGTTACTTTATTGAAATTGCTTATTTCTAGATTTTTATTAATTGAGATAGCGGCCTTCAACATTGAATAAATCGACCAAGGTGTTGTTGATTTAAATATTTCTGACTTCTCAAATAAATATGCTAGAAGCACATTTTTTTATGTCACTGTGAGTGACAAATGAAAAATTATGTAAGGCACCTATGATGGTAATAATACAGTAGATTAACGCAATTTGTAAATGTTTTTACTTTTTTGTATACGAAAATAATGAAACGTGTAAAAATTATTATACATCTCGATCGTGAAGCTTGCTACATAAATAACTATTTTTTCTCCACCCTTCAAATTTCGCAAATTGTTTTTTGTGTGCCGCTTCCGATTTATCAGGTAACAAATTTTGAGTGGTTACTTCGAAGATTTCCCATAGAAAACTCGCCTACTGCTCGTTTTCTACCTTGGGATTCGTGCCCCAAATCAACTCTTATAAAACTTGTTCTTTAATATACTATTTTATTATTAAATGTTCGTCGTTCTTGCCATTAAAAACGCGTTAATTTTCAGTGTCATTTTGTTTTGAGCCTTTTCCATGATAGTGTCCGCAATTTTGTAGAATATGTCGAAAACTAAGCGACATATCAAAAAACTTTAAGAACAAAAAAGTTAGTAAGTAGACGGAACGTATCAAAAAATAGTTTTGTAATGTATTGTAATATACCACTATATAGCGCATTCTCCACACATGTACACTCATGAAATTTAAAACTTGGACACCACAATTTCTGTAAACAAAAGTTTGCACATTGTGAAGCGGGCTTAAGGGTATCATTTACAATTCTAACAGCAGGTAGTCTCAGCAGGGGTTATCTTATAGAAGGACTGTAGAATGAATCATTACACTAAGCACGTTTTACTATTTCACTATACTTTCTCCAAAAAATAGTTTGGGATCTGTTGAATTAACATTTTCATAATGTATTTTTGTTGTTAAAGGACAACGCCCCTATTCATACATCGCAGGTTGTGCGCAATTGGATACGAGAAAATAACTTGGAGCTGTTACCCTGGCCACCAAAAGCCCAGATTTTAACATTATCGAAAATGTTTGGGCTCGAATACTTGCTGTTATCCGAAGACAACAAGGGCCAAATTTTATACCAGTAAACCGTAATGCACTAATTGCAGCCATTGATACCGCATGGGAAACGATTAATATTAATTATATTGATACCTTGATAGCGTCAATGAGCAGACGCCTCCAAGAATGTATCAATAATAATGGAGGTCACACCCATTATTGATTTCTTATATTTATTTATATAGTAATACCTTTATTTAAAAAAAAAGTTTTCATTTAATTTTAAACTATAACTTGGTATCTTAATTATAATTATGTAATAAATTCTTGTCAAAAAACTAAATATATACGTTGACAATAAGAATTGCCTTAGTTTTTATTTTCACTTTTTATATTAACTACAGAAAAAATGAAACGTCATAAAATATACATTTTGTAAGGACTAAATATTATGAATAGAGAGTTTAATGATTTTTTTTAATAACTTACAATAATTAGTAGGTTAGATTTATTTAAAAATAAGTAATAATCAGTCAACCCAAATAACCATGTTTAGTTTTTGATTTAATTTAAAAGTTATTGCTTGTAGACGTTTTTAAATCAAAATTATTTCTAATTTTATTTTGTAAACATTTCCTAAACAAAATTTTGATTCGATAATTAATCGAGCTATGGTGTTTAATTAGCGATACCTTCAAATATATTCTTTAAAGAAAAAATTAAGTAAGCAACGTAAATTACCTATTTTCTAAAACGTGCTTAGTGTAATGATTCATTCTACAGTCCTTCTATAAGATAACCCCTGCTGAGACTACCTGCTGTTAGAATTGTAAATGATACCCTTAAGCCCGCTTCACAATGTGCAATCTTTTGTTTACATTGTAGCGAACAATTGTAGATATTAAGTTTAGTTATAGTGGGAATGCCTATGTTAAAAATATTATTAAATAAATGTACGTTGTGGCATTCAATCTTTTATTTATGCATTAGTAAAATTACATAAAAATATCACAGTTTATTCAGTGGCGTGCGACAAAAAAGTTTTCGTGAAGTTGACACCCACAAAAACAACACCCTGTAGAGCAATTAATCTAATTTTTTTCACAAATATCAGTTACGTTGCTTTTAACATTTAACCATTTGCGTGTTTACATTCTTTGGCTTACGATTAAAAATAATTCAAATTTTGGCGCCATTTTTATTCCAAACGGAAGCGTTTTTTGGAGTATGGTTTATAATACAAACTATCATTATTTCGGTTAGATCTATCGATACTTGAAGTTATTCTAGTAAAACCTTAATCACTCTGTATAGTTAACCCTTTTGCGACAATTCAAAATTAACTATTTGACTTTTCATTTGAAACTCTTGTTGTTAACTGTTTACAATTAATTGAATTTTTTTAATTCTGTAGAAGCGGACACTATTTTAAAATTAATGCTAGAACAATAACAGTATTTCTTCAGTCCTATATTTTAATTGACAAGACGTTTACTAATTGTTCTTTAAGAAAATTAATTAAGATACATACATTTATTCAACATGCAACTTTAGAAGCAATGGAAATGAGCCATCACACTATAATTGATTAATATTGCGATAAATGCAATACACAAATGAAGAAAGAGTTTTAATAACGGGTTTTTTAAGTTATTTGTGTTCTAGCATTTCTTGTTTTGTATATTATTATTTCTGAACTACTATTAACGAATTATAATTATGATTAGATAGTTCTTCTAGGGATAGTAATTTATAAAGCCAAAATTTCCAAAACAAAACATATTTTAATATCATATCTCCAAGTACGAGGATGTATTGATATCTAGTTAGCCTAGACCAGTTCCTTGCATAAACAAAATATTGCGTTACCATAGCAACGAACAATAACTTATTAGAAGTGTCAGTGTAAAGTTTGACGTCAAAAAGTAAACCAGAGTCACGCAATAAATTAAATGAAAAAGATGTCCACCGAAATTGTGAAAATTGAAAAATTAGAGTATCGAGCCATCATCAAGTACCTGTATTTAAAAGGGTTAAGAGGTAAGCAGATTTACGAAGATATGCTTAATACCCTTGGTGATCAATGTCCTTCGTATGCGACCGTCAAAATTGGAATGCGAGCTTTAAAAGAGGTAAATTTTCCATTGAAGATGATGACCGATTGGGAAGTTTCTGTGTCAGTCCTCGAAAATATCGATGCAGTTCATGACATGATTTTATCAGACCGTCGAATTGGGCTAAAACGGATATCTGAAGCACTGAATATTTCATACGAACGCGCTCATCATATGATTTACGTCAATTTACACATGAGAAAAATTGCTGCAAAATGGATCCCCAAATGTTTGAATGTTGACAAAAGCGTGCAAGGGTAGAAGCATCGCGTTCGATCTGTGCTCGATTTGAAAACGATGTAGACTTCTTAAACCGAATTGTTACTATGGATGAGACTTGGGTACATTTCTACGATCCAGAAACAAAGCAACAATTGATGGAATGGCGACACTCTGGTTCTCCAAGACCTAAGAAGTTTCGTGTCCAAAATTCTGCTGGAAAAGTTCTTGCTTCAGTTTTTGGGATTGCCATGGAGTAATCATGATTGATTTTTTGGATAAGGGTAGAACAATAACTGGAGATTACTATTCGACATTACTGACCACTCTACGGCAAAATATTAAAGGGAAAAGACGCGGAAAGCTATCCAAAGGTGTTTTGTTTTTGCAGGACAACGCCTCTGCACACAAATCTCATGTTGCCATGCAAAAAATTCGTGATTTAGGGTTTGAATTACTAGAACACCCCTCTTATTCATCCGATTTGGCTCCGTCCGATTATCACCTTTTTCCTCAACTAAAAAAAAGTTTAAAAGGTCGTACATTTTCTTCCAACAAGGAGGTAATAGAAGCTGTGGAGGTCTGGTTTGCAGAGCAAGAAGAAACATTATTTTTGAAAGGTCTAGAAACGTTGCAGGTTCGCTGTAATAAATGTATCCAATTAAGAAGAGAATATGTTGAGTAATAAAATATTTTGACATTGAAATTTTGTTTGATTCTATAGTAGGCTAAGAATTTTTCAATATATCCTCCTATATCAGGCAATTACTGTGCAAATTCAAAAGTTCCAATTTTTCGTTTTTCTTCCAAATTAAATATTTAAGGCTCATACTTTACAAAACCTTGTTTGCAGAATAATTGCACGGTATTTGTTATTTTCCAAATTTGTTTCGGAATTGTGTCAATTAACTCCGCGTACAATAATTTATTAGCTACTTACATTGTAGACATCGCATTTGCACAAACTTAAGTTTTTCAACATTTATAAATATTCTACAGTACGTAGATACACGTTCTAAATAACTTGTATTACAATAATAAAGTAAAAGTTTATTCTCTTAGAAGAAAGCACAAATAATCAATTAAAAGATTGTATAACTTTCGTACTGCCGTTATCACAAACACAGTTTATAAATCTAATTAATGTACGATGAGATTAACTGCGGAAGCAATTACAAGAGATCTGTCTTGTGCTCATAGAAATTATAATTCTCGTAATTTTTTGGAATAAATGAAAATTTCATAAACCTCCAATTACTTTAAGTAAAAATACAAAATAGTCATTTAAGTTTATTTATTTATTCGTATGGCACAATGTTGAAAAGAGAGGAAAAAAGTTTGGAATAATTGACAGAGTCGCTTAACCAAGTCCCAGTGATGAAAAAAATATCGATATAAGAGAGAGATCGAAAACATTGTTAAGAAATTCTTGTGTTTTAGTGTTAAGGCCCCTAACGTTTGTTAGTAAATATAGACAGAAGCGGAAGACATATGGGATGAAAACCAGTCTAGAGAGTTGGCGAGAAAAGCGGGTAATTTTTATCCGGAACCTACCAGATCTGTTTTTAAAGCAGTCAGCTTTTTTGACATAAATAGGACAGTTCATATGCCAGGCAGCGTGATCAGGTCTAATGTTGGGCAGAATCTTGCTGAAACTACAGCAATTAAAACACTTCAAAGAATCAGACTTACAGTCACCAACAGAATGTTGTTCAGCACACTTAGGGCATACCAACGACTTATGGCAGTGGCGAGACAAACGGTGGAATCCGCAACAATTCAAACATCGAATAACTTCTAGTACATCAAACACATGGCAAGAATCATACTCAATAAATATTTGTGTAACCGAAAAAGCAGATCTGTAGGCAGCAGCGTCAACCTCTAAGACAGCCTGAAATGAGTTTTTGTTCTTCTTCAGAGGGTTGACCGAGATACATTTGATACTGGAGGAACCGAATAAACCGGGATTTTTCACACCAGCAACCTTGACAATGGTCTTCGGGGTGTGCAACTCAGTCATCCCAGTGACTTTTATGCAAAGATGGAGCTTGGTGGGTTCAGTCACTTGATATTTTTCTGAAAGGTTGACGGTCGCTATCTGTTTCAATTTTCCGGCGCTGTCATTAGAAGAGCAACTAACGATAATATCACCACCAGCAGTATGCTTCACACCGATAACCCTTAAACCAGAGGATATGGGGTCTACAGTACATAAAAGATCAACCTTAGTAGTAGAATTACTCTGCTAAGTCTTTGGTTCAATCAAAACAGAGGATGCAGCAACGTTAGTATAAGGGCGAAGGTTTTGACATCTGGAGCTTTCAGATGGTACAGACGAGAAATTAGACTTCAGAGAATCCAATGCTTTGGATTTCAGTGACAAGACACCAGCTACGATAATAGAATTTAGGTTCTTAAAAATCTTCTTAATGAGATGAGACTTTAATTCTCCAATTTTTAAATCTAATTCTTAAACAATATTATTTATGCATTTATCCAGGTACAAATTAATGTTATCTATGAATGTGGCTGACAAGAGAGAGATACAAGATTGGCATTTCCAAATCACTCCTTGGTACGTTCTAATAATGTCAATAATGAAACGGCTTATTACAAGGACCACTACAGCTAAGTTCAGGTATTTTTGACCCACAAGGATCACTGCATTTAGAGCAGATTGATATTGATTAGGAATTAATAAGTCTCGCATCAAGGCACTGGAGTTTGTGATTTTATGGTCAAGGTGAAAACGTTTCTGATACAAGTGTCGAACTTACCGATAGCGTCCATAAGGCAACACGTAAGCAACAAAGTCAACTATAACGCACAAAGTAAATGTAAAATTCACTGCATTTTAATTGCACTGGGAATAACAAAAAGCATAATGTTCACACTGCATACAAGATTTTACAATTAATGTAAATATTCAAATTATATAGTGACAATTTGTTAAATATTCTACTTAACCAAAGCACAGAAATTCGTGTTACATGTAGAGGAAGGTGTTTTATATTTTTTCGGCCATAATTTGGTTTAGAAATACTTAATTTTTTAGTTAAGTATTAGGGCAAGTATCAAAACCTAGACCTATGTGTTCTTTTTTGAGTTAAACTAAAAACGGGGTTTTTGCTAAACAGTTTGCACTGTGATAAATGTCCTCAGGTACGGTTTATTGATGTACGTAGGGACACCTTACAATGTACCTAGGGACACCTTTATTATGTACCTGGAGCAGTAATTAAAATGTAAAAACCAATAAACGCAAACGTTAATGTGGAACTTAAGTTGTTTATTTAACATTTAACATACAAAAATTACTTTTTATTAAAAACATAAACACAAACATTTGATATCTACCTAATTTTAAGAGCTTATCCATATGATTATTAATATAACGAACAAAAGCCGTAAGGTCAAAAAACAACAAAACATTATTACATTTTTTAGCCCAAGTTATAGCCGCAGAAGTCAACAGAAAATTTTAACAAATTCGAAGTGCGTTTTGTTCCACCGATAGAAATTGGAGGAGGTAATTTGCAGATAACATCATCGGGTAACACCAAATATGTTTCAGCACTATCATCGAAAATAAATGTGTTAGTTTTCTGTTGCGTCTTTAAATACTTTACATCATAATTTTTCTTCTTCGTTAAAGTTATGTAGCCCACGAAATGCTGAAACGATTTCTCACCAGCGCATTTTATGAGAATATAGTCTCCAGCCTTAAGTTCTTCTGATTCAAATTGCCTCTCCAGTTCTATAGTAGTGGCTTTATTATGAAGGTCAAAATCGTCATCGGACCCAACAGGTGCATCACAGTCACCTTCCTCGTCGCTACTACTTTCTACTATTTTACGTTTTATCTTTGCTACTTTTGCTGCGGGCGCCTTCGACTTTGGCTGCTTTCTATCTCTAGTTCCAATTTCTCTGGTGTATCCGTGAGGATAGTGGACTTTCCCCTTTTTCTTCCAGTACATTTTCTTTTCTCTGTCACCTTTGGGAATGGTTTCAACATTATAGGTGTCACCTTCACAGATGGACTTGATTCAGAATGAACTGTTGATGGAGTAGCTTCTGCATTCGCGTTCAAATTTACCCCACTTGTGGAAGGTTGGTCTTGACAGCTCGTTGGATTGGTTATGTCTTTTGCTGGCTTAGTCAATGCTTCAGATAGATTTTCCGGATTTTCGATTTCATGCGGTCTATCAGTAACATTTGAAGCAATAAAGTCACTGTCATCAAATATATTTCTGTTCAGTGGAACAATACCAGTGCTCCTAAAGCCACTGGTAATATTCATAGTGAATGCTGCTTCATATGCTTTTCCAGCTAACTCACAGACATCATAAATAGTAATAACTTTACCAGCATTACCAGGAGTGCTCATCCATTCATTCATAGCACGATTATAATAAAGTTTGAATGGGCCATAAACTGTACGGTCTAGGGGCTGCAGTTTATGGCTTGTATGAGGCGGAATTGTTAGCAAAATTACTCCTGCATCCTTAGCCTTTTGTACGCCGTTAATAGAGATGTGGGTCTCGTGGTTATCTAAAATAAGCAAATGAGGTTCTTCAGTGCTTGGTTTTGCATGTTTTATAAAATGTTCTAAAAACTGAACAAAAATATCTTCTGTGGACCATCCACTGGGATTTGCAGCTCCAACTGAGCCTGGAGGAGCTCCCTTTAACATGTGAGTTTTCAGATGAACCCTAGGAAAGATGAATAATGGCGGGATACTATTTCCTATAGCATTAATGGCAGCGATCATCGTCACATTTTGGCCCCGTTCACCTGAGGTCATGCCACCTACTTGTTTGCTTCCCCTTTGGGCAAGGATTTTAGGAGGAATATGCACCGTGGACAGGCCCGTTTCATCTGTATTCCAAATTTGCTGTGGCTGCAAAGAAAAGTTGTACTTTTCCAACACCTTCTCATAATTGTTGAAGAATTCACTGACTGTGGTCTTATTAAAGGCTGTCGACCTTGCAAGGCTCGTTGCTTCCGGCTTTCGAAGTGTTAGGTCAGGGTGTCTGTCTCGAAAGTACCGCATCCACCCCCATCCTGCAATTTTGTTTTCTTCCCATTGTGGAACTGCTTTACTGTTAGCCTTTGCATATTGATATGCAAATCTTCTCACTTCCAGCAGAGTTAAACCGTAATGAAGTTTTGCACATTGCTTAAGATACTCTACTAGCATTAATTCTTCTTCGGCAGTGAACACTTTTTTTACATCGTATTTTGGGTCGTATGAATATTCCTTCCCATCATTCATTTTGGCCAAGTTTACGTTTCGAGCGATTGCCGACTTACTGATTCCATATTTCGAAGCTGCCAAGCGCAACGAAAGCCCACTTATGACATCACGAACGGCTGCCTCCATGCGTTCTTTGCCAGGAGTTGGCCTTTTTCCCTTCTTTACTACGAGGCATTTCTGCAAAACATTTTGTACATCATTATTTGTACTTAATGTAAACGTCAAACCGGGGTTTTCTGTTCAACAGTTCTGATAATTCAATATGCAATTAAAATATCTAATCTCGGGACGTCCCTAGGTACAGCAACTAGGCATGTCCCCTGGTACAACACCAACAAAGTTTAAGTAAATTCATATTTTTTAGGTTAGATGCAGAGTTGAAGTTTCGTAAATCCACGGAATATATTTTAATTAACCCTACCTTCAATGTAAGTTATAGAAAGTTAGTTAAAACAAATTTTAAGCATCAGTTTTTATACGACAAATTAGGGTAGATACTTACTTCAGCCATATAAAACACAAAGTTGGGCACAAAATCAACAAACGTCGTGCCGCAAGCATTAGCTACGAATTACTGCGTAGTGGGGGCGCCACCTTTCCGATTTCATGGTCACGAAACTTCCCGCCCGGTTTAAATAAAAATTATTAGATCTGTCCTAGGTACAACCGTCTCTAGGTACAACACCTTCCCCTACCTATGCACGTATCGAAGGTATATTGTGTGAGTTCTTTCAAATAGACTGGTTTGATTCAAAATATTGATATTGGGATTTTTTTTTCTTGTATTAAGATTATTAATTTCAAATTGATATTTTAATTTATTAAATAAATATAAAATACAACGAAGTTTTAGTTGAAATGATTTTGCGAAACAAGCAACTAGAACACCCCTCTATTTTTCTATATTGAGCTTATCTTATTTACCAGTTATTGATTTTTCTTCGTTGAGGAGGGGCACCAAAACCTCAACAAAGAAAAATCAATTACTGATAAATTATAGGAGGAAATATCTACCTTTCATCTTCTTATTTACCTTTTTATAATGTTTACACATTTAATTAATATTATTACATGTGAATATTAGGGTGGGTAAGGGTTGGCATGTTTAGGTTTTAGTGGTTTTCCTAAACCTTGAAGTAAATGCTTTGCCAAGACGAACCAATCCACTATTGCACACGGGTTTATCACCACACTGTACAGGTTTATACTGATCTTCTGGGGCTCCATACATAACCCTTACATCACAATACAATATTTGTATAATGTACCATACAAATAAATAAATAAATAAATTCCAAATACCAAACGGAGGCATGAATTTTGAATGCGCTGAATTATGGTAACGTCAGCTTTATCTAGACATGGACTATCACAATAATTAAACTGAGACAGTATTAGTGACTGACATAACAATGTTTTAATCCTTTGACTCAAATTTATTTATTTATTCGTATGGTACATTTTAATTATTGTGTTGTGATGTAAGTGTTATGTATGGTGTCCTATAGTTGTCAGCATTTTTAGTATTTTCAGGATCAAAGACAAATAGTCACTGACGATGAGTGTCATCTACGTTAAAATGGTAGTGGCTATTTTTTACACTTGTTTTAAAATTACATGTATACACAATAAATAATTGTAGTACTAGTATTGACCCCTGAGGTACACCTGTAACAACAAGGAAAGACTTTGACCTAAAACTGAGTAAACGTATCGATTGTACTCGATTTATTAAATATTGTTTTATCTGTTCCACGGTATGATCGCTAAATCCGATAAAATGCAGTAGCAAAAGTAAGGTGTTATGACAGATTGTAACAAATGTTCTCGAGTAGTCGATAGAAACAAGGATACATAATTTATTACTGTCAACAGTTCCTATGATATCGTACGTAATATTTTGAATGTACCTACAGATTTATATTCTAGAATTTGTTTGTACATGATTTTTTCGATAATTTTAGATAAAGCTGGTAAAATACTAATTGGTCGAAGGTATATATAATTTCTAGTAAGTATAATTTAAAATCTTAGCAAAGAGTACTCTTTTAGAAATATGTGCTAGAAGAGGGACTATAAAAGTAATACACAACTTTATGATTTTAATACTAATATATCAATTCCAACTGCATTAGTTCCAATTGTTGATATTATCGGAGTTATTTTAATGTTACTAACACATTTAAAACTACACTTAGAAGTGGTTTTTATAGTAGTTGTTTTTAGAAACATTAATTTAAATTACGTTTGTTTAATGAACAAACAAAAGATTTATTTATTTTATCAGCATTAACTAATTTGGTGGGAACTCATATTACGTTTACTGTAAATATTCAATTTTTTTACTTCCTTCCAGATAGCTGATGTATTTCCAGCATTTTGTTGAATCTTAAATTCCATATACGCCTTTCTCTGGCATTCTTCAAGGGGGATACAAATTTATAATTCTTTATAGGTTAAGTGTAGTCTCATCAGCTGTACTACTACGAAAGCAACTGACGCCACTTTTAAATGATTATCTGAAAGGAATAATTTGCGTTATTACTACACCATCTATCGGAAGAAAAAGTTTTCTAATACTCCGCTAAATGATTAAATTACGTACTTGTAAAATTCTATTGAATCAACTGAAAGAGTTTCTGCAATAAACGATTTAAACAATGTAACAATTCAGTAAATAGTACACTATATATATCTTAACATCGAAAGTGGGGTACTTCTAAAGCTGACCACTCGTGTTAGCGAAAGAGAAATTCCAATCAACGACGGTCTTTAGGCTCAAATCTAGACGACACTCGTTGAAAAGAGTATTAATATATTTTTTACAAGATATGGAGTAAAACTAGATTATAATCTATTTATTGACATTATGAGTAAATCATCGTTGGTCCAAATTGGTTCTAAATTGCATATACCTTTTTATTTGCAAATTTTGTATATAAAAACAGGTTTTTCACAGAACTCCACATCGTTCTGATACTAACATACGTGTAAAAAAGTGTCGAAAATGTACGGCGACATAGAACATTTTGCTCAAAAAATTAAATAAACTTCTGACAGCGTCTCAACTTAATGATTTTTTATTAAAAAGTGAAAGAAAACTGATACATTTTAGAAAAGCGAGTTAAAAATTCCCTACACAAAGGAAAAATGGTAATTGTGTTTTAGAAAAAAATTGTTTAAGTAAAAGTTATAGAAAATAAAATTTTAAAATTTTCTGTCATGATTTTTATTGCATAATTGATATTGGTGGAGTTTCAGTAATTACTTATTGGATCAAAAACAAATAGTTTAAATAAAAGGTGTAGGTTGGCTTGATTCATTATGCCAAAATCTAATTAAATCTGCGGTTTTATAAATAAGGCTCATGTGCAAAGTTTTATAAAATTCGGGCAAATGGTTTTTTTGATATCTTCTTCACATACGGACGGACGGCCAGAAGATGTGGAGTAACTAATTATTGAAATTATGGGAATACCATTGTTGGTACAAATTAATAGTGAATTCAAGGTGTTTAGTTGTGTTGTTGAAATTGGACTTTATAAATCGGTATTACAGTGAACCTATTTGGACACAAATTCTAATTTTTTGGGTACAAATTAGGGGTAAATTAATACTAAATTGTCATTACTTTTTTCAATTTGCACAAGTGAGGGTTTATCGACATCTCTTTTATTCCTAGTAATATAATATACCTACTGGAAAAAAACGATTTGTGTTGCAGTTATAAGAAAACAAAATAACACAACTTCCTACATTAAATTATATTCTAGAACAAATAAAATTGTGTTAATCACTAGTATTAATGAAAATGATTGTAAACTGCAAAGGAACTATAATGACTTAGTGTAATTTGTCAAAAATATATCTAAACATTAGTAAATAGGCATAGAATTTCGAATTTGCTAATGTCCCCTTAATAACACAGTTAAAATGTTCCAATCAGTTTTTTAAATTAATTTAAACAAAATATAAAGAGATTCTTAAATTGCATTAAAATGTTAAATGAGCCGTGTGATTTAAAACAAATGGAGAAGTTGTACAAGAGTAATTCGAAGCAAATGTACCTCATAAAGTGCGCGGCGTTCCGTGTAATTTCTTATTAGGATTTGACGACTTATTAATAAATCATCGTTTTGCCCTACTTGAGTATTTTTGTAATATCTTATTTACGTATTTTAAAGTGCAAAAGTAGCATAATAATAATCGTAAATAAATTGTTTATATTATTAAAATAATAAACATAAAACTAGTAATTACACTATCAGTTTTAACACATTACGTAATTTGAGTTCGTAAAAATAACATGAACGATACGTATATGGAGATTACTTTTTAGTGTTACTGACCTTTTCAAGTAAATTAAATATTAACAACATTTGCAACCCCCGTTTAATTTATTCTGTATAAAAAGAGGCCTATATGGTTTGTTTAAAAGTAGTGTTTTTAAATGTTACGCCCTGATATCTGCTAATGAAAACAGAGCACAAAAAGACCTTTGTTTTAAAATTCTATGTTTGCACTCAAGCCATTTTAATTTAAATAGATTTAAATCTCTGTTAGAAATATTGTTATAAATAAACTAGACAAGTTTTAATTCAATATTTTCTACTTAAAAAATGTAAATTATTACATAAATTTTCAAAATGAACTTTCAAACTACATTGCTTTATATTCAGCACATAAATTTGTTGCAATCGCTACGAGTGCTGTAAGTGTAAACACTTAAAAGTAATTGGAAAATGAATTTAAATATGTAACTTAATTTCAAGCAAGACCTTTTATTTACTGCTGCTCAAAAAAACCCTCTCACTTCAATAATTATTTAAATTTAAAGTACTCTACTTGATAGAGACAGTGGGAAAAAGGTGTGGCAATGACCAGGAGAACGGTACAGTTAATGCTGTATATATTCGAGAACTTGATTTAATGAAGACGGTGCAATGATATGGGCTGGTATTATTTAAAGGTCTCGAATATGGAGAACCACATGTGGTTTTCTATGCGCCATTCATTGTCGGGAATTTATTTTTTATGGATTATTCGCTCCCGCATATCAGGATAGTCCTACAGTCATTGGTTGGTAACAACGTCTTTGGTCGGCAGATAATAGTCTACACTTGAGACGAATAGGGCACTTTTGGAATATTCTTGCTAGAAAAGAGAGACACGTCAATAACTTCGACCGGAGACGTTGCATAACTTACGATACAATACTCAACAATACATGGTTACACGGATTTAAAGCCTACCAAACCGTATATGGTAGGTTATAAGAACTCGTGGTATAAACACTCGTTATTAGCCTTGAATTTGAACTTTTAGCGTAGGTGTCCTTTAATTTGTTTAAATATGTTGATTCTATTGTTTTGTTAACTTTAATTTTTTTTCATTGTTAAGATAGTACCCTTAGTCAAGTCGTTGGTATGCCCTAAGTGTGCTGAACAACATTTTATTGGTGACTGTAAGTCTGATTTTTTTGAAGTGTTTTAATTGCTGTAGTCTCAACAAGATTCTGCCCAACATTAAACCTGATCACGCTGCTTGGGATAGGAACTGTTCTGTTTATGTCAAAGCAGACTGCTTTAAAAGCAGATTTGGTAGGTTCCGGTTAGCAATTACCCGCTTCTCCAGACTGCTTATCATCTCATATTTCTTTCGCTCCTGTCTACATTTACTATCAAAACGTTATAGGCCTTAACACTAAAACACAAAAATTTCTCAACGGTGTTTCCTCTATCTCTTATATGGATATTTATATCATCACTGAGACTTGGTTAAGCAACTCTGTCAATAATTTCGAACTTTCCCCTCTCTTTTCAACATCTTTAGATGTGACCGGTCACTGAAGCTACATCCAAATCTAGAGGTGGCGGAGTTCTCATTGCGGTAAAGTTCAACTTTCATGTGCAGCTTATAGATTTGTATTCAATCTCTTCTTTATTCCAGTCTATCTCGATATCGATATTTCTGCTGTATTGATAAGTACCTCTGGTGCTAGATTCTGTTTTGTCGCTGTTTACATATCTCAAATTGTGTCTTATGATCATCTTATCACACTGTTTGAGGCACTAGAGCCACTTCACATTACCCATGGACTTGATCTCGTTGTGTTGGGTGATTTTATCTTTGCCAAATATGCCTCGTCTCTTTTTGTCTGTAGCTCCGAAAGTGTTAAAAAATTAAATCATTTTTGCAACCTACTGTCTCTTGAGCAGTTCAAGTTTGTCCGCAATTCCCACAATAGGTTACTTGATCTTCTATTGTCCTCCAAACCATGTCTGGTTCATCCTACCCTCATCATAAAATTTTCCCGTAGCTTACCTGGCAATTTCCACAAATTTGTTGAACATAATCTTCACTTGTCCCACAACTTTAGAAAAGGTAACTACGCCTCCTTATATGAACATCTTTCTTCTCTGTCATGGACCCCTATCTTCACAGACTCTTCCGTTGATACCTCTTTACGGAAACTATATTCTGTTACCTATGACTCATTCAATACAATCATCCCTCCATCATCTCCAAAGTTCAGAACAAAATATCCGCCATGGTTTTCTAATGCTATCATCTCTGATATCAAACTAAAGTACTCTCTCTGGCGGAATCATAAATAATCTAATGACCCTACTTCTCTTCATCGGTTTAGACTGCTGCGCAGCAAGATAAAAACTGATATTCAGACTTCTTATAAATGCTTCTTGAGACGTATTGACACCAACATTAGGTCTAACCCTTGTAATATAACTTATTTTGGTGTTCACAGTGACAGTCAAGATGATGTTGTCTACTTTTTTGCTTCTTATTTTAGTAGCTGCTTTAGCGAAGTACATGCCCAGCACTCTTTTGTGCCTCAACATCAGGTTGTTAACGTGATCTCTTTGCCTAAATATTTCGTCGAGTCTAATTTGCTTTTTGCTATAAAACAGTTTAATTTCCTAATCATGTCGTAACTTTGAACATCTATTTTACTTTCAAACTGATGCTTCTGGGTATGGGATGGGTGCTGTTCTATCTCAAAAAGTAGATGGCAAAGAACAGGTAGTAGCTTATTTAAGTCGTTCTTTAACTAAGTTAAAACATAATTACTCTGTCACTGAGCGTAAATGCCTTTCCGTGATTTACGCTATCGAGAAACTTTCGGGCGTACGTTGAGGGCGTAAAATTTTTGTTATTACAGACCATTAGTCACTAGTTTGGCTACATAATCTTAAGGACCCTGCTGGAAGATTGACGCGTTGGGCAATTCGTTTACAAGCTTTCGATTTTGACGTTATACATAGAAAAGAATCGGAACATTTGGTGTCGGATTGCTTATCTCGTGCTGTACCAGTGATAGATGCAGTAACTGTTGAATTTTCTAACACCACTAACGATAAGTGGTACAAGCAATGATCGCAAGGATTAATGCTAATCCTCTTAGGTATCCTCAGTGAAGGTGTGAAAATAATCTTTTGTATAAATATGTTAAATTTGAGGAATACAGATTGACTGACGAAGATGACTGGAAGTTAGTTGTGCCGAAGGAAAAACGTTTACAATTATGGAAAAAAGTGCACGACAACCCAGTGGCTGGGCATACGGGTGTCTACAAAACGTTTAATAGACTTGCTACAAAATGCCAAAGATGAGATACGACGTCCAACGTTACGCAAAGAATTGTACCGTGTGCTTAGAACAGAAACCTTTGCAAAAAGCTCCTCAAGGACTTATGGGTAGCCACCCTAAAGTGTGTAAACTGTGGAAACTGATTTGTTGCGATTTAATAGGGCCTCTTGTTTGTTTCTCTCAGGGTTACAAATTTATTTTAGTTGTTGCGGATACTTTTTCAAAGTTTCCTGTTTTATTTCCTCTGCGTAGTGCTACGGCTAAGTTGGTGTTTAAACACGCCGAAGAGAGTGTGTTCTTAACGTATGGTGCTCCTAAATACTTGATTGTAGATAACGGTGTTCAATTTTGTAGTTCTCAGTTTAAAAATCTCTTGCAAGGATTTTCCGTCCGGCCAATTTTTACTCTTGATTATTCTCCGCAAGCAAATCCTTGCGTAAGAATAAATCGGGTAATTAAAACTATGTTGGCGTCATACGTAAAGGATGACCATAAATCGTGGTGTAAAAATTTATCGGCAATTGCGTGCGCAATTCGTACCAGTAAACACGAAGTAACGGGATACACGCCGTACTATTAAAATTTCGGTAGAGAGATGGTTTTATCAGAAAATATACACGGTTTATCTTTAGTAGAATCGGGTATTGAGTGCGAAAAGCGTACTGTTACCGAATCAAACTTTGAGAAATTAAAAAATATATTTGACTTTTTTAGGCAGCGTCTAAATAAGGCTTACTATCGAAGTAAATCCAATTACGATTTGCGTAGAAGGAGTGTTAAATTTACCACCGGTCAAAAGTTTGGAAAAAGAATTTTGTTTTATCTAAAGCAAGTAAAGATTTTGCTGCTCAATTAAGTAAACGTTTTATAGGTCCTTTACCATTAAGGAAGTCATGGAAATAATACTTATCGCTTGTCAGATCAGTTGGGTAACGATAAAGGCTATTGGCATGTGAAAGATTTAAACATCATATTGCAGAATAATTTTTTTTTCTTTCGATCGGCTGAACCATGAGATTCCAATTTCGAAGCTTCACGCTTTTGGTTTGAGTAACAACTTAGTACAATTACTCAAGAGTTACCTATGTAATAGAACCCAATTTGTTGAGCTGCCTGGCTTCCGGTCGCATGTCTCAAGTGTCTCTTCGGGTGTACCCCAAGACTCTGTTCTTGACCATCTGTTATTCAATATCTTTATCAATGACATGAAGATATTTCAGGTAATACGTGATATGTCTGACGCTCTTGTGCTTCAGAGAAGGCTTGACGTTTTTGATAAATGGTGTCGGTCTAACTACTTCGATCTAAAACGTTTCTAAATGCCACATCGTTTCTTATACCAGAGCGAAGTCCCCAATTATTTTTTAACAATTTTTTTCCGACGTCTCCATTACTTGCTCTAGCGCTTTTAAAGATCTGGGTGTCACTTTTGAATCGTCTTTGTCATTTGGTTCGCACATTCGATCTATTGTTTCATCTTCACATAAAACTCTTAGTTTTATTATCAGAAACTCTAAAAATTTTGTAAGCGCTGACTTACCTCTCTTGCTGTACAGAACCCTCATTTGAGCTCGGATGGAGTATGCCTCGGTAGTTTAGAACCCTACGTATCAGGTTCATATCCACGCTCTGGAGAACATTCAACGCACATTCTTGAAATTTCTAGTTTATCACGTTGATAGGATTTACCCTTCTAGAGGTTTTTCTCAATCTGATCTTTTGGCTAGATTCAATCTTTCTGATTTAAGTAGTGGTCGCGCCACCTCTTCTCTTTTTTTTCTATACAAACTTATTCACTACCTTGTCAATTGTTCTGAATTGTTGGCAAAATTATCTTTTTCCTTTCCTCGACCTGGATGTCGTTTTCCTACCACCTTCTACCTACCCACTCATTGTACGCGTGTACTGGAGTCATCTTCTATTTTCTCTGTATGCAACAGCAGTGCTCTACATAAATTTAATATTTTTCATACGTCTATAACCGAGATAAAATCATTCATTCACACATACATAAAATTCTAAATAATGGTGGTCTTGCATTATCTAAAAGAGTGGCATCACAAGTTAGTTTAAAACAATGGTCAGTATATTCCTTAAAATAAATTTTTCCAAGCTATTTTGCAATCAAGCTGGAAATCTCTCTACTTATATTGATTAATACACTTGGTATTATTATGTTTTAAAAAATAATCTACTACTTGAAGCTTGAGGCGGCTGAAAAGCTCTGTATTCTCTATATGTATATCCTAATAACTTGTGGATTTGATACAATAAACGTTAATTCAGAATGAGTTTTTGAATCCTCAATTTTTTACAATCAACACAGAATCTACATTTATATGTCATTAACCGTAATGTTAGCCATCTGTTCTCGGCGGTAAACGCCATTAATTCTCAAAATGAGCAAAACTTGCAACAAATTATTATTACTTACATAAATACATATTGAAATTTCAGTTGTTGATCTTCCATATATATATTATACGTTTAATTGTGCCAGATGGTAAAACGTCTGGACCCTTTTAGTGAAAGCGAAGAAATAACTTTCAATTAATGGTTTAGTGACGTTTCGCAACTGAAGTAGTTTAGGCCTGAAGAAGCAACTACTTCAGTTGCGAAACGTTGCCTTAAACCATTAATTGAGAAGTTATTTCTTCACTTCGACTAAAAGGGTCCAGACGTTTTACCATCTGGCATAATTAAACGTATAAATGCATATATAAAAATTAATTCTAATACATAATGTTTTTCTTCGTCAAGACTTTTGACTTCTTTCTCCATCACCAACTGCTTTTCTCTGAAATAAGATATAGGTTCTAATTTGGAAAATATTATAACGTCGATGATTTTTTACATTCAACATTGCTTTGATCTTCAAAATTTATATTTTTTTTCATGATTTTACCATATTCTTCGTTACGCCCCAGCGCCGAGCCAATGATGTGTGCCGTCCGGGTGCAAAAAATATATTAAAGTTACATAAATATATGTGTATTTACTACAGTTATAGTATTTAAACATATTAAAGCTTTAATTATTAAGCTATTTATCCTAAAACTAAATTTATTTGTAGTAAAATTAGCTAAGTTTTGAAACATTTTACAATTTAACTTACTGATGAAACCAAACAACAAAAACAAAATAGTTTAGGTGTGGTAAAAGCTACTTTCCTTGCTTTTTTAATAGTAAATTTTCTAATCAAGTACGTTACATCTAAAGTCCCGCATTGTCGATCTCAAGTAGTTTTTAATAATTTGAAATTTTGAAAAAGATCTCTCATCATGAACAATAGATACATTTGGAAACGTTCAAAATTAAATCAGTAGCTACAAGGTATTCTAAAACGTCTTTAATCCATGAAATAACAAGTTTCTTGCAAATGTATAATATTTCTATTTCAATACACAAATCAATTGAATTAATATTCATTTCATTTGTGGACCCAACTAACATCGGATTGCTAATTTTGTAAACGTGACTAAATATTAGCAAGAAATTGTATTTTTAACTTCGTAATTTAACATTGAAATAATTACTAAATTCTCATTAATGCTTCAAATAAGTCATAAATAAGTTATAAATAGTAATAATAACAGTAAATATTAGTCAAAATGGCTTAACAATTTGTGTAAATGTCCAAAAAACAATTTTTTTAGCAATTAAAAGAGACAAATTGGTAAGTTGCTAAAAGAGCCTTACAGTAATACTAAATTAACTAAAATTACTAACTTGAATGCTATTTAGCAATATAATTGGCAATATACATGATCTTAAAGTTGATTCCATAAAATGAGTGAAAATAAAAGCCGAATATTAGATATATTTTTCTGTTTTAAAAAGATATAAAATACACAATATATTCAAATAAAACAATTGAGGTTAGGCAGGCACAAAATACCCGCCATCGATGGTTTAGATACAAACAAAAGAATGGACGCGTTCAACTAATGGTTGATCTAATAAAATAATCAAATATTAATGTAGACGCCATAAAAATAACTATTTAGTAAATATTGTTAAATTGTAATTAATATAGCTATAAAGTCACATACAATGCCAATTAGCATTGAAAACAGCTAAATGGTACTTATGTCTATATAGTGAAACGTATTACCAATTTGTAATCGACGCCATGTTTAGATTGATCCTGTAGTACAAACGATGTCATGCATTAGATTTAAGAATCAAAAAAATTAAAATAATAAGCTGTTTGTATTTATAAACCCATACATTTTTTTTACCGATTTACTATAAAATTAATAGGATATAAAATACATGAATATTATTTTTTTTTGAAAATAATTAAATTAACAAATTAAAACTGTAAAAAGGTAAGGGTGTAGGATTAAGGTCTACTTTCAAAAAACTAGACGGACATTTTTTTTCTCCGTTAGAATTTAAGTCACACTTTCGTAAAATAGGAATATTTTTATCCTTAACGACTATCATGGAGTAATATAACTAAAATTTGTATTTAATAGTAGGTAAACATTTAGCTATTTAGACTCGCATATACTATCTAACAAAATTAAGAAATCTTTTTGTAAAAAACACTATTTAGTAAATATACATTACAATTTGGAATTTAAAGAACACTTTGTCATCCGCATAATTAATTAGCATAAATGTACTAAATAGTCACCAATGCAACTCAATTACTATTAAATCTATATAGTAATTACAATTACTAAATACCTTTTCTGGGTCATATAACAATTATAGAAACAAAATTGTAATAATTACTGTTTATTCATTGAAATATTTAATTGGTAATTTTAATTAAATAGCTTAAAGAATGGCTAAATTGCTTAGTCATTTTAGTAACCAATTTCATTCGCTAAACCGCAAAAAATATACACTTTAGTTGCACATTTTGATCAATTTTATGCTATTTTGGAAAAGTCAAAATGACTATTTAGTTCGCAAATTTGTTCAATTATTTATTATCTTTCCCTCTTTACCTTTCGGTGTCGAGGTAATTTATTATTATATATACAGGGTTTCTCACGGCAGGCGTTCGTTAGAAGTTTTGTGGTTAAAAACCACTTGTAATTCTGAAATTTCATACTTAAGGGTTATTCAAAATTTGCTTTCATTTCAAAATATTTTCAAGGTCATACCACTTCCGGTTATACCGGAACTCGCCATCAACTTCCTTATTTTGAATAGAACAATCAGTACATTACTAGATTTTTGGATTCCTGAAAAAATTTCATGATGAGTTTTGCCAGGTTTCCCTATACCTATTTTCAACACTGCGTCGGTTACCCAATTTTGCCTGCAGGTGAGCGCGTCTGAGGTAGAGGGTAGCACAGGATCAAATTTCGGAATCCGCATTGACAATAAATTTATCGCATACAGGGTATCCATAAATCAATGGACAATTGCATAATTTTCAAAGTTGTAGAATTTCGTTTTTCAAATGGGACACCCTGTATTCATTGGATGATCGGATGCAGAATTTTATTCTGCATCGATTCGCTATAGGTTTCCCTATGCCTATCTCCAACGGTTTTCTTGTTAATTCACATTGTTCATCAGAACAGATTAAACCCTGAAAGTTCTTACATAGTAGGCTTACTTCGACAGGAATAATTGCAACAATGTCGATTTCATGTCAATGCAGTGTCACCTTCGTGAATTATCTATTTGAAGTTGTAGTGATTTTGTTGAAAGTGCTGTTCAGAATGGAGAATATTGATGGATATTCCAATAACGATTTGTTAAATTTGTTTTATACACATGGTGAATGTGGACGGATTGTCAGACGGACGTGCAGATTATTTAGTGAACTAGAAATCATCCAAAGCCCGTGATTGATAATGAAGATAACGAGGTGAATGTGTTGGCTTTTTAAGCTTATCCACGAAGTTCACTTGAAACAGTCAGTAATGGACTTGGGTATCTCGAGACCATCGATCCACAGAATATTGAGGAAACATAAAATGCATCCTTTTTCCGAAACAACTGTGCAGGGTGTTACGTCCTGGTGCTGAGGCAAGACGAGTCGATTTTGTGAGTTCATGTATATCAAAATGACTAAAGATCCAAGATTTCTTCATAAGATTATTTGGACTGATGAATCAAAATTCAGCAGGGAAGGAATTATAAATCGCCACAATAATTACCATTCAATCACCAAGATCGCTTCAGTTTCAATGTGTTTTGTTTAGTAATGGATAATAGAGTGGCTTATCATGTGTACAATGAGAATTTGAATGGGGCTAAATATCTGGAGATACTACGAGTGTTTGTAAGCGATTTCCTGAATACTTTACCTGCAAGTGATAGGGCGAATAGTTGGTATCAGTTGGATGGTGCTCCAGCACATTCAACTATAGCTGTACACCAGCAGTTAACCGTGATGTTCGAGGATTGGTGGATTGGCCCACAAGGACCCTGGAACTGGCCACCAAGATCACCCGATTTGACGCCCTTGGATTTTTACCTATGGGGCCAGGCATAAAGGAACTAGTGTACTCTACGCCTGTGCAAACTAGACAGGATTTATTGAACCGTGTTCATACTACGTTTAATAATCTAAGACCAGAAGAAGTTAAGAGGTCCGTTTCGCAAGGGGTACATGGCAGAATCATACAGTGTTTAAATCAAAACGGAGGTCATATGGCACAACTATTATGAATTTACATCATACAATCGTTCATGATCATAGGTCATTCATTCGTTATTTCTATCATGTTAATTTTTTTATGTTTCGAATTTGTTGTTACGTTCTGAGTTTCTTTGTGCCTGTTTTGTTTACATTTACTAATTTCTTTTGCAGTTTCAGTCATGTTTATTTTCCTTCGAAAGACAAACGGTACGTACTTTTATGCTGAAAAATCACACCAAAATCGAAAAATATGAATTAACGAGAAAACCGTTGGAGATAGACATAGGAAACCTATAGAGAATTGATGCAGAATAAAATTATGCATCCGATCATCCAATGAATACAGGGTGTTCCATTTGAAAAAACGAAATTCTTCAACTTTGAAAATTATGCAATTGTCCATTGATTTATGGATACCCTGTATGTGATAAATTTATTGTCAATGCGGATTCCGAAATTGAATTCTGTGCTACCCTACCTAGACGCGCTCACCTGCAGTCAAAAATGGTTAACCGACGCGGTGTTGAAAATAGGGTTACATATTTCAAAATTTTTAAGAAACGATTGGAAATAGGTATAGGGAAACCTGGCAAAACTCATTTTGAAATTTTTCAGGAATCCAAAAATCGAATAATATACTGGGTGTTCTATTCAAAATAAGGAAGTTGATATCGAGTTCCGCTATAACCGGAAGTGGTATGACTTTGAAAATATTTTGAAATGAAAGCAAATTTTGAATAACCACTTAAATATGAAACTTCAGAATTACAAGTGGTTTTAACCACAAAAACTTCTAACGAACGCCTGTCGTAGAAAACCCTAGTATATATTTATTCATTATATGCGAATATATCACAAAAATTGTTACTTGGGGATGGATCTGTTAGTTTAGTTTGTAAATTCTTTCAAAATTAATTAATTCTTCTTTATTTGTAGTTATGGAAGCTAGATTACTTAAAAAAACCAAAAGAGTCGTTAAAGTCATTTAACTGTTGAAACCTATCACTTAATTTTGATTATCCTAAATCCAGAATCTAATAATAAAAATGAATGTGTGTTGGTTTGTTTGTCCGCTAATTCCTCCTAAACTGTTAGTCCGATTGGAATGAAATTTTACACACTTCTTCAGGTCGATCCAGAATAGGTCACAAACGTTTGATTTTCGCGGTTGCCCTCGCGGTTTCCGCGGAAATCGCGAAAAACCGCGAAATTTACCACTTTTTAGTCATTTTTCGTCGCACAGTGGGTGTGCATGTTTCTGGGAGGTGAAAAGTATGGAGCGAAGGTAGTCAAAAGATGTACCTTTCCAACAAAAAAAAATGCGATTGAACGCATATTTTCGGAGATATGATTTTTGGCGTAGCGAAGCGCACCGGGACAGCTAGTATAAAAATAACAATTAACTTTTGAAATTTAACTATAGCGATTTAACTGGTTCATTCTTATTTTTTCTTTATATTTTTTAATTATTCTATAATTTTTTTGTAGCCTTTTATGTTTGCCTTTCATATTGGCACCGTTATCGTATTCCTGGTCCCCGCATGTCTTTTATGCCAATAATTAATTCTTTTAAGTAATTTAACAAAATATTGTTAAACATTAGTCAGTTATGTCTGTAACTGGACAGAACCTTAAAAATGCTCCCTAATTTCAATTTTTTTGTATCATTCATGAAAACGAATCCTACAATTACAATTATTTGTTCTTCTAATATCCGTGTACAATCTAAAATAATCGAATAATATTTGCATAATTTTAAAATTTTAATTATCATACTTATATGTTCTTTAACGTTTTTGCCTATTTAAAAAAATTATTTCGTTTTTGTATTTTATCACCTAAGTAATGTGTCATATTACTATTGTCGTTTTAAATTCTTCTGTGTTTTTCCAATTGATTCAATTAGTTTTAAACATTACCATTACCCTTTTCTTAAAGTTTTTGGTTACTTTCTCTAAAAGCTAAATTTTTGTCCAGCTAAATATTGAATAATGCAAATAATTCTTTCAATAATTGACGTCCATCTCTTTTTGTTCCAATTGAATGAATTAAATTTTGGTTGATGGAAGCAACAGTTTTTTATTTTTAATTAATTTTTTAAGATCCACCCATTTTTTATTTAAAAAAGGTAAGTTAGTACAGTTTGCATATACAGGGTGTTAGGTAAACATGCGGCAAAAATTCAAGGGTTTTTCCTTGGCGTAATCTAAGAATATTTTGTCCTATGATGATTTCCTAAACACCTCTTTATTTCGAAGATACAGGGTTGAACAAAATTTGCGACAGTAACAATATTTAATATCAAAAAAATAAATGTAAAGTTGATCAATCTACAATAAATGTTCGAAATGACTTCCTCAGCCTGGATACAAGCATTCAATCTTCTCGTCAATGAATGTCGAACTCGTTCAAATACACCAGGGTCGTTTTTAATAGACTCACACCCAGCAATTATCCGATTTCCGCAAGTCGTCCAAATCTTCCACAGGAGTAGCGTAAACTAGTGATTTCAGATATCCCGATACGAAAAATTCCAAGGGATTTAATTCTGGGGATCGAGCAGGCCATGCGTGGCCCACCTCGACCAATCCAGCGATCTCCGTATGTTGCTGTTAAAAATTACGAGCAACCAAACTGAAATGTGGTGGTGCACCATCGTGCATATACCACATTGCCATTCTTGTCGCCAATGGTACATCCTCCATAAACTCAGGTAGTGTTTCTTCCAAAAGTTGCGATAAGATTCGCCAGTAAGTCTTGCTGGTAGAAATACCGGTCCAATTAGGTAGTCACCCACAATTCCAACCCATACATTCAAGGAGAACTGATGTTGAAAACGATCTTCACATACCGCATGCGGATTTTCATCTGCCCACACATGGTTGTTATGAAAATTTCTAATTGCAGTTCTTGAGAAATTAGCTTCATCAGTAAAAAGAATCTGTGTCAGGAATTGAGGATTCGAACTAATTTTTGCAAAAGCCATTGACATAATGCAATACGTGGAGGAAAATCGGCTGGTAGTAGTGCCTGAACGCGTTGGTGAGGATACAACAAGTTGTCCTTAAGAATTTTCCAAACTGTCCAATGACTTACATTCAAAGCATTGGCAATTTTTCTCGTAGAACTACTGGGATCTTCTTCTATCATGTTTAGCACATTCTGTTCCAGTTGTACCGTTCTTACTGCCATTGGTCTTCCTGGCCCTCCATTTCGTTTCAATGCCCCGGTTCCGTAAAGACGTCGATGAATGTTTTCGAAGATTTTTCGATCGGGGATATTACGGCCAGGAAACCGTTCAATGTACAATCGTCTGGCTTTAATGAATTTCCATCGGCAAGTCCATACACGAAGTGCATGTCAGTCATCTCGGCGTTCGTATAGTGATTCATAATAGCGGACTTCACTAACTATTAAAGACACGTAAAAGACCTAAACGTCACTCACTTTAAACAAATGTGACACATCAAACAGCTAAACGTCACTTAATTTTTTACTTGACAAACTCATTGGCGTACGCCATACTTTATTTCACATTAATATTGTTACTGTGGCACATTTTGTTCACCCTGTATCTTCAAAATAAAGAGGTGTTTAGGAAATCATCATAGACAAAAAATATTCTTAGATTAGGCCAAGGAAAACCCCATTGAATTTTTGCCGCATGTTTACCTAACACCCTGTATACAGTGACCGGCAAAGAGTTTGCAACAAATGGGAAACATTTTTGTAATTGAGATATCTAAAAATTTCTTTTGGCAAATGAATTCAGCATATTAAATGACAATAAAAAGCACTTAACAAATGTCATGTGACTACTGTCATGGCGGCAAATTTAAAATATACCTTAAATACGTAAAAGTGAGATTAGATGACAAGATATTAAAAATGCCTAAGAAAAAAGTTGTTCAGAATTAGATTATACGTCTATGTGCAAATTTTCAAAAGAAAATAACGACTTTTCAAAAATATTAGTTTTCCGACCTTTTTTTCCGAAAATTTTTTGTATGTCTTTGTATGAGCTTATTATCCAAGCGATATTCTAAAAATTTGTTTAAATTGGGGTTTAGAATGGAAGAATTGATCATTTTAGGACTATTTTAAAATAATTCTAGATTTGTGCGACAATTTGTGTTGGCAAAGGAAATACTGCTTTTTTATTTTCGTTATTAAAATTGTTAACAATTGTGGTTTTCCTTTTGGACAATTTCCTTTTTTCGAACCATCCGTGTGTGCCGATGGTTGACTTGCCGTTGTATTCTGCATTTATTTAGATTATAATTGGTCATTCACCTGTTTTACTTAATTGTGCTGAAAAATATCTAAATCAATTTAAGTATTTGCCGTTAATTAAACGAGATTAATAAAGGCACACACTTACTCTTCAAGCCATCCAACATCTGCAGGATTTTTTTCTTTGTTCACCCTCCTGGATTGTTGCTGTGTGCTTATTTGGAGGTGTTCGCTGTCTTAGCAGAGCTAGAATCTTACTCACGACCCAAGGTAACATCTGTACAGTAGACCACCTATAAATTGCTGTAATTGTTTAGCGCAATTTGTTGATCTTGGGAATTACATGTACCACTGTTTGCCATCGACAGTCGCTTCGCAACAAACTTTCTGACAGGTACCCCAAACATCTTAATTAAGTGCATTTATAAAGGCTATTATTTTATTATTTACCTGAATTGGGTATTTATACAGGAGCGAATAGACGGTATCGCAATCTCACTGTAATTAACACTTCACCGCCACCGCACATGTTTGTTTTAATCCGTTTTTAGCAGGTTAAAGTTACATCAAAACCTCGAACTGAAAGATTCTTTCAAGTTGATTGGCGTCGAAATCGAGCAAGACCTTTGATGGCAGAAGCAACATTTCTTCTTTGGCATCGGCTGCAGCCAAGAGCTGGGCTTTTCTTTTCGGGCAAGAACATTTTTCTTCAGCCAATCTGTATACGTTGTACACATCACAAATTAGACCTAGTCTTGAATACTGCTTCAATCTGGGGATCTGCTTGTCCCACAACTCTTGCATTCTCGATTCTATCCAGAGGAGGGCTGTCCGCCTTATTGATGATCGAATACTTGCTGCAAGGCTGCCTTCTTTTTGAACACGGTAGGATGGTGGGTGATCTGTTTGTTTTACCGGTACTACAATGGTATGTGCTCTTCTGAGTTGAGCTCTATAATTCCACCGCCTACAAGACCCAATCGGGAAACTCGATCTTCGATGCGTATGCACCTGTGTACAGTTCAGCTCAAATTATTTTTTATTTTTTTTATTTTTTTTCTTTTTTTTTTTTTTTTTTATTTTTTTTTTTTTTTTTATATTTTTTTTTTTTTTTTTTTCTTACTAAAAAATGTGCACACAATATTTATAAGTAATTTAAAAGACAGCGCGATCCTAGACAAGCAAGAGAGAAAGACAGTAACGTCATCTCTTAGCAGCAAGCGAAAATATCCTATTATTTTGTTGAGAACGATAGAATCTTCCACGCGCTTCGATTCTAGAATTCTAGAACCTTCCTTAACCATATAAAACGAGTGCGTCAGTTGTGTCGAGTAATCGAAGCGATACGGTTGGAGAAGGATTTTAGTTGTACTATGAAGTAGTGATTGTGAAAGTATTGTGTGAGTAAACGCGTGAATATTAATTTTTTTAGTTCTATAATTGTTACGAGTTTGGCATAAACGTAAAGTTGATAGTGAGTGCAAAGTTTTTCAGTCTAAATCGGAAATTGCATATTTTTTCATAAAATGGAAAGGTAAACCACTGTGTTTGATTTGCAATCAAACAGTTGCTGTTTGTAAGGAGTTTAATTTGAAGACACATAAGTCAAAATTTCGATTGTTACACTGAAAAAATAAGAATCGACTTATTGTCATCTTTAAAATCTAAACTTCAAGGTCAACAATCGATGTTTACTAAAGCTAATACAGAGAGCAAAGATGCCCTGAAATCAAGCTTTATTATTGCATTAGAAATCGCAAAGAGATCAAAACCTTTCACTGATGGTGATTTTACTAAAGACTGTATGTTGAAAGTTGCCGATGTTTCATTACCATCTCAAAAGTCAGTAATTCAAAATATTTCGCTTTCAAGAAACAGTGTTGCTTCAAGAATAAATGATTTATCACAAAATTTGGTTCTTCAACTGAAGGAAAAAATTAAGGAATTTACAAACTTTTCACTGGCTGTTGACGAGAGCACTGATACTGTTGATACAGCTCAACTTGCTGTTTTTATACGAGGTATTAACAGTAACTTTGAAATAACTGAAGAACTATTAAAGTGCGTTTCATTGACAGGTACTACAACAGCGAATGATATTTATTCTGCAATTGAGCATATGATAGCAGAATATGAACTCGACTGGAATATACTTAGCAGCACAACTACGAATGGCGCCCCTGCCATGGCTGGCAAACATTCGGGCATTGCAACTAAATTAAAATAGAAAACATCAGGACATTTTTTGGGATTTTACTGTATAATTCATCAGGAATCATTGGCATCCAAACATTTAAAAATGGACCATGTCATGCAAAGTTCGTTGGCTCAGTCGAGGAGTAGTTTTAGAAAGATTTTTTGCATTACGTGACCCTATTCAAGCTTTCATGTTAGAAAAAGTCAAAACAATTGATTATGACAATGACTGGTGAATTGATTGTGCTTTTTGGTAGATATGAATAAACACTTGACTGATCTGAATGTAAAGTTACAGGGTAAAAATTTGATTGTCACTCAAATGTATTCATTCATATATTCAAGCCCTTGAAACAAAGTTGAGGCTGTGAAATCAGGTAAAAAATCAAACTTTGGATCATTTCCCTCATTTAAAATCATTTGGCACAGTGAAGCAAAAAAAAATTGAATGAATATCCTCAACTTCTGCAAAATTTGATTACGGAATTCAACAATCGTTTTGAAGACTTTTACAATGAACGAAATGGAATTCCCAATTTTCAACAATCCATTCAATTTTGAAGCTTCACAAGCACCAGTTCATTTGCAAATGGAGTTGATAGATCTTCAATCGAGACAGTATTTTGAAAGAAAAATTTAATGAGATTAACGCTCTTACATTTCATACACAATATTTCAAGAGTTTGAATAATTACCCGGAATTAAAAAAGCATGCAGCACGCATTCTCTGCATGTTTGGTAGCACCTATTTATGTGAGCAGATGTTTTCCGTCTATAAAATAAATAAGAAAAAACATCGCACAACACTTACGAATGAACATCTCAATCAGTTCTTAAAATAACTACAACGAATATGATACCTGACATCAATGAGCTTGTCAAAAACAAGAGAAGTCAGGTATCTGGATCATCGAGCTCAACATAATTACCTACCCTCTTTTATAACTTTGATATGATTTTTTAACAACCGTATATTATACTTTACTATATAATTTAATAAATAAAATGTTGTAATAATTCAGTTAATTTTTTTTTATTTTCAATCTGGCCCTCCTACGAATTCAAAATTTAATATATGGCCCTCTGCAAAATTGAGTTTGACACCTCTATCGTGTCAAGTATAGTGTAAAGTAAATGTTTTAAAATAAATTTATCGGATTTTATTTTTTAAAACGTTCCCAAATAACAGATAAATTAGCTACTACTTTACCGCATAGTAGCTGTACTTTACAACATAGTAACCGCATTGTATGTAAAATCAAGTTTCGAGACAAGTATGAACGACTGAAAAATGTGCTTTACAGTTCAGAAGGCTAAAAAATATCTTTTTGTCTAAATTTTTATGAGGAATAAAATTTAAAATTTATCCTAATATTCAAGTTGAATTATGTTGAAAATAACACTCGAGAGGTTTTAAGCTCTTTTTAAAAACAAGAGAAAAAGATATATTGACAGGTATTGGTTGAGAAAACATTTTGAAGAAATCCAAATCCAAGACATTTTACCTCAACGATAAGATTTGAACTAGAATTGATTGAAAAATCATTGTTGATATGTGTTTGAACATCATTCTACCCTCACAGAGTTTGCAACGTTGTTTAGATGATTGTCATTATAGTAATATCAAGTTTCTTAATAAGATTAAGTTTGTAATTGACACATTTGTTTAAAAAAATTATCGTATAAGTAGTGCACAGAAAGTGGTCGAAAAAATTGTTTAGTAAGAGGAAAGTGATAAATGCAAGTTATATATTTTTGCTTTCTGTATTAATTAATTTTGCGTTAATCAATATATTATTGATGATTTTATTCTTACAGTTTCTTTGAGTGTTGACATTGATGAATTTTGGAAAGATCTTATTGCGCCTGCATTCGTTTAATTACCAATTTTCAATAGATGTTTTCTTCTTCCTTAAGGGATGTGAAACTTCTTAAATTTGGATCGATGTTGTCCATGTCGATTAAATTATTAAAAAAATAATGAAAATGTAAATTGTTACTCGGATGACGTCACGAGATTATGTTCCCGCGGATATGACAACGGCTAATCCTCGGCACAAAAAGAAATTCAGTGTTCCCAACTGGTGGTGTCTGACTTTGTAAGTTTGCAAGTATGGCGACCACGATGATATGGCCGTAGGCTGTTTTGAACATATACATTTTTTGTATCGCGTGATTGGTCGCTTAACGGCGGTAGGTTCAAGTTGTTAAAAAAATAAATATTAAAACAAAAAATAGAGACTGAATTAAATCTACAAAGAATTTCAGTTATTCAGCATACATCGTGCGCGCCACAAAATTTATCATTTTTTTTGTCTTTACGGTTAAGGAAGCTATCGGTTTTCATTTCTGTGAGGAAATGTTATTTACTATAGTTATTATGGTATAACCGTGGTATATTGATTTATAACCATTTTATTTTCAGGGTTAGTTATATATTATTTTTAGTTGTTAATAAATTAATAGTTTAATTAAAGTATATTTTTCTTAAAAATTAAAATAAATTGTTATGTCCTATTAGATTTAAAGATCCACTTCTTTGAGGCTACGTCCTAAAATACTCAAAAATTTGTCTAAGACGTTTTGGTACAACTTTAACCTGAAGATTTGTTCCCTTTCATCAAATTCAATCAATTCGTCAGTATTAAGTAAAATATCGATGAAAATGTATGTATGTATGGATACACTGTATATGCATTTTTCATGATTCAATTATTACTAAAAATTTTAAATTAAAAAAATTCTAACAATTAAAGTATTTTCAATTACAGTCCTTTTACTTAGTTTAACAAGTCTTGCAGAGTAGATTATTAAAACTCAGTTAGCAAATTTAAATTTTATTTACCAACGTTTTGTATTCTACAAATGCAGAAACTGTAATGGTTTAACGTTTCTTGATATGAATTTTTGTTTTCTAAATTAAACTTGTAAAACTTAAAATTTGTTTTAGAATATTATAAATATGTTCACATATTTTATTAAATTAATACTATAAAATAATAATAAGAATAATAATAATAATAATAATAATAATGCATTTATTGACCAAAAAAGGCAATAGGTTACGATTCAGTCACCCAAAGTGTGAGTGCCTGCTCTTCCATAGCAACCTCAATAAGAAAAAAAAATAAATCTCATTCATGAGCTTATTATAAAAACTATTATAACGAAAATAAGTTACACAAAAGTGAAAACTAAATTAAAAGTGCGAAATTATATACATTTTCCATTTAATAGCGCATTCTTTGCTTGTTTCTTAAATGTACTTGGTGTCAATGATAATTTTCAACTAGAAACTTTATTACAATAATCACCTACTAGGTATTGAAATGACTTTTTAAAGAGTGAAGTTTTAAAGGGTGGTACAGAAATTAATCTTTGTGTCTTAGATTTAGGTGATGAACATCAGTACGATATGTGATCTTTTCGTAAAGATATGGTGGTGTACGTAAAACAGAATTTTTTGGTAAAAACAAAGACTGTGGAGGTGTCGTCTGCGTTCCATATTTAACCAATGTATCTCAGCTAATTTATGAGATATTCGATTATACCTCTAATTTTAAATATTAGTCTCAAGCATATCGCAAAAGTTGAAATGAGTTAAAGTACTAAACTTTAACATAATATACATATATTCATATTTAAAAAATCACAATTAGCCAAACAAAATCTTTAAATTAAAAAACGCTTTTGATATTAGATAATTAATATGATTATTAAATTTTAAATTGGTGTTGATATTAAGGCCAAGATTTGTTGCGCAGGATAATAGGTAATTCTACGTTATCAGTTCTAATGGTAATTTTGTTTAATGCAGTGTTTCTAGCTTTGTCTCTACCAAATAACATAGCAACTGACTTCGAAGCATTAATGCTGAGACAGTGGTCATTCGACCATTTTATTAAATTAAACAGATCTTCATTTAGTAGTGACACAGCTGAATGTACATCACAAACAGTAAATGACTTATATATTTGAGTATCGTCGGCATACATATGATAATTAGAATGTTTTAAAATAGATGGCAATTCCGACGTATAGACTGAGAAAAGCAATGGTCCCAAAATAGAACCTTGCGGTACTCCTTCGGTTACCTCTAGCACATTTGATTTATTTCCACCAATGATTACTTGTTGTGATCTATTGCTCAAAAATTTTTGTAATAGTTGCACCGCGCAGGAACTAAATTTGTAGTATCTTAGTATAGCAATTAATAATTTATGATTGATGGTATTGAATGCTTTGGAATAGTCAAGAAGTATCAATAAAGTTAATTTATTATTATCTGTTGAAGATACTATATCATCAATAACATTTGTTAATGCACTTACACAACTAAAACCCGATCTAAATCCTGACTGAAAATTTGGTAGAATATTATTCTAAGTAGGTCACCATTATTATTTTTTTTAAGTATTTTGGATAGTGCGGAAAGTATACTTATAGGCCTTAAATCTTCAAACTCTGTAGGATTCTTTTTTTTTTGGAATGGGAATTACTAAAGCACTCCTCCACTTTTTTGGAAATCCACCATGTTCAAAGCAACTATTAATTATATGGGTTAAAAAGGGTAATATGAAAGGACAGCACAATTTAATGAATTCAATATTTAAACAGTTAGTACCACATGATTTTGATTTGATTGAGTTAATTGTTGTTAAAATTGTAAACTCTGAGACGTACGTGAAATTAAATGTTGTGTAATGTTAGGATTTGTTTTATTTGAGTAATAATCTATAACAATAGAAGGATTAGTGTTATTAAACAGAGATAAAATATTTGTTTACTTAATTGACACCCATCAGATTATTTGTTATTATATTTGTTTCTTTCAAGTTGTACCAGGTATGGTTTATGCCTTTATCTTTAAAAATATTATTAATATAAGCTCTTTTTTTTTTTTTTTTAATCTTTTAAATTTATGAAAAGCTTTGTTCCTCAGTTTCCTCATTAGCTTAACGTTGTCCGTTAACCACGGTGCATATGATTTTGAGAATGATCGCGTACAGAGAGGAGCACGGGTATTTAGAGAGAACTTAGCATTTCTGAAAGTGTTTCTACTTCTAATTTGTTTTAGATTTAATGAAGTAAATAGCATATTAAGATTAATTTTATTATAATCATAAATATTAAGATAATTTAAATTTAATTCCATTTTGAATGCTTTAACTCGCCTGATAAATTACCTTCACATATTTTATTATTTATTGCGTAACAATCCAAAATGGATCTTTTAAAGAAAACGAGGTCGTTTCACATCTACAAAAAGTAATCAGTGAATTGCAAACTGAAGTGAAATTTCTGACGAAGCAAAATTCCTCGTTAAAGAATCAAATTAGTGAATATTTAGACGAGAGCACCTCAATGGAGGGTACTTTAAATTCTTTAAATGAAGAAAATTCTAAACTCGTTAGTTTGGTTTATAAATTAAAAATTGACAATAAGAATCTCTGCAGAAAGATTTCCGATTTTAAACATTTGTTAGAGATAAAATCTAATCGAATTATTGATGCCGCTTCTAAGTGCACACAAACTGATGTAGTTTACCGCGATAGTACATCTCAAACCTTAAAACAATTTCCTCGAGCAGATGCGATGAGAGCGTTCCGATCTGACAAATTTTCTCAAACTGCTGTTAATGTTAGAAATATAGCTGCACAAACCAACACGTCTCCGATTGTAAAGAATTTTGAAGGAACTAATTCAACTAAGATAAGGAATCATCAAAGTATAGTAAGTGACACAAGCATAAATACTATCCAAAGCGGTACAAATAAATCTCTACTGGAAGAACTAAAAGAAATATTTTCTCCCATTAAATTAAATCAAGGCTCGAACAAAAGAGCAAGAAAATCTTAGCCCAGAAAGCGAAACCCAGAATTTTAATATTAGCAGACGGCCACGGTAGGAACTTGGTTAATAAATTCCGGGATAGGCTCTCCCTGAAGTACTCAGTTCTATGTATTTTTAAGCCTAACGCTACTTTTGAACAAATCACTTGTGATTTATCTGGTCTAACTGTCAATTTCAACAAAGATGACCGGGTTATTATAATTGCCGGAACAAATAACGCCTTAAATAAAAACTATATTACTGATGATCATATCGAGAAAGCAATGGCCGCTCTCTCCCATACAAACTGTTTGCTTGCTGCTGTTCCTTATGCTCATCATTATCATTATCATTACAATTATTTTAATAACTTAGCGTATAAGATAAATTATCAGCTTCAATTTATTGTTAATAGGTATTGTGAGTTTGTAAAATTTTTAGATGTAAATCGTATTTTAAATTATAGGCACAAAACTCTTAATGGGTTACATTTAAATGATAAGGGTAAGTCTAAGTTAGTGTGGTTTATTTGTAAATTTCATTTAACCAACCATATTTGTAGTAAGATGTCTCTTCAATCCGTCTCTAACTTGATTTTAATTAAATGCAATGTCCCTAGTAATTCTTTTTTAGATATCGAAAACAGACAACACTAGACAGTTAGTGAATGGTTTTTCTCAGAATAATATACATAACTTATTTAAGAACTCCAACAACTCATTAACACTGTTCCATCAGAATATGCAATGTTTGTCCAATAAAATTCTCGAATTGGAGATAATCACAGTCCAATATAATGCAGATTTCCTTCTCCTTACTGAACACTGGCAATGTCATGATAAATTACAGCAATTATCTATAGGCAATTATTCATTAGTATCGTCATTTAGTCGCTCCGTTATGAAAAATGGAGGAGTTGCTATCTTTCAAAAAATTCCTGTGAATTAACAGTAAAAACTTTACAAACCACGACCACACCTTGCGATGGTATTTTTGAATTTTGTGGATTCACTATAATGGAAACGAATTTAGTCCTTCTCGCTATTTATAGACCACCTAGTGGTGACTTAAATTCCTTTTTTGATCTCCTCACTGACTTGCTTAGTAACGTTTTGCGCATGAATAGATTATTGATTTTAGGAGGAGATTTTAATATTAATCTACTGGATGTTAACAACATACATACCAGCCGACGCGTATTTATAAATCATCATCGACATGTATTGACAATTTCTTCATCTCAGATAGTTATTCATCATTCTCTGTCATTAATACGAACCTTGGACTATCAGATCACAACGCACAATTACTTAAGGTTCCTACTCGAAAGGGTACTAAATCGTCTACACATGTCAAGAAAAAGAATTTTTCTAAAAATAACTGCTCCTGTTTCTATAAGTTTCTACTACCTGTAAAATGGAATGAAGTCTACCAACTCTCTAATCCTGATACAGCTTTTAATGTTTTTCTTGAAATCTTTAAAACTACTTTCAATGCATGCTTCCCCATGAAACCATGTCCACCACGAAGTAAAAATGTTTACCCGTGGATGACTGAAGATCTGAAATTACTGAAAATAAAGTTCTACTGTACAGTGACTTATCTAAACTTTATCCAGAATGTAGTGAGCCCTATCGTAAACTCCATAAATCTTATCAAAATCAGTTAGTGTATAAAAAAAGAGTACTTTAACAAAAAATCATAAACTCTTCTAATAAAATTAAAACTACATGGGACATTGTTAAATCAGTAACTAACAGAAATAATAACAATTCGACTAAAGTACAGATTTATCATGAAGAGAATTTGATGAGTAATCAGGACGCTGCAAACTTGTTTAGTACTCACTTTGCAAAGTCGTTCAAACGCGATAATACAAGTCGTAACCTCTTTGCAACAGCTCACTGCGTTCCATTGCTCTCATCTTCTTTATTTTTCACGCCACTTATTCCTTCGGACATCGTCTCTATTATTAATTCACTTAAACCTTCTCCATCGTATGGTAATGATGAAGTATCGTCTAATCTCTTAAAGATATGCAAACATGCGGTTGCCAGTCCTTTATGCCACATTATGAACTTAATCTTTGCAACCGGCGTCTTTCCAACTCAACTTAAATGTGCTGTGGTTAAACCTCTATTTAAGAAAAATGACCCGCACTGTATTAGCAATTATAGGCCCATTAGTTTGCTGTCGTGCTTCTCTAAGGTTTTCGAATACGCTATTAATCATCAGCTAACACAATACCTACAACGCTTTAATATCATCAATCGTTATCAGCATGGTTTCGTAAAAATAAATCTACCGACACAGCTTTGTGTGAATTTGTATCCGAAGTTATCTCTGCTGTAGACCGTGGTCAGTGTACTGTCGGTCTGTTTGTTGATCTGTCCTCGGCCTTCGATACGGTGGACCATACTATACTTTTAAATAAATTGCAACAATATGGAGTTCGCGGAGTCGCATTAAACTTATTTCAATCATATTTGTCAAGCAGGACCCAAATTGTGCAAATGCCTTCGGGAGAAAGAAGTACGTGTGTTTCTGTCACATCAGGAGTCCCTCAGGGATCCATTCTTGGCCCAACTTTGTTTATTATCTTTATTAATGACCTTCCAGAATTTCTCATAGACCAAGCCAATCAGAATACTCTCTTCGTTACATCTTACGCTGACGACACTAATATTTTAATTAAGTTGCCTGATATTTCTAATGTTTTAAAACAAACTCAAATCTTATACGACAAATTATGTAACTGGTATGAGGATAACAAGTTAATTATAAACCACAACAAGACTGATATCGTTCATTTCAGACATCGACGGAATACTAGAAATATAAGTACAATTTTGGGATTACCTTGTTCTTCATCCACAAAAATTCTTGGTATCACTCTCGACTCTCATCTCTGTTGGACACCCCATATAGACGATGTTTGCATAAAACTCCGTAGGTGCTGTTATACACTTACCATTCTAAAAGTGTTTGCAGTACAGAAGTGTTATTAATGATATATCACTCTTATTTCCATTCTCATGTTAGATACAACATTATCAGTTGGGGGTTCTCTAATACTACGCAACGAATACTTAGATTGCAAAAACTTGCCATACGGATAATTTTGAAATTACCTAACAGACAGTCTTGTAGAGAGCACTTTAAAAAACTTAATATTCTGACGGTCATTAATACCTATATTTTAGAAACATGTACATATGTATATACTCACATGAACAGTTATAAATTCCTGGGCCATCCGTACAATACTAGACAAAAAAAAATTTACCTGTCATCCCTCACAAATCATCACTATTTGAGAAAAACTTTTCACATAATAGCAGGAAAATTTTCAACTCACTACCTACACATATTAAAGAAATAGTACCTAAAAAAAGTTTCAAAAAAAAATTAAAAGAATTACTACTGTCGAATTGCTTTTATTCACTGCAGGAATATTTCTTGTTTGTGAAGTCCTGCAAGTAATCGTTGACATGTAATTATGTAAGTTTTATGTAATTTTTTTTAGTTTTGTATATTTACCACACGACAATTATTTTACTGCTTTCGATGCATTCTTTTTATGTATGGATTGCTCTAAATTATGAAATAAATATTATTATTATTATTATTTATATTGAAATCTCCCAAGTAGAACAAAAATTTGAATCAAACTGTAGTTCAGAGATAACAATTTCGAATACAGAAAGAAATTGTTATAAAGAATTAGGAGGTCGGTAGATGATTCCACATATTATGCGATATTTATTTATAGTTATAGAAACCCATAATTGTTCTATGTGGTCATAATTTCTGAATAAAGAGTAAGTGACAAACTAAATTATCTTTAATATATAATGAAACTCCACCCCCACAACTTTGTCTAACAAGACGTACTATGTTAAAATTATTTATATAAATAATTTCGTTATTGATTTCTTTATCGAACTACATTTTTGAGACACCAAAGACATGAAACTTACTCTTTAAAACAGTTGCTCTTATATCATAAATTTTGTTCAGAATTGATCTTACATTTAAATGACCCAAACTAAATGGTTTGTTAAGTTTTGTGAATTGTATACCGCCTACGTTCTTGTTGGAATTGTATGTAACATATGTAGCCATAACCTGAAAATATAATTGCTATTATCTACAGCAATAAAATATTTAAAAAAACAAAATACATAAAAGATACGCTATGTAATGTAATTACAAACGTTAATAACAATATTCAAAAAATAATAATTCTATATAGTGATGGATTAGATTCTAAAAAAAAAGCAATACAAAATTCAGAAAAGCAAGTGTAAAAAAACTTAACGGTTTGACAAAATATACAACTAATTGATAACGCTAATATTATATTTAAATGTATTTGTGTAAATGTATTTGATTTGAGGAAAGCGGACGTAGATAACAACGGTGCGATTTCGTACATTTTTCAAGTTCCCAAATTATCAAAAGAAAATAGTTTATTCGTTTTGGATTCCATTTTTACTTCTTTTTTAATATAATAATAGTTGTTTGTGAGATTGTAAACAATTAATTTTATTGTTGATTTTATAAATATTGTACAGACGTTTGGACACATTTAAAGCCTTTTAATACTTTTTTATGCGTGTAGATTAATTCTTTATGTTTGTACGAGACGAATTTTATTATGATCGACCTGTGATGATTTGTTTTTTTTATTCCTATGCGATGACATCCATCGATAAAGTCTTTATCAATTCTTAATTTCATTTTTTCGTTAAAGAATTTAATTACAGTGTCTTTAATAACCTCATCTGCTGTTTCTGGAATACCAAAAATGCGAAGCTTATTTTGACGACTGTACTGTTCTAATTTATCATTAGATTCGCTTAACTGCGTATTATTGGTTTGTATTTGTTTGTTTTCCTCTTGTAGATTATCAATTTTTTTTCTAGGCACTCAATTTCTTTTGTACGCTAGGTCAAATTTATATGAGATTTCTTTTTAAAACAAATTCCGTAACCGATTTAATTAAATTATCAGTCTAAACACTATCAAATGTATTAGAAATCACATTTTCACAAGATCACGAGTAGCAGCAAATTTTACGTTCAATGATTAAATGTACACTTTTAAATAATACTCAATGTAAAATTAGTGTACAATATTCTGGCAACGGACAATTTTACTCAACCTGTTATTATGGAAACTAAGTTAAATTAATAAAATTATTTCAAAAGCAGAAAAATGTAATTACGGAAAAAATTGCTCCCCAAATTTGAAATTTATTAAATCTTCTTTCCTTTTCAACAAAGTCCAGGACGATTAAGTATTATTTTATTTTTTAATTAGGATTTTACCTATTCAGAAGCAAATTTGATTATAAAAGTTTTACCGATATTCATTTTCAACTCGACAGTAATACATTTTGCACATTTCTTGTATTTTCAATTTTCGGGTTGAATTTTAATTTTCAACGAAGCTTAATTTAATTTTTCGTGTTTCTAATTAAACTTTTATTTTTTATTTAAAACTTTTCTCAAAATACTTCTGTTGATTAAAATTTAAAGTTAAAATATTTCGTTTTATCTTGACATATTTTTATAAAACTTATCACGTGCATTGGGTTTTAATGTATTGAAAACAGGCGATTGCAAAGGGTAATTTCTAGTGAAGAGTTGTTTTATTAGAAAATTATAAACGTATCGTTTTATAGACTAACAATTTTCAATTTTATTCTTTATAAACTCTTCTACAATACTTTTTTAATTGGTTTTTGTTTTTACATATATAATTAACAAAACAAAATTAGCTTTGTAGTATTAAACAATAACTTTAAATATGTTGCATTTTATCAGTGATTTTATAGTACCAGCGCCGCGTTGTTCGAACATTGTTGAAGTTACTGGAAAGCAGTTTTCTGGCGTTAACCGCCCTCTATCTCACAATAAGGAACATGTTTCAAATAGCGGGAGACTGGTTTGTGTCGGCAATGAAACCGCTTAAACGTTTTATCCATAGATGTAACTGAAAAGTGGAAACATTAGTACACGCCTGCGTTTTTCAGTATAGTTTTCCCAACAAATCGTGATAACCAAATACGAATTCTACCCGCGAAAGTTCACCTAAACGTAGTTCCAGCTTAGCTTTCCCGGCTAAGGGTCCGATACCCTCGTGTGTTATGATGTTAACGGTTGAGTGGTATTGAAACAATTAACTCGTTCGAATAATTAACACTTATTTATGAAAATACATTTTTTTCCTCAAAGTTTTCAACATAAAATAATGTTGAAGCAACTAATAAATGTACGTACATTTGAAACTTTATAATAAGGATTTATGCTTTTGGTAAACTTCTCAACAAACTTTTCTAATTTTTTTAAGTATTTATAAAAATGTTTTTAATCTGTAATGACGTGACAAGTAAATAACACATATTCTAAGTTGTATTCAATTGGCTGTTATTTATTCTTTGTACTTTATTGCACGTATACAGTGCTATTGATCACTGATTAACAAGATATGACTGGTAATGCATTTATACGGTATGACTTATATGCACTGCATTGTCATTAGTTTTGAAGTAGTTTTTTGGGAAGTTTATTCTTTATAATTATAACGCAAGTACATCATTTCAAATTATTTTTTAATTAAAACGATAATATTTTTGTCATACAATGCTTTACACAAACGTAATTTATGCTAATAAATATTTATTTTTTATCCTAGACCACAAAAAAACTATCTTTATTAATGCTATTTAATTACTGCAATTATAGATAAATGTTATTATGTACTAATTCTGCTTCATAAATGTATTACACTTTTTTATTCGCAAAGTAATATTAAGTTATCTATGAAAATAAAACAGACAAATATTAAAAGTATATGAAATGAAGGTTATTGCCCTCGTCGAAAATTTGTAAAAAACTTACAAATAAAAAAATATTAAGAGTTAAAAAGATTTAGGATCATATTTTTTCCGTAACAGTAACAATTCACTGATTTCCAATGTATATAAAAATGGTCGGTTTATCCAACAAATAATGAAACTGACTTAATTTATTACCTATAAATATTAAGTAAAAAAAGTTCTATTTGGAATTGTTTTTATGGTGGCATCTTTCCAAAAAGTTCGTTGACTTTTGTTTGTTTCTATTTTATTTTTTTATTTGATATAATTTTATTTGTTTTCTTTAGATCTTTGAAACATAAAATTTTGGTATACTGTTAACCTAATTTAAGAAGAACTGTACATCTAATTTTAATTTAAATAATATAAGTAGAATAATTAATTCATTAATAATTTTTTTAATTCGTTATTGGATAATTTTATTACTTATGTTAATATTTAGATTTTACAATAAATATAATTTAGAAAGAAAAGAACAACTCCAGAAATAAATGAAGTGAATTAAAGATGACACATTTTTTTTATATTGTAGTGTAGAATTGGTATTAAGATTGTCAATAAACCTGAATTTTTAAATAATGTGTTGGTGAAATAGGAAAAAACGCGATATAAAATAATAGTTTATTTTTATTTGAGAATTCTTTCTTCTGTTTAAAATGCTTCTTAAATTGTTATTGTATTTTATTGTCCAGATACTAATTATTTATCGGTATTAAAATTATGACTAAAGAATCCGTAATTCAACTGTTTAAATTCGATGGTTTAAAATAATATTAAACATAATTGTATTTTGTCAATTTGAAGATTTTGATTTTGATTTTTCCGTCACTTAAACAAATAAATTAAATTGTCATTAAATAAAATTACATTATATAAATCATTTTACTTTGTTGGATTAAATACTGCTTATTATCCAAGGTTTAAAATAATATTTACAACAATTTTTATTCACAAAATTTTAATTATATTATTAAACAAAATTTTTTTAACAGTTAATTATTACTTCTGTCAAACCAATACTAATAATATTTTATTTCAAAAATTGACTATAGTTTTGACCTGATAATTAGCACGTCATCGTCAAGAAAGTATTTATAATACAGAATGACAGATTACCTATATGACATTAAACAATTGTTAATATAAACAAAAAATGATTTTTGTAAGTAGGTATTTAAATTTGGCAAAATTAATATTTAAGAAATAATTCATCAACATTTGTTTGATCATTTAATAAATAATTACTACTTGGAAATTTGATGTAAATAATTTCAAGTATATCTAAAATTTTTTTATTAAATTTATTTATTAATAATGAGTGTATTAATAAACTACTGGAAAAAAGTGCTCAATGAGTAAAACATGTTCAGCAAAAGTTGATTTAATTGAATTATAATTAAGAAAGTATTTTTTGATTATTAATGAAACGTAAACGATCTTTTAAACGATATATCAAATTTTCCTAATAGTTTTACCAACATACAATTTACCACAGGAACATTCCTAACTTAAGTAGAGTAAGTGATATTATTTTAAATTATATTTATAAAAATATTTATTGTATAAATTGATAATAATTTCTAAAAAGAAAAGATAATACATTTTCTTTATTAAAATTTTCTAGAGATAAGGAGTATTAAATAGACGATTAAATAAAAAAATGAAAATTAGCAAATTTATCTGAGAAATGGTGGGAAACAGGTCAAATGGTAGTTGTAGGGTTTTCTAAAGGTATCAAATTCTAATTTATTATTTTTATTAAGAGAAATCATAATGTTTAAGAATTAAATTTTATTATTATTAGAAATTTCATAAGGAAAATTTATTTTATTATGAATATTGTTTAAAAAGACAAAAATGATTCTATTTGAGTTTTTGTTTATCATTAATAATACAAAAAATATTATCAACATATCTTTTTTCAAAAAATTACGTTATTAATAAATAAAGAATTAATTGAAATAAAATTTTTTAATGTTATCTACAAAATATTCTGCTAAAATTGGTTGCAAAATGGGCACTCCCTTTTCCAGTGGTTCTTTAATACACTCATTATTAATAAATAAATTTATCATGTGTATTTTACGTCAAGAAGTGCTTGGTGTCTTCTGGACCCTTTTGTAAATTGGAGGATTTAATAAAACAATTATTTCTTAAATATTAATTTTTCTAAAATTAAACACCTACTACAAAAATTTTGTTTGCATTAACAATTGTTGTTTTAAAGTCATACTTATATGTAATTTGTCATTCTGTATTATAAATACTTTCGGATGATGACGTGCTAATTATCACGTCGAAATTATAGTCAATTTTGAAATAAAATATTATTGTATTATTATGACAGAAGTTATAATTTATTGTTTGAGCACCAATACATAAATGGATCTATCAATAATTAATTTTAATAAAATATTTTTAGATGCAAAACATTCGCATAAAAAATTAAGCAACATTAAAGTTATATTCAATTTTTTTTATTTTATATGATTAACAATAATTTTAAGTTTTTAAGGAAGCAAAAAATAAATTAAATTGCTTAGTATAATTTTAGTATTTTAGGTTTCTTTTCCAAATAAAATAATGGTTTCCAATTTCTAACTTTAGGAAACGTACAAATAAATAAGCGCATTCTTTAATTGATATGCAAAAATAAACATAATAGAAAGTTATAAGAAAAATGAGAGTACTAGTGGTAAATCAAGCATTTATAATATTTGGTAGATTAATAAAAGAGGCAAAAGTAACAAGAAAGATATCACCATTCAAACAATGTAGATCTAAAGTATTTAAAACTCTTGTGCATGCCATTTAAATCGTTTAAACTTTTAAACTATTGCTATGTTACGTGTAAATTGAACATAAGAGGTACTCAAATATAACATAAAAATTGTCATTGTGCACAAAAAGTTTTTAAAGTGCCAGTTGAAGTAGAATTCGTTTAATTTGAATCTATTATTCGATTACTATGGTTGAAAAAAATCTTTCCGAGTAATATATTAAACTTAACTTATTCGCCAATCATATTCCACTTATATTATTCGTAATGTACGAGACTTTCAAAATCTACAATTTAAACATTTAATTTGTTTAATTTTCTTGACGATTTCAATGTAACTTTTTATTTTTAATATTTATTTTATAATTGGTCAACCTAAAAAGCCACTTTAGAGGCAAATGTGTTTTCACTTTTATACAATATTTTTGAGCATATTGTTTATAATTAATTTCTTTAAACACAATTGCGTCTAATTTAATTTTAGACAAATTCTTTTCTACAACTTTTTTAAATATATTGGTTGAGATCGAAGCAGCTCATTTCGATGCGGCCTCTTCGACCCGAAATCATTCCACGCGAGCTCAACTAGACGTGAGCTCATCCCTCGAGAGCTTATTTATTATTATTATTTATTATTTACAATAGTAAACAAATCCGAACAAGACTTATAGTAATATAAGCTTTTGCTTTAAATCTTAGTGACGAATAACCTCTCAAAGCTCGGAACAAAAACCGAAGGACAAAATCGCATAAAGTGATCAGTTGTGTTAGAAATAAGACGCAAGAGAGACAATTGTGATTTCATTACCTTTTACAATATAATAATAATACGTTCAGTCATCTTACATACAACTAAGTGTCCAAAAAAAACATAACGGTAATAGTACATGAGGCAAACATTTGAATTAATATACTATTAAGCATTTTGGGAAGCCTGGCATCTTTTTTCTTTCAAAAAAACATCAGGAAGCTACCAATCGATTACTTTACGGACATTTTTTAATTGATTTATTAACTTTGCTATCACCTATTCTTTGATTATTTATTGTTTTTCATTAAGTTAAAATCTTTAATCGGTAAAATATCACAGCAATATTCTGTAAAATTCAAATATTTTTGCTATGTATTATTATGAGCACCGTTGGCCAGATTTTTTTTCACAACTTTTTACACTCAGCTTTTATACCACGGTTTTTTCCGTCTACTTTTTTTCCGTCGCCTTTTCCGAAGACTTTTTATCCGCAGTTTTTTCATACCGCGGTTATGGATTCCCTGTTTTTTGCAAATAATAAATACATTAATTTTTAGCATACTACCTATATAGGTATTAAAGATTAATTTCAAGTTTATTTATTTTTTTTATTTTTTTAACATCTGCAAAAAATGTTCTTGATGTAAATCATAAATCAATCATATGCTGTTGTCGCCAAAATACAAATAAACTGTAAATACAAAAACACTATCTGTAACAACCATCAGCGCAAATATAATCTCGTGTTGAGAGACCTAGCGTCGAGATGATGTGCGTCGAGATGATTTCGCGCGGAGGTTGGAGGCGGCGTCAAAGTGACCGCGCTGAAATAAGACGTAGATATATATGTTAAACCATTTCGCTGACGTATGTTTATATTAATTATATTTTTGTAAATAAATTTGCTTAATGCTTTCTGAACGGAATGGAAAAGTTATCATATTTGTAATAAATAAAAAGACAAATGTTAGGTATCAATAATTTGAGTTAAATTTGCAAAATATAATTTTTAAGTAGATAGATAGATAATGTAATTACATAACTTTTTATAACAAATAACTTTTGTTCGTAAAATTCATAATAAAAAGTTTCCCATATGTTTCCAAATTAAGTAGACACACTGTACATAGAAAAGGAACAGATACCTGAAAATTGTTATTAAAAAAATATTGTCAACAATACATACTTGTTTTTGTACAATCAAAACATACCTAAAATATATTGTCTCTAAAATTGAATAACTTGAACTACGTATTAGATGGTATTAGTAACAAAAACCTGCAATAGTTATAAACCCCATATTTAAATTTTTAAATGCACATCAAATATACTCAAAAACATAACTATAAAAAGCAAAAAATAGCGTCGCAACAACAAATCATTTGAAAACATGTAAAGATGTAATAGTTATTTATGCTACAAGTGTCTGTGAAGTGAGCCGTAAAATTTACAACACGAACCGCAGGCGGGTGTGTATAAAAGTCCTTCAAACATCTGCGTTATTAAATATTTTATCTACTATGCAATTTGAAACAGATACCACAATAGACTAACACATATGGTTTAAAATTATTTATTTTGATTTATTAATATTGAACGTCCTATTTAATTTATATTGTATTTTATGCACTAATTTATATGTTTACGTACGATTTATTTAAGTTCCACAAATAATTATTCATTAATTAATATGCTGGTTATAGGATTGGCTCAGATAAGAAAATTATTAGATTATGATTGTATAACCCATACATTTATCCAAATTTCACATAGTAATATTTAAAAAAAATATTAAATTCAAGTTTCCAAAACAATGGTAAGTTTTTATTAAATGTTTAGACTTAAAGGTCTGTTAATTTTACATTTAAAGTTCAATTCAAATTACGTTTAAAGACGTCAAAAACAATTTTACTTATCTTAACATAAAAATATCTTTTAATCATGTCTGACAATGCAGAATTTTAATTTTACAGAACGTTACTTTGTATGAACAAGAAAAATTGCGCAACATTGCATATAATAAATAACTTAAACAAGTTCTTATCTCCTAAAAAATACAAAAAACAAAATTATCAAAATACATACGTATTTAATTTAATTGGCCTATTTGAATTTTGTCATTGTCTATATTTTAAAGAAAATGTGTCTAGAATAAAATACTATAAAAAGTTTTATCTAGCCTGAATTAAATTATCTTTTCGATTTTTTTTAAATTAGTAAAATTCACATTTAGAAAAGCTTTTTGTAATAATATCTGTCGGTATTTTGAGAAATTACTCAACTTTTGATTTTTTTAGAAAAAAAAATTAATGTCTCTACTATTTTCAGTTAGTTTTCATCTTGGCTGATGCCAAAGCCAAATTCGAATAAAGTTCTTAATAAAAAAAATCACTTATGATGTTAGCACTTTATAGGTATAGAGTTAGTTATACGATAGGTACTTATAATGCCGTTTACTTAACTTTATAGATTATCTGCATGTTGTTCTGGATAAATAATAATTTTATTAGCGATTTTTAATTTAAAAACTATTTTCCATTTACAAACATAAAATTTTAATTAACAAATTTAAACTTAAGTAAAAATATACATTTACTAACAGCCATGCGCTTTTTATTTGTCGAATTTATTTATTAATACAATTACTTTCTTTTCTATGTTAATTTCGATTTTCTATTGAATAACTAAATAATAAATTAGTAATTTAAACAAAAGACGTTTCTGTGAAATGTAAAAGTTTTAATCGATGTCAGCCTATTCTTTATTGCTGTGACAATGCTAGGCTATAAATTAAAGCTAAAGTAGAACGAGTATTAAAAAAATCAATCACTGCGGTCTAAGTGGTTTCAACTATTAAGGTATTACATAAAAGTATTTATAGTAAATAAAATGACAAGAAAATTTTGGTGGTATTTATGTTTACCTTACTCAAATGTGTTTTAATTTTTTATTTAGTTTAACCAAAAATTAATCGTATTAAAAAATAAATAATAAAAATAATCATTTTTGATTAAGGGATAAGGATTTCTTATTCAATTTTCAAAGTATAAAAAATAAAAACTGTAGGTATTTCTAGAATAATGCGTGCTTTTTACATACCAAATTGAATATAATAATAACTCTTGAAATGAAGTAACTTTGCAATTATCTTTTGTAAAATATAATAGCTTTGTGGAAGTAAATGTTTTGTGTTGTTTTTTTCTTCGGAATTGTATTTCTGTCAACAAAGACGCTAAACGATATTTACCACTCCCAAAGCACTTATTTATTGGTAAAAACGTAACGCAATTTTCCAAAAAACGTAAATGACTGTCATTTTTTTTGCACCCGGGGTGTAGTTAATTACGATCTACATTTTACATTTTCTTGGTAACAGTTTAAAAAAATGTTGATATGTGCGATAGGATCTAAAGTGTTTCAATGCCGACTTCAAATTATGCACCTGAGACTGCAAATTTTAGAGAAATGATCGTAAGCCGTACAATTTAAGCATTTTACAGTACATTAATAATGAAATTCATTTTAATCATTTTTAATATTTATTTATATTTAAGTTACTATTTTTACTTTTTTTAAATTTTCGATTATAATACAAGGTGTATAGTAAGATTATTGTCAATGGTATTATGCAACTAACGTTTCGATTGGTTCATTTATGATCACGTGCTACATCACAACTTATGTGGACATTCTACCAATAGAATACATTATTTATAACTAATCAACAAAATGGCCTTCTTTAAGGAGGTGCACTAAAAATCATGAAATTACTTTATAAGGCAACGTTTCGTGCATCATATGTGTACTTCTTCAAGATTCTATTTATACTTAAAATGGGAGATGGTTCCATCATTTAAAATAATTACAATTAACATGAATTATAACAAAATGAACATGTAGTTTGTAAATACATGTACTTACTTAAAGTAAGACTCACAATTTGAACGGACGAACAAGCGTAAATACCCCAGTCAATAAAGCAAATAATAAGTAAATTTTTAACTCGGGTACAGCCGAGGTACAGCCCGTGCAATGTATTTGTAAATAGTATAAAGTACATCATAGCTATGTTTTATACCGAAAATGAATTGTCATTATATTGTTTATTAATGTTTAAAATGCAAAAAAGGTTTCAAAATTTTTCTTTCAGTTGAAGTGAAAAGTAATCAACCAACGTATAACGTAAAAATAAAAGTTATAGAATTGGTAAAGTTGGAATATTTGCGTAATGTGTGCACAACCCCGAATTGTCAGGGAATGTTTCAATGCAATATATTCAATCAAAGCTGAATGTTTATGTGGTGGTTTTGATTGTCAGAACTAAAAAATTTTGAAGGTGAAATGGAAAGGAACCAAACGTATATTCTCATTTTTGGATAAAATGATAGTTAAAACGTGAAAATGAGTGCAAAGATGACTGAAATTGACCGAAAGCGAAAGTGGCAGAGTGGTGGGGATACCTGGCCGCTAGCGCCGTTTGAGGGACTGCAATGAAAATAAGCGCGCTACACGCAACTAATGTAATTTTGGGTTAAGCAACACTAATTTGACGGCAACTGAGTAGGATTGGCAATTAAGAACAATCATTTAATACCACTTGGCAGTGCGGATCCAAATATTTTTAAAAATTCGCCACATTCTCGTTTCAGGTCAATTTCAGTCATCTTCGCATGCATTTTTGCGTGTAAAATATCATTTATCAAAAATAGAATATACAGGGTGGAGGCACTACCAACGGAATTATTCTGTAGCACTAAAACGACAAATAATGTAAGAAACCTTAACACATACATATATCGAAATTATTTGAAACCACATTTTAAAAATATTTTTTTGATTATACAGGGTGCTCCAGAAACACGTACTATATCAAAGTTGGGTTATTTTAAATAGAACACCCTGTATTTTTTCTATTTTTGAATTGTAGGATAAAAAATAATGTATGTTCTTAAACATGTCCCTATACCTACTTACTTCCGTTTCTGAGATAAATCGATTTTACCTGATTTGCAGACCTCCAAAAATGCAATAACTTCCAAGATAAATAAGAACAAGCAATTTTCTTTTACACCACCTTACTAAAAACCTTCAACATCCCTTTTTCAATATTTACTATTATGTTATGATGGACAGAGTGTTTAAATACGCCCGCATAAGGCTAAGACTTAAAACTGAAATACCTTGCTTAACTTAAATGCAACACCCTGCATTTCTGTAGCCGTTGGAATCAGGAACTAGTTACCTTTCAATCGGTATTAGGGTTACCAACCCCTAACTCTGATAGTTTTGAGATATTTTAAAATTTACTGTTTAACAATTTGCAATTTACTGGAATTTAAGTTACCTGTGAGATATCAGTAAAATAAACATTACCTTGCAAACATTTTTAATGTATAGGTCAATCAGCTTTAAATATTAAACTTAAATTTTTTTTTTTCAGAACAAAACAACAGAAATGTGCTCATGACTTATGCCGGGCAATAAGAGTCAGTTGAATCACGCCCACCTGTCACAAACAACAGCAACCGTTATTAATTTCGGTAAAAATCGATGACTCCGTAAACATTGGTAACTTTGTTAAAAAATTCTAAAAATAATGGTTTTCAGATTATCGTACTACTATTAGAGCGATTTGTATTACATTCTTAGTTAACAAGTTAAAGTTTGTCGATGTTTACAGTATGATCGATTTTTAATGTACCAAATAACGGTTACTGTTGTAAAACATCTGTAAATTGTCACCGGTGTGCGTAATTTGACTGACTCTTAGAGCCCGGGATACTAGTCACTAGTTCTGAAAAAAAAATAAATACTTTTAAGTAAATATTTAAAACTGAAGTTGCAAGATAATGTCCATATGGCGGATATTTCACAGGTAACTTAGACTCCACTACATCGTAAACTGTTAAACTTATCAAATTTTAAAATATTTCGAAAATATCTGAGTTAGGGGTTGGTAACCTAATACCGACTAAAAGGTAATTAGTTCTAGTTTTCAACAGGCTACAGAAATGTATGGTGTTCCATTTAAGTTAAGCAAGTTATTTAAGTTTTTAAGTCGTTAGTGTTATGCGGTAGTATTTAAAACACCCTGTACATCGCAACATAATAATAAATATTGCAAAAAATGTTAAAACCTCTTAGTAAGGTGGTGTAAACCAAAATTGCTTTGTTCTTTATTCTTGAAGTTATTGAAGTTTCTGGGAGGTTTCTTCAGGTAAAATCGGTTTATCTCAGAAACGTGAAGTAAGTAGGCTATAGGGAACATGTTAAAGAACATACATTATTTTTAGCATCGTACAACTCAAAAATAGAAAAAAATCACTAAGGTGAGGCACCATTTAAAATAACTTAACTTTGATATGGTACGTGTTTTTTTATTTTGACAATCGGATCACCACACAAACATCCAGTCTTGATTGAATATATTTAAATCGCAATTATGCATAAACTAATTGTCTAAGAATTGCAGGGTTTTGAACACATCAAGTACGTATTTCCCAAAGATTTACGTTTTCCAAAAGTGACGGATCTAAAAATTTTTAAAAAACGAAAATAAATATTTTTTTAGTTTTTAGTAGAAAATTATTATCCGATCAAGTCGAGTTGGAGCTTATTTTATCCTTATTTTTATTCTCTACAATTTTTTACACCATTAACGTCGATTCATCAACTTCTCACTCCAACTAAATAAAAACAACACTTTTTGCATTTTAATGTTAACAACACATATAATGACAATTCATTTTCGGTATAAAAAATGACTATAAGGTACTTTATATTATTTACAATTACATGAAGCTCGGCGGCACACTCTTTCAATTAAAACAAGGACTCTTTAAAAAGTTTAATAAAACCAAATATACAGTTCGCTAATAAATAAGAACAATTGAACATTTTATTTTCATAATGAAATTCATTTTATTTTATCCTCTTAAATTTTGTTGTATTGTTACTATATTGAATGTTATTATTATGCTCTATGAAGTATATCATTTCAGATATTAAACGGTTTTGTAGTTGGTTTCCACATTTCTTATTTCTATTTACTTTATAAATTATTATTTTGTTGATTATAATTCATGTTAGTTGAAATTATTTAAGTGAGCATTTCCTGTTTCGTGTAAGTAATTTAGTCAATTATTTTCTTTTTCATATTAAACTGTTGAATTATGTAATTCCAAACATTATGTACTTATATTGGAATTGTACCGTTTTCATTGGATAAATAGAAGCTTGAAGAAATACACATATGATGTATGAAACGTTAGAAAACCATTCAACTACTTTATTGTAATTTAATGGTTTGTAGGTATCTGCAAAAAAGAAAACAAATTTGTTTACTATTAATAAATCATAAGAGTACTTACATGTCGATTAATTAATGAGCAAGAAAAGCTTATTTCTCTCGACCAAAGTAATTTCATCATACTTAAAATCAAATTGTTTATTTTTTTAATAAGGCAAGGTTTTAATAAGAGTCAACAGAGTCATGAACAATACTACTATCAATATTAACGCCAGCTCTAACGAATTTAACACATATAATTAAGTAAAAACGTAACGTAATTTACATTGATAAATTCATAAAGTTTAATCTATAGTGCGTATTATCCTTTTCTAGCTTACTGATCAATGTCTTTAATAATTTGGTGATGAAACGTGGTTATTTTTCAAACTACGAATAATGATATTCATTTAAAGTAAGTAGATAAGTAGTGTCGTTTCCTGGCTCACTTTTAGCGGCGAAAATTTGAATTTGTGGTGAAAAATTTGAACTTCGGTTGCAATCGTTTGCCGTCGAGGGCGTGCGCGCATGATCCAGGGACGGTCCGGGATTAATCGGGGCAGCTTGGGTGAAGATGCGAAGGGGCAGGGCACGGTGGCCCTCAGTTCAATGCAACGCTCTCGTAATAGGGTAGTGCGGGGATGTCTTAGGGGTTCGTGATTACTCAGCAGAAAAAACGATGTGTAGTATTGACGGAAGATTGATTAAGGTGATTTATTTCATACTATGTAAACGGCAATCAAATTTAAAACACATAACAAATGTCATCTTATCAACCTTAAACAAATAAGCACATGTATTGCCATATTTAAGTGCAAGTGCTTTGATTATTGACAAAAAGTATGAGATAGTGTTTTTAACTAAAGTTGATACTATATACGGAGAAAAAGTTGAAGTTAGTTTATAATATTTTTCTTTCAATTAATTCAATGATGTCGTTCATGTTATTTCTAGAGTAAAAATAAATAGAAGAATTAACACCTTTGTTTTGTCCTTGTGGTTATGTCAAGGCTAAATGTATAAAAACCGTGTAGGTCAAGAACAACAGTAATTAATTTAAAACGTGCCCTTAGAGTAATGTTAAATGGTGGAGAACAAGAACTATTAGTAAGAAGGAGGAGAAGTATGAAGAAGGAAAAATATATGGACAAGAGGATGAGTATAAAAAAGTATAGATGTAATATGAAGAATATTAAAAAACGGCGGCAGATGTAGAAAAAGAAATTAACATAATAATAAGAAAAATGGAAGAATAGAAGGGTAAGATTAGAAAAATAGAAGGAAAAAAATTGTTAGTAGAATGGCGGCGGAAGGCTTTAGGAAGAAGAAGAACAATCGATAAACACAGATATTCTAAAGCAGTTGACAAATAAGAGTTCGAGAACAAAGGAAGGAAAGCTTTTGAGATGTTCTTTGATCTAAAGCGAGTTTTGTAATGAAACACGAAAAAAAATTGTGGAGGGGACACTAAGGAAAAGTAAGATTAGTAGCGACTTGGTGGGAGCAACAGAAGAAATATATTGAAGCAAGGTGTAGGACAGAATTGAGGAAAATTAGGAGAGCAATTCTGGACAAGGACCTGAGCAAGAGTGTCCTTTAAGTCCAAGCTTATTCTCACTTTACATAGGATTTAGAAAAAATATTTTAAAGGTTATTAACGATAGTAATAGTAATAGGAAATATAAAGATTTGGTCACTTGTTTATGCGGGCGATTTGTGGTGATAGCCAACAGTGAAAATGAAATAAGGGGGCAAATAGAAGTAATCAAAAAATATTTAGAAAAGAAAAGGATTTAAAAACAAATGTAGAAAAGACAAAGATTATGGTTTTTCAGAAAAAAGGAGTGTAAATGTGTAAAAAATATTTAGGTTATAATTTGAGGGTATGACAACAAAAAGACGAATACATTAGAGAATTAGCAAAAAAGGGAATAGTGTAGTAGGGCAGATATATGAGGAGATTGGAAGCGAAAATATTTGGGAACGACATAGAAAAAGGAGATGGATTTTTAAAGATTGGTAGGATCGGAGATATGGGAATGGAAGGAATTGTAAAAATTGAAGAAAAGTGCAGCAAAAGTATTGGAAATGGACGTTGATGCTAGACAATGAAACAACGAGTTATATGATTGAAGAAGAACTCAAACTAGAAAAATAAGAATTCAGGCGGGAAGAGTAAATATGAAATAACAACAAAGGGATAAATGAAATGGAGGAAAATTTAAAATGAGTAGAATGTTATAATGAAGTTAAGAGACAAAAAATAGGATATAGAAAAAGAAGAAAGAAGACAATATTATAAAGATTAGGATATTCAAGAGAAGGAGTGGAAAATAGAAGGGAAGAAGGGAAGGAGTAGTAGTCAAGAGATGTATTAAGAAGAGATTGCGATACACAAGTACAAGAAAGAAGAGCAAAAATAAAAAGAAAGTAGATACAAATCAGAAGGGTAGTTATATAACCTAATTTTGGTCTAATAAAATGCAAGTTTATCATATTATAAATTTACAAATTCACTTTTAAAATGTACTTTATATATATAATATTGTTTTCTTGGAATATATGATAATAGTATATTAAAGAAATAGTTTCCAGAAGACGCAGTTTGCGAGACGAGTCAGTTTTGCAAACGAGCCGCAGAAGCTTTTAAAAATAAATAAACCACGAGTTTTTAAATTTAGGGAATTTTGGAAGTATAATTGCTAGGGTGGCAATATTTTCAATAAACTTTGGTTTTAAATGCTAGTTTAAGTTTAATTAGTACATTTATCATTCGTTTAATTTAAAAAATAGGTGAAAATAAAAAAAGTAGATAAATAAAATCTACTGAACGTTAATTACGATTTAAATTAACGCACCCCGAACGTAACGACAGCTTTGACGTTTAATATCAAATCAGTGTTACCACCGTTCCGGAATAAAAATTGTTCTATTTCTATAAAAAAACTCAATTTTCTATAAAAGAACTCATTTGGGTGCTTTTATAGCTCTGTAAGCGACCCAAAATAGAAAAAAAACATATTATAACTAGCTCGATAACTAGTTATCAATACACGCTGTCGTAGAAATAATTAATGGTTTTTAGTTATTTTGGTAATTTTGTAGATTTAAGTCCACGACCACTACGGTGGTTTACATACAACTTTGAGAACGTATTAATTTGGTCTAACAAATTAGTAAACTGCTGTAACTATACTTTAAAGTTTGTTACATTAAGTTTTTTTACTTGACAGTAGTGGGAAAGTTATTGAGTTCGAGAATAATTAATTACAGCTGCAGATATAATTTACAAACTGAATATTGAAGACTTAAATTTTTTTTATATATTTTACTATGTTCCTACATTTTGTGTATATTGTTTATTATAATTATAATAGTTTCAGCAGTCAAATCGCGATAAGTAATTGTCTAAAACTTCTACTGTATCAAGCTTTAAATAAATTACGCAGTAGAAGTCAATGTATCACTGTGTGTTAACTTATTATTGAATGACCTAAGTATATACGTTCCTAGATCCAAATCCCAGGACTATTTCCTTGTGCAATCATTCAAAGACAAAGAGAGCATAAACAAAACAGAATTTATAAAAAAGAACCTTTTAAGAGTTACTTGTTGCTAGAAAGTCTGTTTTATAATGTTTCTGCATAATTAATATAACGAAGTGGATTTAGAATCCTTTTCAGGACCTCGTTTAAACGGAGCTAAAGAAGCAACAATCGGCTCCTATTTACCTCCACGTAAGTAGTCAAGAAAGAAATAAGTACCTACACTTCCAGAAGAAAACAATTGTTGTTAAATACAACAAAAAGCTATTTGTAAATTTTAATTTGACACGTACATATTCATCAAAAATATATTTTTGAATATAAATAGTAAGGTAGAAAATTTTCAGTTAATTTGAGTTAAATTCAGAATTAATCCAACACAAACATTATTCGATTACTTATTATTATATTATTAAATATAATAAATTCTATTTCTAGGATTTATAAAAAGTATTATTATGCAAATATTTTAGAATGTTTTGATGTTTTAAAGTTATTGCAAATTACATTTTCTACAACTTTTAGTTGAATTGTTATTCCACTTCTCTTACTTTTTGTACTAAGCAAGGTATACGATAATGTTAACGTATACTACAAATAAACTGTTTGTTGCGCATAATACAGAAATTCTACGTAGTACACCTAATATAATAGTTATTGCTTGTGTCGGTACATTTATTTAAAAAATGACACATTCATTACACTATTTCGATGTTATTTAGCTCAATTCTACAGCATACGTACTCTTTTATTGACAACTTGAGATTAACTACATGTACGTTGTCAGTAAAAATCTCATCTATTACAAAACACTCCAGATTTATTACACATCCTCTGATGTTAGAACTGTACATTTCTGATATCATATGTTTTGATATTGCCGGAATAGTGTACAATAAATTTTTATATTTGTTATTACAACAGGATGTTTTACTATTAAAGTAGAACCGATACAAAACGTAAATATTTATCTAAATAGTTCTTATAGTTATTCATTTCTTTTATAAAGTACCGTAATCTTAGGTGTTCCTACATTTTATACTCGCGCTCGTAGTTCACATGATATTATTACCCCGACAACAAAATTTTCTTTTATTTTTCCATTATTTTTTTAATATTAATTTACATTTTCATGTCTTTGTTACAAGGTTTTGCAATCTAATGGGGATAAAGTGAAATCCTGTACCCACGATATGAATTGCACTGTTTTATAATGCAGAAATATTACTTCACACCAGTCGTGTGCATATCCGTACAACCAACATAGAACGTTAAACGCTTCTGGAACTTGTTTACTCAAAGTACTAAGTACATAAAATAAGTGAGCAAATATTAAAGCGTCGATGAATAAAAAAGTATTTAATATGTAGTCACACATTGTATATTATATTGAACACATTTTGTTGATTATTATTACTTTTAATTAATTAAATAGGTGTTTATGTAGTCATGTTGACAAAATATATGATGATAATTGCGAGACAAAGAATGATGTTACCTATTACATACGAAATATTTTTTTTATAATTTTGGAAAAAAAAACAGATTGGAAATTGAATTGAGCGAATCATATTGATTACTTAGATGTTCCAGGAGACATTGTTGAATGTTTGTAGTTCCCAAAATGATTAGTAATAATAATAATAATAATAATAAAGCTTTATTTGTTTTTAAATTAACAAAATTGATTCGTATAACTAAAACTATACCCTAAGCCCACATTAGTACAACAAAATTCGCCAATATCTATAATTTAATTTTTTTGCCGCATCCCTCCGTTGGGTGATTTTATTGTATTCATCTTTCTTTCTTCCATCCATCTTTTTCTGTTTTCTACCTACTTTTATCCATTTTATGTTCTCTCCATTTTCTCCTAGCAGAACTTCCCTTCTCACTTCCTCTCTCTCATTAGTTCGCTACACCCATCTACCATGTGTCTCTACATTCTCTCAATAATACCCACACATCCTACACATTATTTCTTTTTCTTTCTTCTAATATTTATTTTCATTTTCCTCATTTTCTAATCTATACCTCGCACCATTTGTTTTCTTTTTAGTCCTCCTGTAATATATTTTGGTATCCCTTCCACCATTATGTATTTGTATTTTGTGTTATACTTTGTTTCTTTTATTTTCATCTCTTCTTCTTGTTTTTGGCTGTCTTTGTCCCTTTGTGTTATTCTCTTCTTCCATCCTTCTCCCTTCCTTTCTCAATGTTCTACCTCTTCTATCGCGTAACCCCCTCTTCTATAGTATGCTCTTCTCTCTTCTTTTCCGTGTTTTGTTCTTTGCAATTCTACCTCCTTCCAACATTCATATGGAATTTCATTATCTTTTCTATCTTCCATCCTTTCCTCAAATTTTATTGCTCTCATCCTATTTGTATTCTTATTTTTTTTATTTCATTTCTTCCTCTATTTAATACTCTGGTGTTTTTCTCTCGAACCCCAGTGTCCATTTCCAAAATTTTTCCTGTTTCCTCTCTAGTTCTTCCCATTCTTTTTATCCCCAAATCTTCGCTCCGTACATCATCACACCCAAAATGATTAGTATAAACCTGAATAGAATGGTAATGAAACTCTGGACCGATTTACTTGCCATGGAGGCTTATAAAAGTAACTACCCTTATATAAAATTTTTTTAATTAAGTGTGACAATAACTAATGTATAAATGACGATTATCATGTAGTACTCGGTCCGAAGTTTCTGCTATGAAAGTCAAAGGTGGCGTGAATTTAAGAAGAGAACATCAAAGCCGCATTAAATTAACTTGCCATGGCATTTAACATATTTCTGCAGGAATATACAGAGTGTTTTATAGCTCCGTATTTCTTCTCTCGTGTCTTTGTCGTTTAACCTAATTTATGGCGATGTGACAAAATTATAGAAGTGTAGGTACCTTCTGAACCTTGTACAAATATTCTTAATTATACAGCATAATCAATATATAAGTTATACACTAAATTTGGAACCACCTATATTGGAGTGAACTATTGAATTAAATAAATAAATAACTAATATTGGATGGCTTAAAAGCGTAAATAATTTATATATATTAAATTAATGGGTGACTATGAATCTATACAAATTATAGTAGTTTTGTGTTATAAAGAGATGAATTTTAAGAGATTATCTTGAGGTTACTAAATTAGGTACATTTATAATTTATACAAACGTCACACTTTGCTCTCAATGCTTTAATGTTCAAAAAAATTGCGCCGGTCAAAGGCGGATTTTTTCATAATGTGCCGTTCGGGTGTTCTTGAAGATTGCATTCCTGAATTGGTTGAGCCTTGGAGTTCCTCAAGAGAAATCCGGAACGGCATCTTACGAAGATCCACATTTGACCGGCGCGATGCAAGCTCTGTTCCTTCCAGAACCAGTACAACTACTAACTACGAAGTAGAAATCACCACTCATCAGTCTGTATTTAATATTGAACATAGACGTAGCTTTGAAAAGCAACGGCGGTCTATAGATCCAAATCTAAATGACACTAGTTTGATTTGGAAGAACTCCGTCACCGTCAATTAAAGATTTTATTCTATCTTTAGGTTAAATTATGTATAGTATCTGTTTTTTTTTGAATTCGGATTTATCCTTTTAAAAAGTAAAACTTTTGAAGATTTTTTCTTAATAAAAATGGTGTATAGTAATATTACAAAAAAAAGAAAAAAGGAAACTGTGAATTCATTCTTTTTATATCAGATCGAAGTCGATGTTGTGTTTTTTTAAACTATATGGAAATTTGAAGAAATGTCCTTCAAATATTAAGAAAAATCAGTGGGCCTTCCCGTTTGTTTTTTTCTTTTGGACAATTTACAACTGGCCTCTTTTCGAAATAATTTTTTGATCCTCCAAAAATTGTGATTAATAAATTTTTTGTTCCTTAGAAGAACTTTTTAGGTAGAGGTAAAAATAATACAACGTCCAAACAAATTTCGCTGACGTTTCGCCCAACAAGCGTGAGCTTCCTCAAGGCTTAATTTATTAGGTAGTGTAGGTCAAGGATAACAGCAAGTATTCGATCCCAAACATTTTCGATAATGTTAAAATGAAGGGCTTTTGCTGGCAAGTAACTGCGCAGGTTGTGCGCAATTGGATACAAGAAAATAACTTGGAGCTGTTACCCTGGCCAGCAAAAAGCCCAGATTTTAACATTATCGAAAATGTTTGGGCTCGAATACTTGCTGTTATCCGAAGACAACAAGGCCAAATTTTATACCAGTAAACCGTAATGCACTAATTGCAGCCATTGATACCGCATGGGAAACGATTAATATTAATTATATTGATACCTTGATAGCGTCAATGAGCAGACGCCTCCAAGAATGTATCAATAATAATGGAGGTCACACCCATTATTGATTTCTTATATTTATTTATATAGTAATACCTTTTATTTAAAAAAAAGTTTTCATTTAATTTTAAACTATAACTTGGTATCTTAATTATAATTATGTAATAAATTCTTGTCAAAAAACTAAATATATACGTTGACAATAAGAATTGCCTTAGTTTTTATTTTCACTTTTTATATTAACTACAGAAAAAATGAAACGTCATAAAATATACATTTTGTAAGGACTAAATATTATGAATAGAGAGTTTAATGATTTTTTTTAATAACTTACAATAATTAGTAGGTTAGATTTATTTAAAAATAAGTAATAATCAGTCAACCCAAATAACCATGTTTAGTTTTTGATTTAATTTAAAAGTTATTGCTTGTAGACGTTTTTAAATCAAAATTATTTCTAATTTTATTTTGTAAACATTTCCTAAACAAAATTTTGATTCGATAATTAATCGAGCTATGGTGTTTAATTAGCGATACCTTCAAATATATTCTTTAAAGAAAAAATTAAGTAAGCAACGTAAATTACCTATTTTCTAAAACGTGCTTAGTGTAATGATTCATTCTACAGTCCTTCTATAAGATAACCCCTGCTGAGACTACCTGCTGTTAGAATTGTAAATGATACCCTTAAGCCCGCTTCACAATGTGCAAACTTTTGTTTACAGAAATTGTGGTGTCCAAGTTTTAAATTTCATGAGTGTACACTTACCTAATTGTTTTTTACCTTGTTCTCATTTGCGGTCGGAAGAATCTTTAGATACACTATCCCACAAACCCGGGCGGTTTTGAATTTCCACAATAAATTGTTCTGTATCGAAACTCATTTTTTCATTTATAAATTGAGCGAGCGTCTAAAAGTGGCGGTCAGTTGGCTACTAACTAAGAGAGGTGCAACTTACACGTGCACATTTTAATGGCGACGTTGTTACACAATTGCCAACTAAGTTAGCTGCCATACATTTCAATATGAACTATTTGGATAAGTAGCTGGCGACGTCACCATTGCGTTCCGGTGAGACATAGCTTAAGGCTCTGGATGAAGATAAATACTACTTAGTGAGACCATTTTTTTAAATTAGATACTATATGGGTCTTTTGACATTTCAAAATTGGGGTGTGGGACGTACCATGACTGAGGTATGATAGTTCCGGTTTCTTCTCTTTTTGTATCACATTTGTTAAATGGCGTTTTGCCAGTTCTTATTTGGATTGAAAGCTTTCAAATTGGCATCACGTACAATAGTTTGAATAAATATAAAATATAAATAAAAGTAATTTAACATGAATAATAGATTTTGTATGTAACCTTCATATCAGTGCGGTTAGTCAGGCGTACATTTATATTTTAATTACGTACATCACATAAATAAAATAAAACGTAATGGTTGCTATTATATTGGAATTTATTTATCAAATGTGTTTTTAAATCATTAATGGGGATATGATACGATATCGTAATTGTTTTTCCAAAAATAACTTTTAATTTTTTTTTATAATACAACAATATATATTTTTGATAATAACATCAAAATTTTATTATGATTGCATGTTAATGGTTATTGAATATTTCGTAGATAGGTCATTTATGTAAGGGGCCCAACAAGTTCTGTTAGAATAATTAGTTTTAAGGGTAATTTCTTTTCATAAAGTGTAAATACATAACCCAGAGGAAGAATGACACGATTGTTAACAACAATTATTCAGCAATAATAATTTTAACACTTAAAATTTATCAATGTATTTTTTCTGAAATATCCTAAAACAGTCAAATAAATAAAACAGCACACCTTTCGTCGTACGCTGCTCAAAACGGAACCTTTTATCCTTATCCGACAGCTGTTTTGTTCTTTTGCGACTCTTAGGGAGTGAGAAACTCAGTGTAAGTTCACCATTGTACAAATGCGTGCTGTCAACTAAACATGAGGTGCCCTCCAGTAGGGAATATAGTTAACAGCACGCTTTTTTGTACAATAGTGAACTTACACTCAAGTTCTCTCACTCCTGAAAAGCCCCAAAAGGACAGAAGCAGCTGTTGCGTGATTCTCGGGGTTTAGTTTGTTATTGTACAACTTCTTGCAAATTTATAGCAGGTGATTCGAGATTTTTGCTAACATTTAGTTGGCTATAATTATCGTAGGATCGACTTATGCAACTCCTTTTATTGTTTTGGCGTTCCTCAGTATTCTATCCTGCCAACCATCGTGGTGATCTTATAACTATTAAGCGACGTGGGGGATGGGAGTCTTCTAGCGTATACATTATAAAATTTAATACACAATTTGTTTATGAACTCTGTCATTATGGGTATGTTAAGTTCTCTGTGGATTTGTTCGTTTTTTACAAACCATGGTGCGTTCACTGCTATTTTTAATATTTTTATTTTGCAGTACTTTGTATCTTATTTAGGTGTGTCTTAGATGTATCACTCCACACCTCACCTATGATCGTCGTAGTATTGATTTGTATATTAACAATGAATACTCAATTTGTAAAGTGAGATTTACGATTTATCAGTGGATATAATATTGATAGTCTAGCATAACAATCCTTAAGCTTTTTGTTGATATGTATTACCCAAGTTAGTCTGGTATCCAAATAAATCCCAAAGTACTTAACTGCCGCTTCCCTTGAATTTCATTGAAATATATTTCGATTTATAGTGACGTTTGAGAGATTCTTTATTTGTTTCAGGGTGAACACTTTCGCTTGGCTTTTGTTGAAGTTATCTTTATTTTTCAGTTGTCAAACCATATGGGTGTTATGTTTCGTGTACTTTGTCGGTAGTTTATTGCTGTTCTAGATTTACATGTTGAGTAATTAGTGCAGTGTCGTCTGTAAACATTCCAATATTGAGTTTTCTGTGTTTGTCGTGTCATGGGCGTAAAGATTAATCAGGATTTGTCCGAGTATGCTACCTTGCGGTACTCCTACGTTTATATTGTTTGGTGAAGATTGGGTTATGTATACTCAAACTGCAAACGTGCTACCCGTAATGAACGAAGTTATGACGTTGATGAGATCATTTGGGGTTTCTAGTTTGATCATTTTATATTTTAGCCCATCATGCCACCTTCTGTCAAATGCATTTTGTTAATCAAGGAAGCAAATAACTGTATAGTTTTTCTCTCAAAACCTCTTTTGATAGATTCTGTAATTATTAATTTTTGAAAGCCAAATTGATAATGTTGGATAATGTTTGGTTCCTCAAGTATTGGTTGCAGTCGCTTGTGTATAATTTTTTTTAGAAGTTTCGAAAGCGTATTGGTCGATAACTTTTGGCTTTATATTTTTTATCTTTTACATGTTTGTGAAATCGTAATATCATAGTGTGTTTCCATTTACTTGGGAAATAATCAAGTCTAAGGCATGGGATAAAGATTGTGGCAAAAAACGCTAATGACTTAGTTATCAGATGCTTTAAAATTGGATTTGTGATTTGGTCTGGTCCAGGCGATTTCTTATCTAGAAGTTTTGAAATAATTTCCTTGATCTCTGTTGGTGATGTTGCTTTTCTTTCGTCCGTAGCGTATGGGATAATGTTGTCTTCTAATGGGTGAATAATGTTTGGTTGTCGTATTAGCCGCTTCGATGCCTGCCATTTGGTGCGTCTCGTGGTTGTAGTTCTTCTACAAGTTGGTGGTACAGGCTATATTTGTGGTTGTCTAGTTGCCATCTAACCTTGTGTGTAAAGTTGGTTGGTTAGTGTTTTTAAATGTCCTTTGTCATTCGCGTCTCATTTTATTTTTAAGTTTAATGATATTTAACATTTCTACCGTATTTTTGTTATTCTTTTCTGTTACTGACGATTGAATGGTAGTTTTCACCTTTTCAATGTAATGTTGTATTGTTACATATATACAGGGTGGTGCAAATTTTTGACATCTTAAGATAACTTAGTTAATAAAAAAGGTATAACTTCCAAAATATGTCACATTTAGTACAGTTACTGAGTGCACATTTTAAAAATATTTTCGATTACACAAGGTGTTCCAAAAGTCGTGGCAGTATATACTAACATTTTTTTAAATGGAAAAGACCATATTTTATTTATGATTCCTAAATATCTCATCAAGAGCATTAAAGTATGCAGCATGTCAATAAAGTAAAAATGAGACCTAAAGTATTTTGAAATGTATTTCTATTAAAATGTTATTTCCATGTCATTAGCTGTGTTTAGTATTAATAAGTTTTATTATCGGACACTTCAGCAAAATGCAAACCAAGCCATATCACAAAATTATTTAACTGAATCACTCTATATGTTAGTACAATTAATTACTTTTGTAGGGCATAAGTTAAGGGAAACGGAAAATATTATATGAAAATCGATAAATATTGTATTTTACGTGCAAAAAATGAAGTATCTTAAATTTTTCCATAAAATTTCTTGTAGATTTTGGTATTGTACGGGCCTACAGACTTTGGTTCTCACTATGTAATAGTACTCTGAAGATCGTTCCTATATACAGAGTTGCGCAAATTTCTGACATTGAAGAATAACATCGTTGGAAAATAGATATCATTTTTAAAATTGGTCACGTTTAGTACAGTTTTTAAATATACATTTTAGAAGATATTATAGTAAAATGATTACCTACTTTAACGCTCTGTTATGAAGTAACTTAGGAAAATTTAACATAAAAGTAATTAACATTAAACACAGCTAATGAGTTGAAAATAACATGTTAATAAATGTATTTGTTAAATTATTTTAAATTACTTTGTAACAGACCGTTAAAAGGAGGTATCATTTTTCTGATAATTAGTTCTTCTTCTTGAAGTCGCATATCCGTTACCGGATTCCGAACGGATTAGTTGAGGGGTTTACTAGGCAAGTATACTCTCGCTGGTTTGCCATTGCTTTGCGAAAGAGTACGGCCGAAAAATTCGATTTGCACCGGGAATTGAACCCGAGGTGCCTGCTTAACAGCTAACGCACTTAACTGTAGAGCTACGACCGCACGATAATTAGTTATATTTTCGAAAAATACCCCGTGCAATACATTGATATGCTATATTTTTTAAAGCTCTTGATGAGATCTTTTCAAACCTTGAAGAAAATAGGACATGTTCCAATTTAAAAAATAAGTTTATGCTACCACGACCTTTGAAACACACTGTATAATCAAAATTATTTTTAAAATGTGTACTCAATAAATGTTTAAAGTTTTTGACGATAACAAATATATAAATTTCATGTTAGGTACGTGAAACGGAAAAGGCTGTGCAGATAATATACTATTAAATTTGAAGAAATATTTAATTGTACCTGTTCTCTACATTTTTTACAACTCTAACTAAATATTGCAGACAAAGAAACGTCGAGAGCGTGTAAATTCAATTAATGTAATAGATTATTGATCAAATAAAATTGAGTTTAATTTAATAACGTTTATGTGAAAAGCATATCGTAATATTAATTGTTATCTAGTAACAAATGTAATGGCGTGACGTTTAACACTATAAATCGGTACCAACGTGAAAATTTGTTTATTAGTAGTACTTTTAGAAAACAATCTAATTTACTTTTTATTTATATGTTAGTAGGTAGTAGTACATATTTTATTAATAATGTTAAAATTTTTATTAAGGTTAGTACGTAGTTTACAATTATGTTAAAGAAGTTCTATTAATAGAATAGGGTAGGTATGCAGTTATATTTATACCTTTATTGCTACCGTTACATGGAAATTACCTGCATATGAAATACATTATCTATGGTAAATACAACATTACATATGCGAAAACCTAATTGATAATACTGCGTGATAACATTTTAAAATTGCGCGAAATTAACTACACCAAATGTGAAGTAATATGATCGCTGTACTAGTTATGCATAACGACATAAAGTGAGCTATTTAAACTTTATATAACGGAAGTAACGATATTCATATTTTCTTTAAAATTTAAATTTGCATTTATATACCACTTTAACGTTCTTATAATAAACTTGTAAGTTGCGCATTTAAAATAAACTGCAATGAAATTGAATCACATTTTTTTCTTTTTTTACTTATTGCTCATATTTTTAATTGCAAAAGAAACTTAAATAACTAAATACAGAACATCACATACAAATGTTGTTTCCCAAAATAAGTTGTTGAAACTGTTATTTCAATGCAGTCTTTAATTTTCAAATATTGGTAGACACTTAACTTCGAATTGCTCATTCTTTTTTATTTTGTACTCGCTTCGCTCAATATGCAAGTGTCTTTAGGTCACAATCGTGTTTCTTCGTGTTTTATATCTTGGAAATTTTTTTGACTTTTCTGAGGTATTTGATATCTATGGGTAGTAGTTCAACTTTATACCTTGTTAAAAATTAGTTTAAATATGGTTTGCATATATGTTTATCTCAGTCTTGATATTTTTTCTTGTTCATTTTTGCTTTGCTGTTTTATTGTTAATATAACTTTTTGAATATCTACACTCTCTATTTCTACTCCGAGATATTGACATTATTTGACTTGTGTTTTTGTAGTATCTTCTAACTGTATCCCCGTGTCCATTTTTACTTTTCTTATTAGTTTTGTTTTTTATTATTTATTTTGATTTCACAATCTACTAAGGTTGTATTTAATATTTCTAGATTTTGTTGAAGATCTCGTTTATTTTCTACTATTATTACCACATCATTAGTAGAGATGATCCTTCCATTATAGTGAATCTTTGTATGTTTTAATAAATATCTATAATTTTTTCGATTTTTGATTAATTAGAAAAGTTTTGTCCTTATACAAGCAGTCAAAGAGACTTTAGGAGCAACGCCTTGATAAGCTGTAGAACAGTGAAACGTCGCCAAAGTTTTAACTTAATCAATTTAGTAGTATTTTTACCCCCATTTAAATGAGTCTTTGTGAAAAGACAATATTTCCCTAATCGGTGTGGTATTTCAATCGCTGATTAAAGATAACTTTTGGTTAATTTCCAAGGAGACAATTTCGACAACAATTATCACCATAACAGTAAACCAAAAATCAATCAGTTAATCAATGTTTGAAAAACTGGTCGTTAATTGGACCAAAATATCTTTAAACCACATTGTTCACAAGGCTTTTAACAGACAAAAATGCAGATCTGTCCACCTATACCACACTACACTCAGCCAAAAATTCAGTTCTGATCAGAGATCTTATCGTCATTGTCAATACAGTACGATACATTGTAATGGTGCAAATTTTTTAATTCCTTATGCTTTACAAACGAATCTACAATTGCCCACACTATACAGCTTTATACTGATCTTCTGGGGCACCATACATAACACTTACCTCACAATACAATAATGAAAATAAACGAAAGAAAACATTTTCAACAAGCAAGGTGAGCAAATTCTACATTTTAAACAACTTCTACCAGCAGTTAGTAACATTTTTGCCCAAAAAGTAAGGTAATATTGATTGATTACGTCTCATCACTGGATGTCACCAATGTGCACATTGAGAGTGTATTGCAATATCACAAAATTTTCGGTCCAGATTACATAAGTGCAAACATTGACAAAGCTCATACATCATGTTATATTTATTGTTGTTATTATTTTGACCCGTATTCTTAACGAAGGCCAATTTACTTAAATTTTTCAGAATTTTATGTTTACACAAATTAATATTAAGTCGTTAGGCAAATAATATTAGACTCCCATTAATGAATGAAGTATATATATTTTTATTTTGAAATCGACGTACTTCTTCCCATGTTTTAGATTGTATTTTGTTTTCTTAATCACACAAAAGTAAATTTTTCATAGGTACATACTTTTTATGTTAAATTTATCTTATTCAAAACTAAACTAAAATTTGTTTATAATATTTTGTATGTTTAACTGACTAATATTACTATTATAACTCCGATAATATCTAAAACAATAATAAATACCCTCTAAAATCATAAAAACGTATGTAAACATTTGCCGTTTACGTTGATATAAAATGTTTTCTGGATTTTACACGCGTCTATGTATATTTAGATTTAGCAAATATTAATTAAATGCTTTTATCTATCAGACGCCACATGGTATTTTTGTAAATTAATAATTTTTGTAGTAACTTTTACAACTTTTAGAAATGGTTTTGTTGTCGTTTTCGGTTACATAACTTTTGTGTAGGTTTTAATATTTGAGATTGGTTTACATTTTAATATCATGTACTTACATCATTTTTCTCAAACTTCTTGTTTAATGTAGGAATTACATTTATAACATATGTTTACACGTAAGTGATATATTTAAGCTTACGTAATAATACTATTATTGATTGATAGCTACGTGACAATCTCTAATTCAATTAGTGATAAAAATTTTTTTTAAATGATGTTGTTTATAATATCTATTACATTGTATATGCTAGTGTCTGTTTTTTAATCCAATAAGCCAACAGTATTCGATTTTGATAAAATGCCATTTGGTGTTAGCACTGAACATGCAAATATAAAACATAGATATAAGCAGAAACTTGGTGTTTTTAAATACAGTACTACTTTTTTTTGCAAAAGCAGTTTATAATCATCTATAGGTCAATAGTCTCAAAAACATACTTAAATGGGAAAGGAAATTAAGAAGCGATTTAAAAAAAACTCGTTCTCGATCAGCAGTATTTGTTTTTAATGATAAAACCTCAACGTAGGTGGACCTTCAAGAGGAGAGTTCTGGAGGTTTTAATTCATCACAGAATGCAACCTTTATCAAGACACCTGAAGAATTGGGTACGCCAATGACCTAAATCCACTTAGCGACCGAAGGGTCAACAAGAAGATAGAACAGGGTTTGTGAATGAATTTAAATCCTCCGAACGCTCTTCTTAGAGGCCCAAGCGACGTTGAAGTTCTACAATTAAAATAAGAATTAACTAAACGACTTCCAATTTATAATTAATAGCAATGTAAAATATTATTAGTAGAGTAAAAAAGTGCACCTTTTTTATTGAATTTTATACTGGGTGGGCCAACGCCGACGAAACAGAGCCAATTGCAGCCGCATCAATAATTAAAAAAAAAAAACTCAGACCCGTCAATTTTTGTGCAAAATCGGATAGACGACAAATAGATACTTTTTAAAAATCTCACATGTTGCTAGTTTCCTTTGGCCGTTCGGCTAGAACAACCAAAAAAAAACCCTTAGAGGGCCGTCATTTCGCGGATATTGTCATTTAGAAAAACAAACGATATTGCAATAACAATTTAATAATGCAATTGAAAAGTCCCCTCAGAAATAAAATTGATGTTGACCCACCCAGTATAATATAATTACCATGGTTGGGTATAATTTTCAAATATCAAATAAGTACTAAGATCAACAAAAAGAAACCAACATAATTAATTTGTTAAAATAGTCATTTCTGTATCAAGGCACTAAAGTTTTACTTTTCATGACGAATGTGTTTTATTTGCCTCGGCTATCGCCTCTGCCACTAACTAAAACGCATTTGTCATAAAAAAGAAGTTTAGTGCGAAGGTACATGTTATATTTTTTCCGAAATCCCAAAATTTGAACAAAATCTGACAATTTCATAACGTTCTTTAAGTAGTAAATGTAATCAGCTGTTTTCTTTTTTACGTCAAATGTTTCCACCGCTCATGCTCAATTCTAAAATTTACATACATTTTATACATCTCTACCGGCAAAATGTGAACTTAAAAATCGTCGTCTAATGAATTACTTTAGTGCCGATTTTATTTACTTTACTGCCGATTTTTTGTACTTTAGTGACGATTTCGGAAAAAAATAATTTGTATATCTAAATCGTAACGATTAAAAATTTTTATTTATTTTAGGCTTGCTCATGTTATAAAAAATATCATTCTATCAACGTGCAAGACCAAAAACGAAATCTTTTTTTACCATGGTTTCAATATCAAATAAGTACTAAGATATAAAAAATAAAAAATTAGAATAAGTGACTGGGTGGAATCAGCTGCTACTCACCAACGAAAAGAAACCAACATAATTAATTTGTTGAAAATAATTTGTAAATCTAAATCCTAACGATTAAAATTTTAATCTAATTTTAGGCTTGCTCACGATAAAATAACATTCTATCAACGCAAGACCAAAAAACGAAATGATAGTGAAAGGAAATGGTGAATGTCAACTAAAGCGATGAAATACAAAAAAGTTTTTATATAAATATGGTTAGCAACCAACAATACATCAAAAAATCAATTAGTCTAAAATGTTTTTATTAAATTTGAAATTAGGAACATTGAAATGAACATTAAGTAAATTTTTATCTATAATAAATCTTTTAGTAATATAAACTTTGTGAACATTTAAAATTATCTAGTTATTATTAGAGACATGTAACAAATTTAATTTAGAGAAAGGTTCATAGCAATGATTGGTTTTTAAGAACGTAGCTAGCAAAATTCGATTTATTAGCTTGGTTCAGTCTAATAGCGTTGGAGTGTTCTTTAAATCTAATAAGATCTTCTAGCCAACATAATTGAGGGCACAAGAATTGCAAGAAAGTTTGTCCAACAGGTTGGATTTATCTGTGTTATTTTTAATAAAATAATAATAATAACTGCTTTATTGTAATTTAAAGTATTGTAACGGTTGTTGTTTACAAAATAACAAAAAGAAACGACGGCTCTAGCGGGGGAATTCGGCTTGATGCAGCGCACTAATTTCGTGGAGGATAAAGTATTTATAATAGTTAGATCAGCAGCGTCCGGCTTTGTCGGAAAGTCGCGGAGGTCCCTGAAGAACTATAAAAAATTAGACTGCTGTCTAACAAGGCGCCACCTGCTGGATAAAAGAAAGAAATAAAACCGACCAACAGGAGATCAACAGGTTTTACTTAAAATCTAATACGCCAAATCAAACACAAACCAGAGAGAAAGACAGACAATTCAATACAACAAACAAATCTAAAAATACTAGGAAAATGTGACAGAAATTAAATAGACTGTCGCATATAGTTACGTGCGTTAGCAGCAGCCTCGCTTAACAATAAATAAGGCTCGCAATTAATGTGTCGAATTTCAGGTAAGCTTTAGTTACACTCGAATTAAAATTATCATTGCAATTGAGGATTGGCTATTAGTAAGGCTATGCTTACACATATCACTTACACACGGCGATTTAAACTAAAATTAAACTAGGATTAAAGGGTAAGTACCTCCCGCAAACCCAAAAGGCCTTTTGTGTCCGCGTCAACTGCTCTAAGTAAAACGCCCGAGCCGTATTGAGCTGATTAAAACAAACGTTTGGTTGAGGAGTGTACACCGAATAAAAATTTACTTAAATAATAGAGATCAAACCGTTCTATGTCATATGTACTTGAGTTTAACACATTATCACTGAATAAGTGTAGTTAGATGTATTTCCGAGAGTGAAGGTGTTCTGCTAGCGACGGTATCGACAAGTTCGGGAAGTTAGATAACTCCAGGATTTCTCTTAGGGGAGGTGTGCGGAGAAGAACAGAAGGAGATTAGCTCCCTCGATGAAGTTATGAAGCATAACCAACTCCTGTAGACGTAGTATCCACCGGTTGTCTGCAGCTTAATTAATGCGAAACCGTGGTGTTGTCTTTAATTGATAGGGAAGGTTCATAATCAGCCACTCCAGCACCCTCAAGAGCTATCCAAGTATAATACACAACGAGAACATAAGGTCAACGCAACGTGCTAAAAGCATACGTAGCAATTAGAATTAATACAAATTGGAAAGAAAGGAAGCAAAATGTACTCACGGTGAATTTAGCCGGATTAAACTTAAACGCCAATTTGAATTGGAAATCCTGAATCCCACATTAATAATTTTTGTGAAGCTTTCAACTTCAAGAAGTACGCTAAAACACCCGTATGTACGAAAGAAAAGAAGATGTCTGCTGTACGTCTAACAAATCTCGTCGAATTTTATTTTCCACCAATAGAAAATTAGCAACATGCGCGCCAAATACGACTTTCGTCGCAACATACTACTCGCGACACACGTTTTAAGACGGCTCTAGACATACGTCCTGCATTCGGAAAATAGAATCGTAACAGTATTTACATAAATAAATGTAGTTACAAAATTATACTATTTTACTTAAACGGAAGTGTCGGAAAAGCTGACTGCCCTAATAACCCCCGTTATAAGACGTGTGACCACTCAAAGGTCAGTAATTTGATTTAAACACAACACTCTTCCCTTCCTAATATTTCATCTTTATTAATTATAAATTAACCTCTCAGGAGGCTTTGTAACTCTTGCCGATTGCCCCAAGATGAGAGGCTCACTTACCACAGGAACATTTGTATAATTTGAATCAATCTCAGGTTTTGAATCTGATGCATTCAGTTGATATAATTGTGAGTTGAAATTTGGTATTGTTTTTGAAATTGATGAGGTGGGTTTTGCTTGTTCTTTATTTCTAATTTTATTGTGAATAAATTTTTCCTGTATGTTAGATGTATTAGTATTAGGATAGTTCGAATTAATTAAAAGATTTTTGTCAAACTCGATCGGAGTTCATTCTCCAACAGCCCTAATCTGATCAATGTGACGTTTCCAAATTTTATTTGTATCTAAGCGAATTAAGTAATGTAAGTTTCCTAATCTTTTTTCAATGGGACGGTGAAAAAGTAGTAGTCGTATTCTCATACTACTCATTTGCTATTTGTTTTTGCAAATCAGACTTGTTTTCTGTCAAGTGCCGTAACGCTTACTTAAAAGATTGAACACAATGTTCGGCTAAACCATTAGTACTTGGGTGATAAGGTGCAGTTAATTTTTGGTTTATTCCATTTTTTTTAAATACTTTAAATACGTGTGAAACAAAAGGTGTTCCATTATCACTCACTAGTACGTGTGGTATACCGAATGTTGCAAATATATTCCTGCATACAGCAATAGTATTTTTGGAAGTCATATTTTTTAACAATACGTATTTTAGGTAATCGAGTATACGCGTCCACTAAAATAAAATAAAAATTATTTAAAAATGGAGCATCAAAATTAACGTGCACTCTTTCGAATGGTGCCTGTGCTGGTTCCCATAGATGCGTGGGTACTTTTTTGGACAATTTTTTAAATATAATGCATTGCAGACAATGCTTTACCATATCTTCGATATCTACTGAGATGCCTGGCCACCAAACATAACTTCTTGCCAGTGTTTTCATTTTTACTATACCAAAATATGCGGTATGTAATTCTTGTAAAATTTTAAATCTTACCGATTTTGAACTACAACTCGATGTTGTCTGAAAATACAACCACTTTGCAAAGCTAATTATGTCTGGTCGATATTAAATCGACTGTCGCAATTTACTACAATACCATTTTTAAGACAATTTAATAATTTTAACAAACTAGTGTCTTTTACAGTTTCCTCACCTAACTCGTCCAATGCGGTTCATCGCATGTCCTTTTTTCCAAAGAATCAGAAATAGCAGGCAATCTAGACATTGCACCCGCATTATCGTGCGATTTTGTGTTTTTATATTTAATTTTATTCTAAAAATTTTGCAAATATAATGCGTAATGCTGCATTCTTGTTGCAGTCAAAACAGGCACATTTTTTAGAATATGAAAAATATATGTACAAGAGGTTTGTGATCTGTATGTAGTGTAAAAAGTCTCCCATACAAATAATAGTAAAAATTTTTTATGCCAAAAATTATACTACAGTACTCTCTCGCTAGTTCGTCACCCTGGTGTCGGCAACCCTGACGAACTACTGGATGTGACGAACTACTGGAAGTTTCGAGAAAAGGGTTGAAATTTTCAAAGATAATACTCGTTAACCCTGTATTTAAGTTACTCTTTATTTATTGAACACATTTAATGAACACAGATGGAATTAGAAGGATTAAATCATGCTTTCTTTAGAACAAAATACATAATATGTAGCAGTACATAGTAAAAAAAATTAAATTTCAATTATGCAAATGCAGTACATACTAGTCTTGTTTGGTTAAAAATCATCAATTTTTGATTGTTTTTTTTCCCTTGATACATTTTGACAAGAATATTTTGCCGTAGCTTTGCTAATGTGCTTAGGGTGCTTGCCGATTCTGAATTCTCCTCGCCCCATAGTATGCATTTCTCAATTGCCGCAAGCGCATCGTCAGACTTGACTGTTGCAGTAGGTTTCGGCAGCTGAGAATTTTCATCGTTCTCGTTTGTAGCAGCACTAAAAATACGTATACGACAAAGCGTTAAATCAAGTTCTTTTGGGAAAAAAATAGTTCTCCCAAATGAATGTTGGTTAAAAATTACCTACAACGGTCCGATTCAAATTCCTCTAGAAAGTTCTCGTCAGACAAACTCTGGTAGTCCGCCTCGTTGCACCACTCTTCGATGTCTTCTCGTGTGAGACCAGAATCTGGATGTTGTTCTACTGCTGTGGTGACCAACTCTGCCAAGGGAATGTCATTTTCAGGTTCCCATACCGGTACGTCGTCCTCGGCTGAAGTTTTGAGCTGTGGCCATAGCTTCTTCCACGAAGTGATGATTAGTTTTGTCGATACAGCGTCCCATGCTTCAGCTACTGTAAATGCGACATCCTTGAGGTTCAACTGTTTAAGAGCTAGACCTATGTCCGAAGTTTGGCTGACAAGTCGCAGTAAAATCTTCTTTTTAAAGTTTGTCTTAAATCACGTTTTGGTCCAAAGGCTGCAACAAAGGCGTGCAATTCGGAGGCATAAAGAGAACGCGGATGAAGCCGTCACTCGATGCTAGTTTGTCTTTACCATGACCCGGTGCGTTGTCGACGACCAGTAACGCTTTCAAGGGAAGGTTTTTGATCTAAGAAATCGGCGAACTTTCGGCACAAACTCTTCATGGAACCACTCCATAAACAGAGCCTCGGTCATCTAAGCTTTGCTTTGATTACGGTAACTGAGTGGTAAATTGACATTCTTGAATGCCCTCGGTTTCTGTGACTTCCCAATCATCAAGAGCGGCAGTTTGTGTGTTCCCGAAGCGTTCGAACACGGCATGATTGTTACGCGTTCTTTTGACACTTTGCGGCCGGGTGTTGCACGTTCTTCACGATAAACGTAAGTCTTATTAGGAAGAAGCCGATAAAACAAGCCGGTCTCATCGGCGTTGTAGACCTGATGTGGTGTGAGGCCATGTTCTTTCACAATCTCTTGAAACTTGCCGACAAAAGGAAGCACAGCTGATTCGTCGCTAGAAACGCGCTCCCCGGAAACACTAAGCTGGCGGATTCCATGTCTGGATTTAAACTTGTTGAACCAACCCTCGCTGGCCCTAAAACCTCCTTCTTATACAGACGCTGGTAAAAACAACGCTTTAGCTTTGAGAATATCCGCGGTGATGGGCGAGTTGCGATTCTTGCGTTCGTTTAGAAACCAGGAATACAAAGCCTCTTCCATTAAGTTGTTTTCTCCTGAACGCAAAGTCTGCCGCGACGAGATGCTAGTTTCAGCGTTTACTATCACTTTTGTTATCTCTTCTTTTTTGGCTCGTATTGAGTTCACGGTTGTTCGAGGAACATTGAAATGTCTTGCGACATCACTAGGACTTGAACCAGCGTCTAGTTTCTTCAAAATCTCATATTTAACTTCCAAAGTCAGTGTATCGTGTTTACGTTTACTCGTTTTGGCCATTTTGATTAGATAAAGTTCACAGAGCACTAATTGTAACACACTTGCAAACGTTCTTCCGCCGATGAACGAAAAACAACACAATAACATGCGTCAAAGAAATAAAAATGCATCACACATCCCCGTGCGTGTCAGAACTTGCAGATTTGACGAACTACTGGGAGTGACGAACTAGCGGGTGACGAACTAGCGAGAGAGCGCTGTATATGCTTCTTTGTCAATTTGAGCTTAACGTTTTTGTACCTCACTCAGAGTTTGCGATGCAAAACAAATAGGACTCTCGGTTCCATCAGAAAATATATGCGATAATAACGCCCATACCGCGTACGGACTAGCATCGGTCGCCAAAACTAACGGTGATTTTGGATCAAAGATTACTTTTACTCTATCAAATGCATTTTGACAATCACTGTTCCATTTGTAAGGAACGCCTTATTTCAATAGTCTGAACAAAATATGTAATGTAACACTTACATTTTTCAAAAAACGTGCGTAATAATTAATTAGACCTATAAATGCGTGTATTCAGAAACATTATTAGAAATTCTTGCTTTTTGAATAGCTTCAATTTTTTTATGGCATTTGTGAATTCCAAATTTATCAATAACGTACCCGCAATATTCAATCGAATTCGCATTTCGATAAATTTACGCGTATATTGTGCTAATTCCAATCTTTCGAAATGTACATCGTCATTCGGAGCTGTTATTTTTATATCGTCTAGATCAGCCATGTCAAACATGCGGCCCGCGGCCGCATGCGGCCACTGAGCATTTTCCTGCGGCCCCGAATCAATTTTAAAACAGCCATGTAATGCGGCCCGCGAGCCTGTTAAAAACCGAAAATAAAGTACTGTGATGATGAACTAAGATGCGCGCTCAACCTAAAAGCCTGGCTTGTTCCGGAAAGTTCTATCGCGCGAGAACACAGATGACGCTACCTGAACATTCTGGAAAGAACTGTCGAGAAATCACAATCCGTATATAAGCCAATACCGCTCGATTCAGTTCAGTTGTTCAGTCAGTTATGAGTCAGTTGCGATAGAATTGCGAGTTTAGTTGCGTACTTATTGTTACAACACGTAACAGTACTTATTGTTATTTATTTCGGGTAAAGTTTTTAACATGTCTGTTTCAAAACCAAGTGGAAGTAAGAGGAAACTTGGAGATGAGCATCGTATCTTTCAAGAAAAGTGGGAATTAGAGTTTTTTTGCTGTGAAGTGAAAGACAAAATTATTTGCTTGATTTGTAACAGTACAGTCGGTGTCCCAAAATTATATAATATAAAACGTCACTATGATAGTCATAAAACTAAGTTTGACAAGTATACAGGCATGATTAGAAACGAAAAGTTAAAAGAGTTAAAATCACGGTTAAAAGATCAACAGCTTATGTTTACACGTCCAAAGCAAGAAAATGAATCTGCCGTTCAAGCGAGCTACGTACTGTCGGAGTTGATCGCAAAACACTCAAAACCATTTGTTGAAGGTGAATTTATAAAGAGAGTGCCTTGTAAAGGCCGCGGAAGTTGTAAGTCCAGGAGCGTGAAGGCTTTTCAAAATATATCCTTGTCCCGGAATACTGTCGCTGAAAGAGTTACCGAGTTGGCTGCCAATATAAGCGAACAGATAAAAACAAAATCAGACTCTTTCATTGCATTTTCTATTGCCTGTGACGAAAGTACAGATGTGTGTGGTGTGGCGCAACTCGCTGTTTTTCTTCGTGCTGTTGATAGAGATATCAACGTTTATGAAGAATTGATGGAATTAGTACCATTGCATGATACAACAACTGGGGAGGATATTTTCAATGCTGTTTATGGACTTCTGCAAAAGTACAATTTAGATTTGTCAAAACTGTATTCCGTTGCAACAGATGGAGCTCCTTCAATGACTGGAGTAAATAATGGCTTCATTAAAATATTACAAACAAATATCAGAGAAACGGGCAGTGACAAACCAGATTTTCATCATGTTCATTGCATAATCCACCAAGAAGTTTTATGCTCAAAAATGATCAAGTTGGAAAGCGTTTTAAAGTCAGTGAAAAAATGATAAACTTCATAAGGTCACGTGGCTTGAATCAGCGACAGTTTTGTGCGTTTTTACGTGATTTAGAAAGTGAGTACACTGGTTTACCTTATTATGCAGAAGTGCGATGGCTTTCGTGTTCTATGGTTCTCGATCGGTTTGGAAACTCAAAGAAGAAATACGCCTTTTCATGGAAGTGAAAGAACAAGATGTCAGCTTATTATCCGACGTACCTTTTTACAAGATCTTTTATTTATGGTAGACATCACAAAACACTTGTCGGACTTAAATACGAAATTGCAAGGACCACGTCAAGTTATAACAGATATGCATGATCATGTTAAAGCTTTCAAGTGTAAGATGATGCTGTGGAAAAACCAGTTAGCGGTGGATAATCTGTCACATTTTCCGACTTGCAAGGCGTATCAGGAAAGTACAAGTGGCCCAATATCATACAAAATGTATACAGAGAAAATGGGAAGCCTTCTGTCAGAATTTGAAAAGCGTTTTCAGGATTTTAAGTCCCAAGAAAACAATTTTTCTTTATTTACTAGTCTTTTCACTATCGATATTGATAAAGTTCCCCTCACTTGCAGATGGAAGTGATTGAGATTCAGTGTCAAACCCATTTAAAAGAAAAATTTGATAGTGTTGGTACATTCGAATTTTATAAGTACTTGCCTTTTCAATACCAAGAAATGAGAAAACTTGCCTGTAAAATCCTGTCAATGTTTGTAAGTACCTATAAGTGTGAACAATTATTTTCTTTGATGAAAGGAAACAAGTCTCCCGCAAGATCGCGATTGACGGACGCACACTTGGACGCAGTTTTAAAAGTTATTTCCGCCGATAAATTCACGCAACAAATAGACAACTTAATTAAAGACAAAAGATGTCAAATATCTGGCAAAAGAAGTTAATGTTTGTAAGTTTTTGTAATGTCCTTTTTATTGGAAATTTAATAAATATACTTCTAACATAATAGTACTTTTTTTCGTTAAGATTTTCAGTAGTTTGTCTTCTTTAAGATTAGGTTTTGCGGCCCACCTAGTCTATGGTCTTCATGCTTTTGGCCCACCAGTGACTTTGAGTTTAACATGGCTGGTCTAGATCTAGAAATACGGAAACTCCGTCGATGTCTTTTACAATGCTTTCCATTACGCGTTGCCAAATTGCAGGCGCACTTGCGACTCCGAACATTAGCCTGTTACTCTGATAAAGTCCTCGGTGCGTATTTAAAGTTAAATATTTCCTGTCAACGTCGCGTACTTTTAATTGAAGGTAAGCTTGTTTAAGATCAAGCTTAGTAAACTTTTCTCTTCCAGCCATCGAAGAAAATAATTCTTCGACAGTTTTGTATCGACAACTAAATTTTTATTAAGCGTTATTTTTAAAATCTCCGCAAATACGAACGCGCCCGTGCGCTTTTACAACCGGCACGATAGACACCTTGATTAACAAGAAAATTTAATTGTTTCTCTATTTTACCTAATAAAGCGTATGGTACCAAATTTCTGAAATATCCTCTAACTCAATTTTAAGTTGAATCCACTCGCGACCTAACAAAGGTTTCCTATCACCCTTAACCAAGTATAGATTTAGTAATTTAGTAAGTTGTGCATACCTTAATATATCTAACTCTTTTTACACTTCAAAAACTTTAAATGCACTTTCTAATCTTTGTAACCACCTTCCAAACTGTTTCGTAATATCATAGGTTTCAATAGAAAATACCGTGTGAACCGCATGTGTCGTTTTTTGAACCGCGTGTGCCGTTTCTGATATCGACGTTTTTCCACTCACATCCGAAGGTTGATTCATTTTGACACGTGAAATTCGAAATCCTGGTCGTCAATTGTTGTAAACTTAACTGCTTTTTTGTAATTTAAAGTATTTACATAAATAAATGTAGATCAAAATTATACTATTTTACTTAAACGTTACTTGCGCGTAGTCTTTGCCAAAGTATTGTTGGTACGGGAAGCTAAATGGATGTTGTATTTTTTGTAAAGTGGTTTAAAACAATTACTAATATTATTGAAGTAGGCTAAAAAGTGAATTTGAAATCAGAATTGTCTTTAATGGATAAAGTTATTGATAGTTGTAAACGTTTTTTCTTTACAATTTTTACAATAAGTTGATCATTGTAGCTATTGTTAATTGCAATAAATCTAATGAAGTTGAGTTCAGACAAAAATTTTTTATACTTAAGAGGAATAGTCAAGATCCTGTGGATAAAAGAGTGGAAAGTGATTAACTTGTGGGCTCAAGGATGGTTAGATTTATGATGTATAATAGTGTCAACAAAGGTTGGTTTCCTGTATATCTGAAAAGAAGTAAGACCTTCTTTTAGAGTGATCATTAAGTCCAAAAAAGGAAGTTTGTTGTTAACTGCTAATTTGAGAGTAAATTGAATTTCACTATTAAAAGAATTAAAAAATTTAGTTAAGCTTTCTTCTTCAGAACCGTCAAAAATAATGAGGATATCGTCTACGTACCTTTTATAAAATATTTTTTTTTAATTAAAGGATTGTTATTAGTAAGTATTTTGTTTTTTATGGCGTTCATTTCAGCAAGTAAGGGACTGAGATTAGAACCCATGGCTAAACCTGATGTTTAAGAAAAAAATTGGTTATCTACACACATAAAATCGTGGCCCGGTTTGTCTGTCTGTCTGTATGTTCGTCTTCTCCTCCGAAACGGCTGAAACGATTTCGGAGATCGATACGTCAAATTGTTTAGGAGGTCCAGGCGCTAATCTTAAGCGGGGTCACAAGTTGACCTGAACTTTAACCTCTGACCTGGAGCGGTGACATAGACATGTTGTATATCAAAGTGTTCAGGATGTCAAGGGGAATGTTTTAAGATAAGTCCCAAGTTGCCCTGACCTTTGACCTCTGACCTGGAACAGTGACCTCACGTCTTTAATTTCAGGTTTGTCTAGATTAAGCCCATTTTCAAATGGGTTTGGTTACTAATTAAATTTAAAAAAGTTTTGTTCAAGAATCACTAAGAGATCAAGAAGAAATGTTTTGTCATTTTTTAAGCCAGAGTTAAAAAGATAATTTTTAATAATATTAAGTAACTGGTCAATCGGGACATAATGAAAGAGATTAGTTACATCCAAAGATAGTAAACTGACGTTCACAGGAAAGGAATCAATTTTTCTGATTTCTTTGATTAATTCTAAGGTTTAGTTTATATACGCCTGATGGAACTTGATTTCCTTTTCTATGTAACAACGTTAACATTTCGCTTTTTCTACTGTTTGACGTAGGTGTAGGATCTAGTAGAACATTGTGCTACGCAGCGTTATCATTCACTTTTTCATTGGTCGTTATTCGTATTGCGTATAGAAATTGATAGTGTGTGGAACCATTTTGAAATGATAATGATGGAGAGATTATGTTTTGTGTTTTGTTACAAAAATTGAAATTGAAGCCATTTATTAGGGCGTGAAACGCATTTTGATTTGTTATTGTAATAATTGATGGTAAAAACTCCTTAATTTAATATTGTAGGGTAATTTCCCAATTGTTTGGGCCTTCCTTTGAATTGAGGTAATCGGGTCAATGAAACACTCTACCTATTTCACTCTACGTTTCGACTGGCACTCTTTATCAAGAGTTCAGAGGATTAGTGCTTCAGGGACTCTATTAGAGCCGATCACCTCAACTTCAAAGAAGTTCCAAACAATTGGGAAATTAACCTACACTTATTGTAATAATTTGTCTGTAGTCAGTATAATAATATTTTGTAAACTCCCACTAAAACTGGTAGAATATTTATCATTGAATATGGTTTAGCCATACTAGTTTATAAAAGAGATTTTTGGTCACATACTGCGTAACGGTGGATTAAGATTGTTCGGTTGAAGGTTGATTTACTTTCGAACTGTTTTGTTGTTAGTATTTAGTAAAGGTGCCGATAGTTTATGAAACATTGCGAGGCAATATTTAAAAAGAGTCGACACTTACGATTCGTAAAATAATTAGGACAAAGCAAGCATTTCAATCGAAAAAGAATATGATAGCTTTAAAAATGCAACAATAGATTATAGTCTCAAAGTAACAATAAATCACTCAAAAGAATAGCATGTAACAATTAACTGACGGTTCAAAACCTACTCTTAATAAATGAAATAATGATTACAATCTTCTTCTGAGACTACAAATTGTTCAACTGTGTTTTTCTCGGAAACGGATAAAATTATCGTGTTTCAACTGGAGTACCAATATTGTGTAAAATTCCTGTTTGCGTATTTTCTAATTAAAATCACTAAAAAGTGTTGTCAAAAATAGTTACCACTCCATTTCTTCATCAGGAATCATTTACGTGGCGCCCCCTATAATAATATGTAAAATCGTACACAAAATAATTTTTTTGGTTTAAAGTTATGCCTCTCTGCCGATTTTCATAAGATTGGATAAATTAACAGTGAAATTATTAATAAAAACGAAAAAAAAATTAATTTAACGCCTTGTATCTTTTTCCACAGCAAAATTTTGTTAAGGCATATTGGGTCCTATGGTCATATTTTGGTCTAAATAACCGCCCCTTAGCCTATGTCGCAATAGTTATGAATCACCCGGTAGGATCTTAATTTTTTTTATGCCATGACTATTTCAACCCATTGTGGGAAAGCGGTTAAAATGAAATTTTAATTGTTGTAATTATGTTTTTTATTGTACTTCGGAAATTTGTAGATAAAGTGAAAAAAAAATTAATAAAACTTACCATCTTATTTATAAGATATGGACTAAAAATAGGGAGAAACTACATGGAAGCCCAAACGAGTTAAAACTTCTTATAAAGAAAACAATTTTCTAAGTGTGGGAAGCCCTTATTAACTTGCAAGAAATTTGGAGCTAAATTATAGAAATGCCATGGTTATTAGGTGTTTTGAACAATTTAGTGAATTTTGTGGAATTTTAAATATACTATCATAAATTTACATTCAAAATTCAAAATCTGCTTCGATAAAGCCTTCTCAGGTTTACGCGAAACGTCGATCTTTTATATAGCTTGAGACCGTTATTTTCAACCCCACCTTCACCTAGAATGTTAAGAACTTCAAAATGTAAATTTTATTTATTTTGAAAAAAATGCCCAAAGTACAAAAATACTCGTTTATAATACATTTTGTCGCACTGCTGTCGATGCGCTCGTTGTGCCCTAAGGCCGCGCGTGCGGCAAAATTCTTTTTACAAACGTGTATCATAATATACCATGATAATACTAGTATGCCGCAACCATTCATAATCTTTCCACCACTAATTATTTTTAGAGGTCTGTAAACCAGTGTATCGCTTTGAAACAGAATTACAATAATTATGTTGTTTAAAGTACTATCATCTGTACATAAAGATAAAAATGAACGGTACAATTTTACAGTAACTTACTTACATATACTTATATATAGATAAGAAAATAAAGCAGCAGTATTTGTATTTATGATATAATTAAAATAAGATTTAATTTTTATTTAATACGCAGTTATCAACCTAAGTACACGGTACACGGTTTAATTGAATTATAAAATTTTATTTATGTAGATATTATTTTCTACTTTTTGTTGTAGCAAGACTTTTTAAAACACAAGCTAAATATAAAAATGTATTATCTTGTAATTATGCGAATTTAATGACTTAATAATATGTCGGGATTTTGCATATTTTGAAGTTATTACATCGTAGTACAAAATTTAATTTCCAACACAGAATATAGGCTTAATTTTAATTAGTTTATTTTCTCTTACTTCAAGGTTGTATACTAATTATTTTTTTTTAGAAATGCCTTCATTATTGTACAGATTATGGAATAATCATGTATGTATTCTGTTTAATTTTTTATGTTGTATAACAAAAACAACTAGCGTAATACATACACTTGAAAAATTATATACTTACGTTTGAAAAATATAAATCAAAAATGTACCTTTTGTATTTGCAAAAGACACATGCCTGTGACGCCAGTTGTCTTTAATCTCCCATCTCTCAACATAATTTTAATGTTTCGGTTTTCGACTATTACTTATATTATATTAGTGTAAAACTTTTTTATTATTTGTAAATTAGACGACCGGTTTTAGCTTTAGTAAAGCGTATCCAGTTTTATCATAAATTAAATAGCGGTTTACTGCCCTCAAGACTGTCCTCTTGGCAGCTTTACACATTTAGTTATTAAGAAACACCTACGCATTCATGTACTATTCTTTTAAAAAAGTAACTAAATTTATTATCAAGCTGAGTTAAATAAAGTTTGTTGCTACATGAGCAACGTGACGTAGCATTTGAAGTTAGTAAATTGCTCAAACACGCCTTGTGCAAACAATTATAATTAACTTAACAACTGTAATTTAATACTGAATGTTTCTATAATGTTAGAGATGTAAGAATAGATATTTTGAAAGAAAGTATTCATTGAATTACAATAAAGAAAGTTGCAATGCATAATGCATAATCAACGTTACCTTATTTGCGTTATAGATTTTGACGTATAGTGATTCAATTTGCGAAAACATTTTTTTTAAGATTGAATTAGATTTGGAAAACCTGACCTACTTGAAGAATGTGTGATTAAGCAAACTCCTCCTAATTTAATATAATCATAAATAAACTTTACACATAAATGAAAATGTATAAAGTTTGATTATTTATACAGCTGCGTGAAATACAAGGATATTCCTACCTACAATGCAACAGAACGTTTCTGAAACGTAAATTTGCAACAACACAGAAACGTTACATCAAAACGTTTTATACATGTAAACGTATATGTAAGTGATATGTACGAGAAATGTTTGTTATAAATATTTCATATGCCAATGCTTGAAATGGTGGATATACAGGGTGCGGTTTTAGTGCGTCAAAGTACGATATATAGGTTACTAAAAGAGATATCAAAAAAGTTATTAACAAAAATTATAGGCCGCTTCAAACTTTACATTTTAAAATTATTTTTGTATTTACAGGGTGTTACATATTACCAGGGTGAACCAAACATGCTTTTTTTAAATGTTACACCCTGTATATTATCTCAAATTTAGATTAAGTTTATATTTGCCGTACTTTTAATATAGAGTTTTATTACGTTATACAGGATATTTCAAAAGTTATAGTCAATTGTATACGAAAATCATGCTCATTGCCACCTCCTGTATATCCTAGACAAAACAACCTAATTATAATTCTTTTTTAAGCACAACTTTTTGACATTGATACAGTGTTACGGGAAACTGCTATTTGTTTATTATTGTACCAATGGAATATAGAGCGAGCCATAACGCGAGCACATGATTTTCTAAATTTTTTCAAATGAATTATCCTGTATTTTATTCTAAAAAGTAAAAATACACTTTATGTTCTTTCATTTTTAATTAATACTCCCTATAGCTAAAATTGTTAATTTCTGAGATATTTTCAATTCAATAACAAATATTTTTTTAAATTTCTATTATAACAAGTTAGCCATGAACAAATAAAAGCGTAACTTATTATTATGAAAACTTAAAAAAATATTGGTATATTTATTAAGACAAAATTTGTATATAGTGAAGTCATTTTATAATAAATGTTCAAAAGATCAATGCAATATTGCAGTTGATCTCCAAATTCTGGACTGACATTTCTTAACATTTCAACATTAATATTTTGGAATGCTTCTCGTATTCTATTCTTCATATTATCTGGTGTGGTTGAAGGTACTTGATACACACGATTTTTTACATAACCTTACATAAAGAAATCAATTTTAGTTAACTCTGGTGAACGAGCTGGCCATGCAATGGGTTTTCCTCTTCCCAACCATCTTCCGGAAAAATGGGTACAAATTAATCTAGTGTGGTGTACCGGAGCTCCATCGGGTAATAACCACATTCTTTGACGAATATTAAGGAGCACGTTTTCTAACAGTAATGGTAAATGATTTTCTAAAAGTCCAAATAAATCTGAACATTCACGATTCGATCAAAAAATGTCCAATTACGTAATCTCTAACTATACCATCCCAAACGATTACCTAGTTTGACCATGAGTTTCTATACTTGTCATCACTTGTAGAATAGTGTGTGTCTATTTACAGTTCCATATTTATGAAATGTGGCTTCGTCTCCAAAAAGCACAAAATCAAAGAAATCCGCCTGATTATGAATTTGTTGTTGAACCCATTCGCAAAATGCAACCTTTCTGGGATAGTCATCTTCATCTTCTCTTAATGCAACTGGATATAGTATGAATGTATCTTATTTAACGCAGTATTCTTTGGACAGATATGTCACTAATACCATTATAACGCGAGATTTCATCTGTACTTACGTGGATTATGGGTAACTTCAAGCATCACGTTTTTTCATTTTCTCCGTTAAGTACAGGTTTTGTCCTTTCCTTTTTTCCATAAATTACTGAACCCGTACGATTAAAACGATCTAGTAACCTTTCCAACGTTATTTTCTCGGGTTATCTTCGTGCGGGATATTTCACTTTGTAAATTTTTCTGCTAATACACAATTTGTCATACATTCTCCCAGTACCCATATCATGTCTGTTAATTCCTCAATAGAATAGATCATTTCGAACAATATTTAAGTAACACTACACGATTTCAAAGAAGTTTGTGAAATGACAGGCTACTAATAATTACTGAATAATATACTGTCACTTGTTCACTACTAATTTGATGTTATAGAAATTTTAAAAATAAATCTCTTTCTGTTACTAAATTACAAATATCTCAAAAATTAACAACTTTAGTTATAGGGAGTACTAATTAAAAATGAAAAAACTTGAAGTATATTTTCACTTTTTATAATAATATACAGGGTGATTCCTTTGAAAAAATGGACAAAATCATGTGCTCGCGTTATAACTCACTCTATATTCCATTGGTGCAATAATAAAAAAATAGCAGTTTCTCGTAACACTGTATCAATGTCAAAAAGTTTTGCTTAAAAAAGAATTATAATTAGGTTGTTTTGTCAAGAATATCCAGGACGTTAAAATAGCATGATTTTCGTATACAATTGACTATAACTTTTGAAATATCCTGTATAACGTAATGAAACTCTATATTGAAAGTACGACGGATATGAGCGTAATCTAAATTTAAAATAATATATAGGGTGTCAAATTTAAAAAAATAATAATTTTGGTTCACCCTGGTAATATGTAAAACCCTGTAAATACAAAAATAATTTTAAAATGTAAAGTTTAAAGCGGCCTATAATTTTGTGTTAACAATTTTTTTGATATCTTCTTTAATAACCAATATATCGTACTTCGACGCACTAATGCCGCACCCTGTATATAATACAAGTAACGTTTGGTGTATGTTTCACATGAAATTGGGATGTGGAAAAGATGTGTCTTTATAAATGTTCCATATGCCAATATTTGAAATGTTGGATATATGTCACAACTGAATGTCTCATTTATGTTTCACGGGAAACATACCAGAATGTAATAAATTATAATGTAGAGAAAATGTTTCTCTTCAGATGGCAATGTTGGAAATGTTAAAAATATATCACAATTAATCCAACATAATCATAATCGGTCTTTATATACGAATTATATTGATATTAACTGATCACCTAATAAACTTGATCATTCAACATTTAATGTTACTAATGGGTTTTTTTTATAAAATTTGAATTTTTAATTGTTATTATGGCTTGTAGTAGAAAAGAAAAGAATGTGTATGTAATTCGCATTTCATGGCTATTAAAAATACTAACATGAAGTTAGGAAATTTGTTTTCGGCTCATTTCATAATTCTGCTGTTCATGATGAACATTTAGGATTGACAGTAGTATCTGCTTGACCATTTTATCACTAAACATGGGTTCAAAGGGTGCAGCCATGCGATATTTTAAAATTCTTTCTTAATTAATCTCGGTGCCCTCTCATCCATACTACTACTTAGGTTTGTTAATTTAAAAAAGACATCTATATATATAGATCGGTTGACAACGTTCTACGACGTCTTCCCGACACCCAACCGCCATCCGTCCCTGTCTCTCTACAGGTCTACGTCTAGATCCCTTTCCCTAATTTCGGTTTCAACACCCTCTCGCCAACTCTTTCTTGGTCTTTATCTCTTTCTTCTTCCTTGAGGTAACCAGCCTAATATTTGCTTAGGTAACCTATCGTCGTTCATTCTTTGTACATGGCCATACCATATTAGCTGTTTCGTCCTCACATCGTCCACCAATGTATGCCCGGCTCCCATTATTTTCCGAATCCTGGTATTCGGAATTTTTTCTAGCCTTGATTTACCTGCAGCACGTCGCCAGAAGTCCATCTCGGTTGCTAGCAGTGTCTTTTCTGCACTTTTTTTTAGAGGCTATACATCACTTCCATACGTTACTATGCTCTTTATAATTGTGTTGTAGATGTGATGTTTATTACCCTTGGATATTGTTTGGTCCCACAATACTCCATTTAGCATGCCAATAGCCCTTCTTCCTTGTATGTTGCGTTCCTCAATGGCTTTATCTAGAGTTCCATCCCCTGTTACCTTCAGACCCAGGTATTTATACTCTGTGCAGTGTTTTTTCACTTTTGCTGTGGATTTCTCATACAGTCTTTCTACTGCTTTTACTATGCACATGATTTATATTGGTTTGTTTTAACGCTGTCCAAAGTTTGCTAAGTGGAACACTGTCATAGGCCTTTTGAAGATCAACATAAAGTAAATGGATCTCTTGATCCACAGCCCTTTTTTTTCAATGGCCCGAGTGAGGCAGTATAGGTGATCTACTGTTGAGCGACCAGCTCTAAAACCAGCCTGTTCTTCAGCTTCCATATCCGCATACTCTGTCTCAATTTTGTTTTTCAAGATCTTGCCATATATTCTGCTCATTGTACCAGTCACTGACAGTCCTCTATAGTTTTCACATGAATCTCGGCTTCCCTTTTATATGTATCGTGGATATAAGGGATATTTGCCATTTATTAGGATTTCACTTCCGTCAATGCAGTTTTGGAATATGATTGTAAGGTGCGTATAGAGTAAGTTGGTGCCATGTTTTATTAATTCTGCCGGAATATTTCCGAGACCAGGGGCTTTTCCATTTTAAGCAAACTGCATACTTTTTTGACTTCGCTGTGCGTTACTCGTACTGAGATGAAACAATATTAATAGCACCATTCTTATTAGTGTTCGCACTAATGAACTCAGTTCTTTCTCGGTAAGCAGACATCTTATCATTGTATTTCTGAATTAATTCCTCTCAAATAGATTTTCTTTATTTGGATCTTGAACAGCAATAAATTTCGGAAAATCAATTTCATTATTTGCTCGATTTGGACATAATATGCTACTGCCTACAAATACAAATATTTGAAATTAATCACAAAATTAAAAAAATTAATAATATATACGGTGTTTTACTAAAATAACGAAATGTCAGAGCACTTCTATATGAAGGTTTCCCACTAATCTAAAATAATTATAAAATTTAATGTTTATGTGTAACCCATTTATTCTAATAATGTTTCTAATTTGTTCTATCAGCATTTATCAGTTTATCGTATAGCAAAATCGCTTAGTCAAATTGGACATCAGTTTGAGAAAACTTTGCTTTAACGTATATCACTTATCAATTATGTCAAAATCAGAAGTTAAAATGTAATCGTATATGTAGTCTTAATAATTATAATAAACTTATTAATTAAATGTATTGGTGGAGTTGTTGTTTGATAAAAAAATGACAATTTTAAATAACAATTACAAAAATCAAAAGATTAAACTTTCAGGTAGATTAGACTTTAACTTCTAATATATTCAATTACCTATATTCTGTAATTTATTGGTATCGTATGTAACATTTTTAACAAATTTATAACTTAATTGGAACATTGTTAAATCTGATCCGTTCATTTACTCAATACTCCGTATCTCTACGGTAGCTAACGTTATTAATGCTGATCACGCTATCCTTTACCTAATTTACTATACAAACCAATGGATGTTCTTTAACGATTAGGAATCCTTTATGGCACTTTTGCATAATATAAGTTTATTAAAAAATTTTTGGGATTATATTATTTGTTTCACATTAGGTATACCTAAAAAGTTTGATTTTTTCTTGTAATATTATTATTTCATAATACGTATAATTACACTATACTTCCTTTCAAGACTTTCTCAGTTTAAATTAGATCATTTTTCGTTCTTCTAAAAACCGTTTTGCTTGTAGTGAATTTGACTTCTCTAACGTAGTTGAATACCTATAAGAAGGCCTTCTGCCGCACAATAAAATATCCAAAATCGGAGCCATGCTCAAGGTTCCACAGACGTATACTTAAAATCGACTTCATATAATATTAGCTTTTAAAAATTTCTTATAACACATTTATACCATGATAAATTTTGCATATTTTTTTATTTTATTTCTTACATGTCGTTCTATTTTTCTACATAATTTCTACATATTTGTTGACACATTTATCATAACCATCAACAAGTTTTTGAATGCCTAAGACATAAAAATTTGCCGCCTTTGGTGATAACCTGTCAGTCTGTAACTGCTTCTTTCACCTCGTCATTTGTGGCTAAGCATTTGTCGCCGAAAAACTTCTTTAGGTAGGAAAACGAGTGAAACTCGCTTGACGCTAGGTCTGAACTGTACGGTGGATGGTTATGATATATGTGTCAACAAAAATGGAAATTATATAGAAAAATTGAACAACACACAGCCTTTCCGGGTAGTACGCGGACCTTGAGATTGCCTTTGTTGTAAATAAACACATTTTTGATTTAAGTTTGGCGCTCTTCGCTTTGTTTCCGTAGTAGGAGGTTTTTGGAACGAGTAGAGGATTAGTAGTTCTCCTTTCTGTTAAAATAAAGTTCTGTATAGTTTTAACGTTCTTTTAATTAATCTCGCAACAGGTTATGGGTCTAGACAACGGATTTCTATAATAAGTAGTGGTTAATTAGTTATGAATCGTAGTTTCGGTTTAGTGTTCGCGTTCCTACTTGTGTGTTGCAGGGAGAGGTCTTAGTAAACCGCCGTATTTGTTAACTCAAAAATGAAAAAAATTAATGCTGACCAAGTTTGATGGAACTGAGTTTAACCTCTGGAAATTTCAAATTCAACCTTATTTGGATGTGCAAAACCTTGATGTTGTTGTGGAAGTTCGCCAAAACCTAATGGTAAACATGCCAGTATACTAAAGGATTGAACTCAGTTGGACAAAAAACATCGGATATGCACTTGAACTAAGGCAAGTAAGACGTGTTGTGAATTTAAAAACCGCTAATGAAATGTGGACACGTATTTTATCAATTTACGAAATGAAACATGAAGCATCTGTTCATTTTTGCTACATAAATTTTCAAAATACAAAATGGCAAACAACATGACAATTTCGCAACACGTGTGGCGCATGTGAGCAAATGGCGCAGCGTTTAGAGAACTTGGAACACAAACAAGAAGATAAATGGCAATCGTGACAAAGTTTTTACTTAGCCTACCACCACAGTAACAACAGTTGATTGCAGCGTGGGATTCGCTTGATAAAGAGGAACAAAAAGTGTCAAATTCATTACCGTGTTTGTTAAAACAACAAATGCTTATCAATGGAATTTCCCAAATATCAATTGGAAATAAAAACGTAGCTTTTTTACACAGTCCAACTCAAAGCAATTCCAACAAAGAAAACAACACAATAAGTTTCGAGGTAAATGTACTTTTTTGTGGGAAAACAAGCCACCCGAATAGAAATTGTTTCCTGTTTAAAAAAGGAAAGAAACATTATGAAACAAATAGTGCATCTAGTTCAAAAGAACCTTCAAATTATTTACTGCAAACAATATGTTCATTGATATCGACGAAAATATTAAATTTTATGCCAATGCTGCTGCCTCACAACATATGAGAGCTAGGCACGAGTGGTTCGACGATTACGTTGAATTCAAAAATGAAGAGCAGACATTGATTACGATCGGTAACGATGAAGTGTTACGTTTGGTTTCGGAACTATTAACATTGAATCGAACTTAAATGATCGTGTTCAAAATTACAAACTAACCAAGGTGTTACACATTCCTGGTATTGCTAAAAATTTATTTTCTCTCGGAACCTCTTCAGATAATGGTGCTGACACGATAATGAACAAAAACAATAATATATTAAAAAACTAGTTTCATAAGTCGCACCTTGTAGCACGCGTCCAAAATCGACAAGTGCTACTATGCACTTATGAAAAAGTTTTTTATACCTACTATTTTTCTATTTTGCGCGATTCACAACCTATTTTAATGAAAAAATTTACAATTAAGATATTTATTGACTTTTGTGGCAGTTGGCAGTAGCTAACTACGATTTTTGAATTCGAAAATTTAATATAATTAAATTTATTAAAAATAAGTTCTGTTTTCTTTTCAAATAGCATAATATTCTTTTTTTAATATTTCGGATAGTACCTTTTATTCACTTTACAACCATATAAAATAATATGGGTCCTACATAAAAATTTTTGTTAAAAAAATACAATTAATAGTTGAAGGTAGGTTTACCATGGAAATAACTGATTTTTGTCATTTTTATCTAGGAGCCTAAAAATAATGCGTAAAGTTAGTTGTCAAACTGATTTCTCTAATTTTTGAGTGTTCCGTTTATCATAATAAACATGAATTATACCAATTGCGACATGATTTTAATGCGATTATTATTATTTTTGTGATTATGTTAAAATAGAAAATTGTATTTATAGATAATAAAGAAATAAAAAATAACGGAAATACAAGCCTGGCGAGTGATCTCTGGGACACCCTGTACACTTACAGCTTTATTTCTAATAGGTAGCGTTAATTTTAGATCATCTTAATAATGGGGTACTGTGGCGCTTTAAGGCGCGAGAAACTAACCAGCATGAGTTTAGACGACATTCAACATAAAACTGATTCAATAATGGTGTCTGTAACTAAAACGTAATATAATTAATCTAAATCGTTTTGTTTGTTTACTTGTATTTATAAATAAATAATCGACCAAGAAAAAAATAAGGTTAGGTAAACTTAGCCTAGATTTCTGACATTCAGTGTTAGTGTTGCCAACATTAAAATATATAAGTACACCAGTGCTATAAATGCACTCGAATTTCTATCAACGCACCGCTTTGTAAACGACGCGAAATAGAAAAAATGTTTAACAACAGTGTTTTAATAGCATACGGAACAAGGTCAAATAACCCACTATATGAAAGCATTTCCGCGTATGTTTCGGTAACGGCAATGCAAACATTGCAAGTACCGTAGCTACTTCAAGCGAAAGATGGCATGAACGTTTCGGTCACGCAAATTTTAATTCAATCAACAAATTAGCAAACAGTGATGCAGTGACAATGATGATTATTGAGGGCAAACAAAAGTTAAATTACAATGAAAATCATTTTTGTGAGAGTTGTGTTTACGAAAAACATCATCGGAAATCATTTACGGAATCAAATACGAGGGTAAAATAGTGTGGTAAATTCATTCATTACTACATTGTGGGACCAATGTCAGAGACCCCGTATGGTGGGCAGTTTTGGCCGACGATTTTAGTGGTATTGTGACAGTCGTATCGCCGAAACAAAAATCAGACATTGTTGGGCAAATTGGTTCGTCAATTATCACATTTAAGTACGTATGGTTCGTCGAATGTATTGTGATAATGCATTTGAATTCAAAGGTCTAAAGAAGCTAAAAGTTATGCATAAGCATTCAATTAAGCAAGAATTATCGACCCCATTTGTTGCCGAACAAAATGGTAGAATTGAACGACAAAACCGTACAATTTGTGAAATGGCTTTTACGATGCTCAGCGATGCTAATTTGCCAACTAGTTTATGGGCTGAAGCATGTTGAACAGCGGCGCACATTCACAATTTGATACCCGTGAAGGGCCTTAATTTTTCACAAAAAAAACCAGATGTCAGTTATTTATGAGTATATGGAAGTTTACGTTCAAAAACATAAAAGAAACAAATTTGATAAAACGAGTCAAAAAATGGTTCTTGTAGAGTATGAACGTGACTCAAAAGTTTATTAAGTTTGTGAAACCGGTACGTGTCGAGTTGTTGTCGGCTTAATGTGCATATTGTGGAACCAGCAATAAATGCCGTAATCACACTTCCAGTGACAAATGATGTACAACAAGAAACGACGGGAATTGAAACTGATAAAAAATAGAAAATTTAAATTCTTCAAGAATTGAATCTGATAACGCAGATGTGATTAAATAACGAAGAAATTGTTGCACAAAATACCCGAAACAAATTTAAAAAATCGAGAAAAATCTATTAGCACATTCACGTTTATCTAAAGGTTTTTATAAGGCGTCAAAATAAGAAGTGAGCTTGAAAAATCGCAGAAATAGAGTATTTACATTAGAGTGTGGAAGCAGGATTTTTACGGCATGACAGCTTTGTTTGAGGAACAAGCTCGATGGGCGGAATTCCTTATTAACTGGAGCGCCGTAAAATCACTTTATACACGAAATTTTTGTGCCGACGATCTTCATCAAAAAGTAAAAATAGAACAAAATTATTTGTACCGATTTCAAGTAGGCCTGGCTGTTCAATCAATTTGTCATACACCACCTAATATGTGTCAGTTCATTTGTTTATGAGTGAAATGTGTGTCTTACGACATCTCGTGTAATAGGGACACGTATAAATAGTACAAACTAAGTAATGCTAACAGATAACTGTAACGACAATTGAATGTTTTAATGTAAATCGTTATCAAAGCGACAACTTCGAATGCATAACACTCGTGCCGATAAAACCAAGTATTTCTGTACAGTAACATACACGCACGAAAAGAACACCTGATGCGCATTTCGCTCTTATTATGAGCTCATCAGAGGTGTATATCTTACGTGCGGTATACAACTGTACAAGAAGGCAGTTGGTCTTTTAATCTCTAGTGGAGCAATGAACATAAGTGAAATGTGTGTCTTACGACATCTCATGCAATAGGGACAAGTATAAATAGTACAAACTAAGTAATTTGTTTAAGTGATGTTTAGATGGTGCCATCAATATTATCACCCATAAAAATGCGTCCTTATTCTGTACATTATCGTGTCAAGTATGGTGTAGTGTAAATTTTTAAAATCAATTTATCGGATTTTATACTTAGTTTATTTTAAAACTTTCTCAAATAGCATATAAATCAGCCACTACTATACCGCGTAGTAACCGTACTTTACTGCATAGTACCCGTACTTTACCGCATAGTAGCCGTACTTTACCGCATATTAACCGTTCTTTTTCCGCATTGTGTCTAAAAATCAAGTTTCAAAACAAGTATAAACAACTGAATAATGTGTTTACAGTTCAGAGGCCAAAATAGCTGTTTACATTCGTGTGCGGGAAGTTTGATTTTGTAACTTAAAGTTAATTTTTTTTATAACTGAGTGTTGCAAAATACTTCCCGCACAAGGTTTTGTATAAAATTTTTTGGCCGACATTTTAAATTTTGCCATTTTCGACACAAATCTACTTTTTCAGAATTGTTAAGGTTCTTTTGTTTTTAGACGGTGTCATATTAGCGTAAGTTTCTAAATAATATTAACTACGCATTTTCTTTTGCAATGTCGAGTAGTGACAAAGTGGTAATTGCACGCCTCCCGAATTAAAGCAGTTGGCTCAAAATTCCTCTAATGATCTTTGTCCAAACGAATCCAAAATTTGTTACAAAGCGTAATTCCAATATATTTAAGAATGGTGTGAAAAAAGGTGATGGAGCTTACACAGAACATATTTTGCTTGTATATTTTACGGAGATTAGTAGAAAGAAACAAAAAATTCTTGTGTTCCATTTATTCTATGTTGCGATCGTGCGTAATTAAATGCAACGTAGATATTTCAAAATACTTTCGTGTTATTGCTTACCTCAAAAGATAAACATAAAACAATGGAAGGGTAATGTCTATCCTCTGGGACAGAAGGCTCAGGGCATCTGTCAACCAAACATGGAGTAGAGCCAGAACCAGAATGAATGTTATAAATGAAGCTAACGATCTCTGAAATGAATAATACCAGAACAGTAAAAATTCTTAAATTTTGGAGTGGTAGTGACAATGGTACCTCTTTTTAAATTTAGAATGTCTATCTGATAGCTCTTTTTGTAATATGAATGTTATATTAAATCTCTCCTTACATCAAGCACCCCAAAACGTCAGTGCATACTTATTGTCCTAACGGTGATTACATTAGTTCACTGGAGAATTATTTTGATACATAGCATGTAGAAGACAACTTATTTGTTAGTGTATTATTGTGACGGAGACTTGGCCGATTTAACAACTTCAATATATTTTTTTTCATTTAATACTTTTGGGTCAAACTTTAGTTTGAAACACATTAGTAAATGAGGCACCGTTAAATATTTTTCTAGAACTCAGCGGATTTCTTATTATACAACGCAGATTAGATAGCAGGCATCTACCGAAAAGGCGGACGATCGTCTTTTGAATTTTCTGTTTTGACAATAAAATATTAATCTTTGGATCGTTCTATTCTAGAACCTCTTTCAGCAGTATGCATTTTCTTATCATCGATGGTACGTTTGCAATCTAAAAAGAAATATTGCATTGTTGTGTTACTTGGAGAAAGTTTCTTTTTATTGTCTGGTTCGCCTCTGAAATTACTAATTCAGTCTTGTGATTGGTTCTTGCTTACTAACTATTTTGGTACCTTTTTTGATTTGCAATCAAAATTGTTGGTGAGGTTGCACAGATCGGTTTTGATTTTCGTTACAAGGAATTCATGATTAAAATCCAGTTTACACCAAAACATAACAAATTTGGATGCGATGTAAACTTATTTGGAATTTACAAAACCGCCACAACACTTACTTACATTGTTTACGTTAACTTGCTAAACTTGTCAACTATGCCTTGTCCTTCTTAGAAATAATACTACTAATATTTGTTTTACACGTACCTCATTCCATGTCGCAATTTGATGCGTTTTTAGGCAGTTTTTATGCGATAACTCATTATAACCCTAAAATAATAATAATAATAATAACATGTATTTATTCCCCCAATTTGTACAATAATTCAACATAATAACTTATTCGGAATTTATGCTGACCACTAATCCAGTAGTGTGGTTAGCAACACATAACAAAAATAATTAATATATTTACATTCGAGTTTAGCTAGCTTTTAACGATGCCGCATGATGTGGCGTCTGCTAATAAATTTGGTGATCAGTTTAAAATATATTAACAACAAGTACTGAATACTTAATGTAAGAAGAAATAAGAAAGAAAAGTATTTTACGAAAATTATTTATTTATTGAATGTTTGAACGCACTTTCGTAACATACAACGTCGCACCGGATCTTTGATTCAACTTAAAACTACTTCATCATAAATATTTCTTAATAAATAAAAAGCTCGCACAGTTTATTTTAGTGTATTGTGTAGTTTGCCAATATGTTTACAGCAGTTTAGTTTATCATCTAAGATTATCCCTAGATATTTGAAATGTTTTACTTCTTTAATATGTGGACAATCACAATCCATTTCCCGACAATTTTCAGCGTGACATTTTAAAGGGCATTTAAAGTCGTAGTGTCATTGTGTCATTGATTAATTTTTTTATCAGAAAAAAAAATCTCCAACACCAATAATTTCCATTGTAGTAATGTTTGAACTGTTCTTTTTTTTTCATTTGTTATTTTCGCGAATTAGTTGTTTTATAGTATGTGCTGGTTTTGAATTGAAATAGTTTTTGTTTTTAAGATGCGGATTAGTTGTAGTAGTCTTCTGTGAGGATAATAATACTATATCTCTGCATATTGCTTCTATCGTTCTAATTTTTAGTTAAATACTTTACACTGCAATAAACAGTAAAACTAACGTTATAAGATGAAATGTATTATTGGTTATAAAAACTCTACTATTTATGCTTGGGCTGATAACATATTGTTTTAATTAACTTTTACATAAAGCATATCAAATCCAAACAAATGTTTGCTATTACATGTTGTTATCTCTGTTTACCTAATTAACTACTAAAAATAAGTTTGGTATCCGACACGCCTCTCTACGATGTAAAATCACAAACATATCACTATTACAATTATCACATTTTAATTATCAGTACTATTGCGTGATTGCGTGCTTACTTACTATAAACATTTTATTAGCTAATCCCTTCGTTTTTTAGCGTTTACTTATTTTTTGTGATTTATTACTTTTGAGCATCTTATTGTCATGTAATATATTTCTTAATTTTTAATATACGAGGGCTTGTCAGTCGTACAGTATCACACTGGTTAGGAAAATTACATCCATTTTCTTAATACACTTCGTTAATAAATGTAAAAAACGAGACAAAATTTTAACAATAAAAATTAAGTTTGAATGGTGTGAACGGTATTTTTAAGCCGACGTGATTTAACCTATAGGTACAGTGTTTGAAAACTCTTAAAATTAAAAGAAGTTTAGTTATACCTACTTTCTAAAAGAAATTTATGGTTAAACGTTGTAATATTAAAGATAACATCAAGTTTTCTACTTTTTTCTCTATGATTTAAATGAAAACAAGGAACCTCTACCTTTTTAAGATTAAGGCATAATCGCCATTTTTGAAATACTTTTCTATAGCACGCAAATCATCAGATAGCTTTCTTTCAATTTTGTAAAAATCCTAATGTTGAAATGAAATTGCCATATCATCGGCGTAGAAAATTTTCGACATTGTAAAGAAGGAAGATCAGAAATATATACTTAAAAAGAATATGTGTAAGAACCGATCCCTGTGGAACACTATTATTTAAAGATTATCTCCAACAAAAATTCTAAACTTCTAATTAGGTATCATATTATATTCAATAAAAGAAATAATTTTTGGGTCAAGGAATAACGTTAAACAATTTAAAAGTAAACCTTCTTTCCAAACGGTATCGTATGCAGCAGTTAAGTTCAAGACGACGCCAGTTTTAATTTTTTTGAAATCCAGCCTCGATATGCGTTTTTAATGCCAATACTTCATCGCAACAACTTCTACCGGATCGAAATCCTGCTTGTTTAGTTGGTAATTTCTGTTCAATTAATGGATTATTTCTTTGAAAAAATCAATCTTTCCAAATCACTTATAAATTACACTAAATAAACTTATTGAACAATAAGTTGAGTCTGAAGGAGATTTATTTTTCTTCAAAATTGATACGATTTTATATTCCTTAAATGTGCTGGTAACTTACCTGTACATAAATAGTAGTAGCCACTTCAAGAATAATTTCCTAAAACCTTCCGAAATTCTGGATGTATTCCATCAAACCCGGCAGCTTTCTTTGAATTTGTCTTTTTTAATGCATGTTTTAGCTCTTCTTTTTCATCTTTGTGCACCTCCAAAACCTAAAACAACTATCAGAAACCGGTGGTATTCATCTAACAATAAAATCGAGACATGTTCTATAGTTTATCCAATTACTTTTTTTTTAAATTCCCATTTAGTTTTCCCAAGGATTATACAAACGAAATTTGAAATTCAAATTGTAATAACAAAGGTCAATGTTGACTTCTTGGAAATTCGTTTAATACCATACGTTTTGATTCTAATGGAATGCACCATCCATTGATACTAAACACAGGTCCGGGCTGTAATCGTTTTGCCATCGACTGGAGTAAAATGTTTTGATGTCTTCTGGTTTGTATACTAAAATGTTTTCAAACTCCATCGACGTTTGTAATGTTATTCCATTGGCATTGTTGTCTTTGTGCTATGGCAATTACAGTCACTATATATTTAAACGATAAATTTTTTTTTTTCGACATCTAGTGTCGACTCGTGAAAGCGTTCACGTACGTAAATGTAAGCAACTTTGCCGACAGGTATGTAAAGCAGTTACATAGTTGATTCTTCAACAATTATAGCCAACATAACAGTTGGCAAGTGTAAAAAATTTCGAATCGCCTGCAGTAAAGTACGCAAGTGGTTGTACAATAGCAAACAAACACTGATAATCACAAGGTTTTGCAATTTATATGTTATAGCATTCTTACACTACAATGTTTTAATGCATATAATAATAGTAGATTATTTTACAAGAAGTTAAACAATATAATTGTTGAGCTTAAAAGTTTGCTGGCAAGGCGTTAGCCGAGACAGCAAATTAAGTGAAACACATTATATTTTTAACTCGAAGTGAAATATATTATTTTTCTTCAAGCGATTATTGCTTTAATTTTCGAGACTCTGGAGTGTTATAGTGACGTTTTATTCTCGACGAATCAAGTTGGTACTTTACTGTTTGATTCATAATATGACATTTACCGAGGTACCAACCTCTAAATAGTTGTGAAAACAAAAGAACTGTTGCTTTTAATGTTTAGACACTAAAAAGTGTTTTTCTTCAAGCGTGCTAAAATATGAATTTTACTATACCGCATTGAATATATAGAACGACTACATTATTTTACGGCGTACAATAATATTATTATTTTACGCTGAATTAGTAACTTAGTTTGCCGGTAGAGGTATTAGCACTTTTTTTAAGCAGAAACGCCATTTAAAATTTAAACTTTTAAAAATGTCGCAAATTGAAGGAACTCCACCTAAAATAAAACAAATCGCCGATGCCTTAGTTGAAAATTTGATCCCCAACAAATCGCGCAAAATATATGATTTTACTTACAATAAATTTTGAAATGGACGCAAGAAAATAATATAATCAATTACACAGAAAATGTTATGTTAGCGTATTTTTCCCATTTGGCGGAAACTATGAAAAGTTCGTCATTATGGGCACAATATTCCATGCTAAAGTGCCAATTAAATATTAAACATGACATAAACTTAAAAAATTACGCAAAAATTAATTTCCTTCTTGAAGCGCCAAGATGATGAGTATCAACCAAAAAAAGCAAAAGTTTTCTCAAAGAACATTTTAATAACTTTTTACAAAATGCGCCAAACAATGAATATTTGGCCATGAAGGTAATTTCAAATATAACTTTTTCAATCGCTAAAGTAGATACTATTTTCTTAGATCGTATTAATATTCGGAGTTAGTGGGGCATGTCGTTGCGACGAACAAGTCAATTTAAGAATACAGGATATCGAAGACCTGGAACGTATAAAACTAGTCAAAATTCCTAATACTAAAACGAATAAGTCACGGACATTTACCATAGTTGGAGATTTTTATTTAAATTTATGTAGACAATATATGACACTTCGACCTAATGACATCAACATAACAAGATTCTTTTTAAAATACCAAAATGGTAGATGCCACCGTGTCGTTATGGGGATACAAAAAATTTCAGGTATACCAAAACAAGTGGCAACTTTTTTAAAACTACCTAATCCAGAGGAATACAATGGTCATACACTGCGACGAACCTCAGCTACATTGTTAGTTGACAATGGTGGAGACATTACCACTCTAAAAAGACACGGTGGATGGAAATCTAACAATGTAGCTGAGGATACATCGAAGACTCCCTTTCAAACAAACGTGAAATTGCCAATAGAATATTAGGGTGCGATGAAGGTAACACATCTACCGTAACATCAGGTGATCTTAACAGGCCTAGTACTTCCACCGCAACATCGAGCATATCCCAGTCAAGTGAATATAAAATCCATCACGACTATAATGACGTCAATGTCAGTTCTAAAACAGCAAGTAGTGGATTAAATATTATTAACTCGACATTACAAAATTGTACCTTTAATATTACTATAAATAAGAAATAGGTATTTTTTCCACTATATAGTTACTACAAAGAATGTTTGTTTTAAGTTTTCATCTGAAATAAGAGTTAATTATTATTATTGTTGTATTGTTAAATAATTATAGCTTTCTTTCTTACTCTACAAATTAATACAAAAATTTTCCTTTTACAAACCGTGTTAATACACACAACAAAAATAATGTTGTTTGACAGTCATGTTTGACAGTTGTAAAGTTGAGTTAACGCTGTTGCCTATTCATTCTAAAACCATCTCAATTACTTCAAGAATTTGGTTTTTTACGCTTGAAGAAAAATAGTATATGCTACACGGAGTCGAACGCCTTTTTTGTGTTTCGCAAAGTATTTTGTGGCCTCAGCTGCGCTTCGGCCGCAATACCTTCGCTCAACACAAAAGAATGCGTTCTACTCTAGTAACATAATATACTATTTCCGTCGACCTCATTACAAAATTGTGTTTTACGTACTCCCTGAATAATCATAAAGTAACACTTTTTTAACTGTAATACTTTTCGTCCGCAAACATCTGTCAATGTCAATTATTATTTTATGTCAAATAACCAGTATGAAAACCCATTTTTAAGAAAGGATGAATTTAGTGACTACATAGGATATTACAGTACTTTAGGTACATACTGAAACATTTTAGATAATGCAGAATATTGTTTGTTTACTTCCATTTATAACCTCAATTTCTCAATCCCACACAACTTTGAACAAAAACAATTTGTTGTTCAAATTACAAGTAAATGATTTTAAGTGCTTTGAAATGATATTAATAAATTGTTTATAGTTTCTACAATGTGCGAAGCATATAGAAGAGCCTGGTTGTAATCTCACAATACTCGATACATTGTTTTCAATATGTAACACTTTAACTTCTTTAAAGTTATTCATTTATAAGGTAAGACAGAATTCATACGACTTGAGATTGCTTTAGACAATTTTATTAGGTAACAGTTTGATACAGAAGCGGAGTTCCGATACAAAATTTTCACGATCATAAATACAAAAACTTACAGTAGAAGTGAGTTAATTATGGGTACCTTTCTATTACTGTATTTGATTGATGTAAATAAGTAATAATGCTAATGGAAAACATAAGAACAGTAATTACTTGTGAAAAAATCATTTGAATATTGATTCTGTCGCAGGAAAAAACAAAAATAGAATCATATAAGCCATCAACATTACTGGGTTCAAGATTTATTCGTACACAAAAACAAGGTGAATTTCACAGTTTTCAATAAGCTGAAAGAAGATTATTACATTTTTTGAAACATTTTCGGAGTGAATCAAAAAACTACGTTTGCATACTTTTCTTACGGTCAGGCAATATTTTTATTGAATATAAAATGATTATAAGTCTGACCACGGTACAAACTCAGTCTTATAACTATTATATGTCCAATTAGGAAGAATCGACTTTAATGTGTTTAATAGGAGAAACTTCATTACATCTTTGAACATAAACAATTAAAGAAATTCATTAATTTTGAGCGTAGGCTTCCAACTATAACTACATTTTTAAATATACTTCAAAATAACACTACCTAAATGTAATTTTTATTATTTTAATAAATTATAAAAAAGTACATGTTTTACCTATTACCTATCATAATCGAGTGCTCTCATAAAAATTATGTGATTGTTGTAAACAAATGCTTTATCGGTACAATATTCGAACGCGGAAAGCTTTTATTTCCTTTAATAAGAAATGTTACAATACTGAACGGTGAAGTGAATACTAAACATTTTGTTTTCAGTAAACGGTAATAAATAGAAAATTAATTAATTTAAGGTCAACGGAAAAATTAATATGTACCTCGGAAAAAAGTGCTATTTAATAACCTCGCCTGTTTGCTTGCCTCGGCTAACGCCTCGGCCAGCAAATTCAGTCTCGTACATAAAGTGCACTTTTTTTGTCCTTGTTACATAAATAACTATTTTAGCGTCTGTCAAAGTTCAATAATATGCCGTTTTATTGACACATGAAAAAAAAATAAATGTAAACAAAAAGAAAGTTCATTTTGAAAACTAATACTGCAATGAAGATATAAATACACAAAAGCAACAGATAAAGTTTTAATTTACATTTGTTTTTCAGTGTGAAACTGAAGCTCTGCACAAACAAAAACATTTAAACTTTGATATTCTATCATATATTTTAATTGAAAAGTCTTAACGTTAAAGAGACACCGTTTCATTACACGCTACATACGTCATCTTAGCAATTATATGTCTCAACTTAGTATTTTATTTCCCCAACCTAATTTCAAACCAATTTACGAAACTTCATAATTTAAAATGCATTTACGATTTAAAATTATACACGTTAATTACAATTTCGAAAACTTACTTGTAATAAATTAGTTTGAAGTTTAAATAGTTTATCCGATTAAGCTATTGTAAAAACAAGCATCCGTTGTTGGGATAGCATATTAATTAAATTTAGTTTGATCAGAAATATAGGATTTAATAACGTGAAGGAAATTTTGGTAGTACCAGTGACTATATATTATAGCTCTGCCCCATATTTCCCCTGAGATAGAACTTTATAGCTAACTTATTAATGTGTGAATGTTAGGATGATATTCCCACATAGATTAAAGTGATTTTAGACGTATTACCAACAAACAAACTAAATCACATGCTTTTATAAATTTCATCATTAGATCAAAATAGTTGTATCACCATTTTGTGTAAGAATCAAAAGATAAATATAACTTCTCGATTTTATCTTTCCGAGGTTTGTTTACTGTAACAAAATTTAATTAAAAGAGTAAATACACCTTTTGAAAATTACATACTTTAAAAGAAAATAAAATAAATAATCAGTTTTTTAATGAATATATATGCATGATGTTTTTTTATTTTTTTAATTTCTGTTTATTTATATTTATTTAAATTATTTAAAACTTCCCTATAAGTAATACAGATTAAATTAATTTATAACACAATTTGAATTTGCTATTTTGAAATTGATGTACATACCTCTATACCTTCCCATTAATTGATTTATTGATTTTTAAAGGTGGAATAGAAACTGACCTAATAAAGTTTGAGTAATGATCTTTATTTGTTCTCTTTTAATTTTTCTTACCCCATCTACGGTAAGCAATCGTTCACATATCGGGTGACCCAACTAAACTACAAAGTCCGATTGCTCCTTTGTGGAATATTTCAAAAAGTTCCGGCGCTAGTACCCGAGTGTGCTATATCGTTAGAAAGATCTTAAAAATCGCATTCGACTGACGCATCGATATATAGAGTGTTCCATTTAAAAAAATTGAAAAAAAAATAATTTTGTTTTTTCGACCACCCTGTATAGTTTTTAAAAAATAAACGTCACTATGGATCAGATTTCAGAATTGTTGACTGTAATGGGCGACCATTTGCAAAAGTATGGATAAGAAATAACAAAGCGTGTAAGTGCTGTAATTTGTCAAAGACGGGACTTTTTTCACAGTAAATGTCAGTTAACGCAATAACAGTTGCTGCTATACACATAATCATGTATACAAACTTAAGTTATTTTTCAACAGAAAATTTAAATATGCGTAGATATATAGGATGTTCTACTTAAAAAAACACAACTTTAGTCCAGTTACTTAGTTTAGGACCACCTGTATATGGAAAAAATATTTTTAAAAAGTGCAACTAATAGATATCTATTAAATAAAAAAAACGAAGTCGATATCGTGTTTAATAACGGATCAATCCAACTTTTGTAGTAGAGGAATAGAAAGAACCACGTTTACTAGAAAGGACAAATCACGAAAGTCAAATGGCGATGGGCAGGTCACGTATCCCGAATCATAGACCTCATAAAAGATAAGGGAGTGATAATACTAAGAAATTGTCAGATAATTGGATAAATATATTCCCAGGGTGAAAATAAATGCAGACAATTAAAGGAGGCCCACGTCCAGTAGTGGACGCGATGGATGGATTGATGAATGAATTAAATGTACAAATTACTTCTAATTTAAATATTGCAAAATGTTTAATTTTTTCTCATATTTAGATGTGTTTTATTTTGTATTTTACCGTGACTATTTAATTGAATTAATTATTTTGTGATTTAGTCTCATGTGTATGAAACTGTAAATAAAAAGAATAAAATCATAAATAATGATGTAAGAACAAACAACAAAACTTAATCGACTAGAAATTTAATAATAATTTTATTTGCTGTGCAGTTAATTACTGACCATTTACTTGGTTATTGACGCCACCCTCACACCATGTCAGATTACATTTAACTAAAGCATTTACAATTCATTTTCCAGCTTTACATAATTATTTGTTGTTATATGATATGGTTTATTGTTAGCCTTGTTGTTCCATGAGTATGCAATTGAAAATTTACCAAAAAATTGGGACGTTGGGTTATATTCGATTAGTCAAATTCCCGAACCAATAATTCAGTCTAACCAGAACGTTTTTGTACTTAATTTTGAAACCTTAAAATAATTTTCTCATGGTTTAGATATTATTTTTTTGTTAACAACTTTAATAAAAAGTTTTACCAACACGACTTTTATCGGAAAGTGGATTAAATTAAGAAAGGACAATTTTACAAATGTCCCAAATCTCGATAATAAATAAAAAAGCAGCACAAAACTTTTGACTCTCTCACAAATGGCTTTCCAATATTGGTTTGATTTAAAGTATTGGAAAAGGTTAATAGAACTTAAAGAACAATTAATTCTGGTTCTAACAGCGTTCAATTTCATAAATGTAATGGTTTTTTCAGTGTAAGAATCACTAGAACTAACTTTATCAAAATACACAATAATAATGTGCAACCGGAATTATTTGAAATTTACAAATATTTTAGATCAATTATAGATATCGGAAGACGTCATATTTTGATTTTAAATATTAATTTCTCTGTCTAATTGGAACTTCCAAAGAATTATATAGATGCGTGAAAAATAAATATTATGTATTTATTACTATAACTGTTAAATTATAGGTACAATTTATGCTCATGAATGTTATTTGTGCTGTGAACTCTAACACATAAATTTGTAAAGTTTCATTTTAAGTATTAAACTTACTTATTTATCTGAAGAACAAATAAGTTTTAATAATATAGTATTTGTTTCTGAATGATATCACATACAATATTTAATTTCAAAACGTGCCTTGTTTAGAAAACGTTCCCTAACATACATTAAGGTAATTGTTACGTTTATATATCACGAAAATTAATTGCTTCAGTTAGATACTAAACGAAAATAATATATGTTTGGGGTAATCATATAAATAAAGACGAAATACTATACTAATATTTTATTTTATACACAAAGTGGGGAACTTTACGATTAGACATAAATCAACTAAATTTTTCAATTTTAACTTAGAATTCTCCCATAGTTGTTGGTCATGTCAAATAATTATTATTATTAATTTTAAATCAACGCTTAAATCCTTAATTTAAAAATGTTAAAAATTTTGAATTTATTAATAAATATTTGTTTGTTATTTTCTCAAAAATATATAATAGAACTGTATCATTTTTTCCTGTTGTTGTATGAAGAAAACACGCCTTACAGGAATCCATACAAAAATATACATTGTGTCATTTAAAAAAAAAGTTGTTAATCGTAACTTCGGAATACGTCAATAACATTTTGACTATGTAGCTCATGTAGGTGGTTTAACACGCCTTTTACAAATATAGATGGTTTGAAGTATTTTTTTTCTTATAAAAATATGATCATACTATAAGCGTGCGTGGAAAAAAGATTGGGGTGTCAATATTAACTTACCGCCTCCCCCTCGCCGTTCGTGCTTGAACTATTTTCACTAAAATTATACAGAAAGTGTATCGACTTAAGAAACATCTATACCAAATTGCAAATAAATATCTGTGGAAGTACGGGAGTTATTAATAAAAACCAATTTTTTAATTTTATTTTGACACTCTGTATTTCAAAACGACACTCCCAAATTAAAAAGTGGCATCAGGAAAGTTCAATTATTTTAGCTCAAAAATGTGTGCTTAATGGCTTGACTTACTAATTTGCAACATCTTGTATATTATGTATTATGATTAGATTATGACAGTTACGTTTGTACGTTAGATCGACTAACTTTTAGTTGCTTGTTGTTTTTTATTAAATAATTGTTTGTATTAACGCAATTTAATGTTAATTTATTTTGTGATGTTTTTTGCCGTACGTTTGTTAATTGATGTTGTCATTACCTAAAAGAAAAATAACGATTAAAGAACAGTATTTTACGTCCTGATGAAGGCCACACAGTTCAGTTGCCGAAACGTCGACGAAACAGAATAACCAGTTCTTTATGATGTAATCCCACTCCTATAGAAGGCCTTTTAATAAGGAAACCTACCAATAATAAATTTAAAGGAGTAGTATCAAGAAATTGCATATGTATTTCAGCTTTAGATAATAGTATAATAAGGATGAAACTGACTTTTAAATATCCTACTATCAATTGGTTTAAAAGACTTCTATGTTGTAGTAACTTTCAACGTTAGTCTGTTTATGTTGTTAGCTAGTTGTTTCTTCTTATATAACGTCCTTGTTTAGTTTTATCTAACGTTTTCCTTCTTGGCAGGTACTTGTCCTTGTACATTTTTTCATTTTTTTACATAATTCTTCATATTTTTTAGTGACTCAAAGTCAACAGGCGAATCTCCGTGATTTAGTTTGTTCTACGTTTTTTCGAGATACTTTGTATCAACATGTCGCGATAGTTTTTCTTCTTTAATGCTGCCTTGATGTATTGTGTACCAAAGTGTTTGAATGGGGACCATTTATGGCGTGTTTATAAATTCGGTAGATCCCATTATGTGGTCTTCCGGATTCTGAGTGTTACACCATTACATCTAGAAAAGTAGTTGGCTTTCTTATTGTTCTTCTTCTTCTATGTTTACCGTTATATTTATAAATGTTGTTTGTTTTATGTAATTGAAGTAATTTTGTAGTTTATTTTTTTCTTTGAGAGGTAGACGTATCATAGCCAACATTTCACTACAGCTATAGCTTGAAAATATAAAAGGAGAAAGAGATCCAAATGGAGTGAAATAATAACTACAATACTATCTCGGTCAGCTGCTAATAAAATCACTTGGATAATATGATCGCTAACACTCAAAGAGGAGACGTGGTAAAAGAACACGAAAGTTTAATAGAGTTTTTCAAAGGCCTTGCTGAAGACATAGTTGTATGAGATCTGCCGGTATACCATGATCACCCAGTATTGTTAACGCGTCCGTAATGGGTGAATAATAAAATTATACCCTAGGTAACGCCATAATTTTACGTATTGAAGGGGTCGTATTCATACTTTGATTGTAAAAAATTAATAGGAAATTTTACTGCTCTTACAATTTTCTTCTTATCTTTTTTCGTATGTGTTATATACTTTGCAATTCATTAATAAAACCTTACTTCTCACACTTTGTATCATAATTATTTTGTATAACAGTGAATGGGTTGTCATACTACAGGGTGTAACAAAACAGTAGGTCATAAATTAAACCACATACGTATTCTGGGACTAAAAATAACCGATTGAACCTAACTTACTTTAGTAGAAATGTGCATGCAAAAAGTTACAGGGTGTCAAAGTTATAATTTTTTTTTATAGATAAGTAAGATTAAATAAAAATTTTAGGACCTGCGAATAACTTAAAAATTCATGTATACTTTATTTTTGTTATTCGAAATTTTTCATAATGAAAAAGAGGCCGTACCTCGATAACAACTAAAGATTCTGTGTCAATTTTCTTGAAACGATTGGCCGAATCGACATGTTTCAAGTATACTTTTTGAGCTCATCACGTCAAAGAACGAAAATCTTCCAACAACAATCCAATATACAGAGGGGCAAAAAAGTTATGAACATTTGTATGTACGCGAAGTGCTGCTGGTGGCGCCCTCTACAATGTAAATTAAAACTAAGATCAGATTTAGATTTCTCATGCTGAAAAAACTGCTGAATACCAAATTTCGTTGAAATCGTGCTTTTATTAAGGGAAATATTACCAAAAACACCCTGTAACTTTTTTTTGCATGCACATTTGTACTGAGGTAAGTTAAGTTCAATCGAGTTATTTTACCCCCAAAATATGTGGTTTAATTAATAACATACCTTTTGTTACACCCTGTATACATAAGTTTTATAAAAAAATATGTTGATTTAATGTTATATTAATAGCAAAAACTATATCAAAACCCAAAGTGGATAAATGAAGCAGTATGTGAAGAGATGAGAATGCCGCATAGTTATTATAATTTTTATGTTTACACAAGTTTTGGTCAAATATTCGATACCTACTTTGTTAAAATTAATATGGTTACAATCTAAAAAGTTAAAACAAAATCACGCAAATAAAATTAATTATCCAGTAGAAACAAAATAAATAAATTTACATAATTAAAAACTAACAATATCAAAAACCAAGTTTGTATATCCTTGTTCAAATATTACATTTTTATTCTAATTTAATTTTGTTTTTTTACAAAAATAGAAACACAACAAATTAAGTAAATAATTTATTTTTAATTAATTACTATGTACATTATTATTATCTTATAAGTATTCAAATACGTATTTGTCTATCGAGGTAATTTTGTAATTAAGTTAATACGTTGAAGACTTTGCTGTTATGTTTGCTTTATACACGTCACTTTATCTGAACCAACATGAGTAAAAAACGTAGGCATTCTAAATTCTCACTAACACAAAATTGTGTTATTTTTTTAAACATGTTTTATTGTTTCTTTTGTTGATGAAATCTATCTGAGGAATTTATAGTTTTCAACAGTTATTCAGTTTCTTTTTGGTTATATTTTTAGATACTTTTTAAAATTATTTTTGCTGTTATCCTAAACACTTGTTTCAAAACGACAAAAAATACTCCCCTTAAGAAGCTTTCTACAGACGATTTGTATTTCAACGTATTGTGCGGTTGCTTCATAAGTTAAAGTGATACTCGTGTCGCCATCTGTACAATGTAAGATGCCGGTGGCAAACTTTTCAACATTGCTAAAACTAAGCTCATTTTTAACGCAATATTTCAAATTTATGCCAACAATTACATACACATGTTTCACCTTTTTTGGGGCTCATCCGTGTAGGGTAGTTCAAACTCAAGTCTTCGAAAATCACTGGGAATAGAGACAGTATTTCAACTCATAGTGCAGTTGCTTTATGAGCAACTGATAGTTGGTGTCACCACCGCATGGACAGTTGCCATGTACTCAGATTCTAAAATAATAAAAATGTTAAAAAATCAGTTTGGCTTTTTTTCGCAATGTTGAAAAGTTCACAACCGACATCTTACATTCTATAGATTTCTACAAATTATAACAATTTTATAAACTGCAACATTATTGATGTAAACAGTGTTGGGTTACTGAAGATATACGACGGAATATTGTGGCGAAAGTATGTGTCAAATATATGTCAAAATACCGTAGGGAAGTAGATAAATGTTTTATTTAAATACTGTCAATATGTATCAGAAATAAGTTTTGACATCCTCTGTAAAATGAGATAAATTGGGTGTAAGAAATTCAATTCTATATTTACTGGTATCTTCAAATACATGCGTTAAGAAAATCAACAAAATTACAACTTAAAGTTATTTTTTTTTATTAACTTTAATTTTTAAACACTGTGTATAATATTATCAAGTTTTAAAATTGTGTACAAAAATACTATTGATCATTTTATATTATTCGAAATTTTATTTTAAATTTTAAAACTGTAAGGTTAACACATCCTAATAAAAAGAAAGCTTTATTTTAAACAATGAAATCCAAAAATGTAATAATATACAAGGTATTCAATTAAAAAAACACAACTTTGGTATATATTAACTAATAGGATCACCCAAGTATAATGTCAATATATACATGGTGTCCCAAACAAAGTGGCCTATTAGACGTTTATGGAGAACTAATCGTATTTAAATTTTGAAAATTTGTAATAATATATTATTTATACTGATCTTTAATTGTAAAATAGTTTCGCTTATATTGCACTTCCGGTTGTGCCGGAAGTCGACATCAACTTCTTTATGTTAAATGGAATGATATGTTTTTTATGATATTTTTGTATTTAGCTCCTAATTTAAAACAACTTTTATTAAGGTTTGTAATATCTACTTTCCATATTTTTTGAAATATCGTTAAATTTAAAAAATATTTATTTGTATTTTTTTAAAAATTCATATTTTTGAATTTTGTTAAGATAAAAAATTATATTTGGTTTCCTTATAACAGAAGCTTAGTTTTATTCATTACTGTGATTAAAATATGTTCAGTGTATTCAGGACGTCCACCATTGATTCTCAAAGTAAGCCAACTTCAAATAGTAACAAGTTGATTTTTTTAAATGGAACATACTAAATATTATTTAACAGGTTGATTCAGAATTTTTTTGTGATCGATTGATATAAGCATTACCTATACTCATTTCATACGGTTTAGAAGTTACGTATTTTTATAAAAATTATTTTTAATGTGGTAATATCTAGCTAACTATGGAAAAAGTATAAGTATGCATTGGTAGCAAGATATTTATTTGTAGTAAGTCAAAATCAAGGTAGCGGTGCAAGACAAAAATTAAAAATGTTTAACTGTAGGAGCAATGTAGGTTACAAATACCATACGAATAAATAAATAAACAAATAATAAAATTGATTTTTAATTAGTTAATATCTACAAAAAACTTAGTTATTGATTTTCAAAATGACGTCTATTTTCTCTCAAACAAAGATAAAGTCTTCGTAGCACTTCTTGTGTAGTAGCTCTTCAAATACTTCTATTAATTCTTCTAACTGCCGAATTTATTCGACCTACCAGTTCTTCACAATTACTTACGGGAGTTGCGTAAACAATATCTTTTAATTTACCCCAAAATTAAAAATCTCAAGGAGTCAGATCTGGTACTCTTGGAGGCCAACGTAAAAAGACCGTAACGACCTATCCACCTTACCAAACATATTGGTTAGTTCTTGAGTTGTAGCATGTGTACTATGACCTGGAGCTCCGTCTATTTGGTACCAACAAATCAAATATGTTTGAAGAGGAAGATCTGTTTTATTATTTTACAATATTACAATATTACATGTTACCAATAATGCATTGTTTTTTATAGTTAGCTAGATATTACAAAATTAAATATAAATTTTATAAAAATAAGTAATAACTTCTAAACCGTATGGGATGAGTACAGATAATGCTTATATCAGTCGATCACAAAAAATTTCTGAATCAACCTGTCAAATAATATTTAGTAAGTTCCATTTAAAAAAATCGACTTGTTACTATTTGAAGTTGGCTTACTTTGAGAATTAATGGTGGACGTCCTGAATACACTGAACATATTTTAATCACAGTAATGAATAAAACTAAGCTTCTGTTATAAGGAAACCAAAATATAATAAAAAACATATCATTCCATTTAACATAAAGGTTGATGTCGACTTCCGGCACAACCGGAAGTGCAATATAAGGGAAACTATTTTAAAATTAAAGATCAGTATAAATAATATATTATTAAATTATCAAAATTTAAATACGATTAGTTCTTCATAAACGTCTAATAGGCCACTTTGTTTGGGACACTCTGTACAGGGTGTGGCGCGAAGAGTTTTGATTAAAAGTAATGGCGGATAGAGTTATGTTAAAAATCTGAAATTACGAAGCTATAGGTTTTCGATGACGCCGAGTTCAAATATAATATTGTCCTTAATGTGGCACTTCCGGTTATACCGGAAGTAGACGTCAACTTTGTTATTTTAAATGGAACCTAGTATTTTTATTTTATTTTCGGATTCTACATGAAATTTTAGATTAAATTTGTGAACAATGTCCTATACCAAAAATGAAGTATTTTCGAGATATTTCGATTTTTTAAAAATTTTGAAAAAATCCTAGTCTACATTGAATACCGATATCTCCATTAATAACGAAGCTAGTGACGTGAAATTGTAACTAATAAACAACAAGCGCTTGCCCGTTAACTCCATGTGTCCAACTCATTGATATTTCATACAGAGTGTTTAAAACTTAGCTGCCACCGTGGCCAATTTAAATCATTTATAAGTTGCTTACTTTAAATAGAACACCCTGTATTTTATTACATTTTTCGCTGTATTTTTAAGCCAATTCGTTTGGTATCAGTATTCCCTATACCTAAATCCAACCAGTTTTGAGATATTTCATTATCTTTGTTAAAACATAACAACACTTAATTATTTCAACATTAGTAAAGGGTAGGCCATGATTTCCATTATTTTAAGGTGATATTTTGATATTTTTTCATAAGTTATTAATTCTGAAAAGTAACCAATAGCCTGAAAGGATTATTAATTATGGATATCATTAAAAACGTTGACTAGGTATTTTGTATTAATTTAATTAGATAACTTACAAAAAAAATAACTAAATGTAATATTAAACAAATAAAGTTTTATAATAAGTGTTCAAAATTAAGCTCCATCTACTTCTAAAACATTTATATGGAAATATGATCGGGTGTTTGAGAATTAAAAGCAAGTAAGACTCTTTGCATCATATCTTCCTTTGTCGTAACAGGTTTGGAAAATACCTGATTTTTAATGTAACCCCAAATACCAAAATCTAGAGCCAAATCAGGAGAGCGAGCTGGCCAACGAAACGGACCTTGATTGGCAATCCATCTATCATCAAACATGTCGTAAAGATGGTCAGCAACACGCCCAAAGTTATGAGGAGGTGCTCCATCTTGCTGATACCAAGCTGAAGTCGCCTCTCCATTTCTTAAAGTATGTAACGCGGGTCGTATGACTTCTTCTAAAATGTCGCAATATCTTTCACCGTTTAAATTTTCATCATAAAAATTTTATTGCTAAAATTTTATCGTCTTTTATTGCACAAAAACATTAAAACTCCAACTATCTTGGAAAGAACGTTCTTTAATTAACATGTGGATTTTCATTAGACCAAAAATGGGAATTATGTCGATTAAATAATCCATTTTTGCTAAACTTTGCTTCATCACACCATATAACTTTTTTTATGAAGTTTTCATCCTCTTGGGTCTTCATTAAAAACCATTCACAGAATTGCACCTTTCGAGGAGGATCATCTAATTTTAAGTGCTGCACCAAATGATACGAAAATGGTTTCCATTTGTGTTTTTTTTAAAATGCGATGAATTGTTCTCGTCGACAAAGTAAGATCTCTTTCACAATCTCTAATAGAGGCATTTGGAGAGGCCGTAAAATAACCCAAAACATTAATTTTGTTTATGTCATTGTCCACTAGTGGTTTATTTTTTATTAATTTGTGTCTTAAATTGACCAAACTGACGGCAGTTTTCAGCAATCTTCTTACAATATCACCAGTTGCATTTGGTCGATTTGGATATCTTTCTGCAAAAACACGACAAGTCCTTTCAACAATTCTATTACACTTGCCGTAAATAATAATAAGATTTAGAAATCATCTTTAGTAAACCCTACATTTGCCATTATTACTATGAAATACAAACTGGTAAAGAAACTGTCAAAACAACATAAACATTAACGTTCTAACTATCAAATCTTTGACAGCCATGGCCTACCCTTTACTAATGTTGAAATAATCAAGTGTTGTTATGTTTTAACAAAGATAATGAAATATCTCAAAACTGGTTGGATTTAGGTATAGGGAATACTAAATACCAAACGAATTGGCTTAAAAAATACAGCGAAAAATGTAATAAAATACAGGGTGTTCTATTTAAAGTAAGCAGCTTATAAATGATTTAAATTGGCCACGGTGGCAGCTAAGTTTTAAACACTCTGTATGAAATATCAATGAGTTGGACACATGGAGTTAACGGGCAAGCGCTTGTTGTTTATTAGTTACAATTTCACGTCACTAGCTTCGTAATTAATGGAGATATCGGTATTCAATGTAGACTAGGTTTTTTCAAAATTTTAAAAAATCGAAATATCTCGAAAATACTTCATTTTTGGTATAGGACATTGTTCACAAATTTAATCTAAAATTTCATGTAGAATCCGAAAATAAAATAAAATACTAGGTTCCATTTAAAATAACAAAGTTGACGTCTACTTCCGGTATAACCGGAAGTGCCACATAAGGACAATATTATATTTGAACTCGGCGTCATCGAAAACCTATAGCTTTGTAATTTCAGATTTTTAACATAACTCTATCCGCCATTACTTTTAATCAAAACTCTTCGCGCCACACCCTGTATAGTGTGTCCAAATCTAAGTAGTATCTTTCTTATTAATAAAGATAAAGATTTAGTTAAATAAGTAATGTTGTACATCTTTTCATACCAATTGAGATGCTGTTAACTATGATCAACAATTTCTGATCCCTTCCGAAGATATCTACAAAAAACGAAATGTGTCATTTCTTTTTTATAATTTATTTAATTTATAATTTTAAATAATGGATCCTGACTTAGAAAAATGAAACTTAGGTTTCTTTTTGGCGAAAAATATTTTTTGTAATTTTGACATATACAGGACATTTTTCATAATCAAAATCAAATTTATTTGACCTTCTAATATTACACTGATTTAGTTCCGTTACAATTTTTTAAACTTAAAATTAAATATGAAATTTAATTAAATAAACCGTAAATTTTACTACCCATTTACATTAATTTTTGTTTATATAACTATTCAACCTTTAACAATTTTTTTCTTTTTTTTAACCATCTTCTTCTTTCTACTACATCTCCCATCCATTCTGTCATAATCAAAGTAGATGGCCACTATTGTAACTAATTGCGAAAACTAAAACTTTTAGTCACTTGTGAGATCGTTTTCAAATTTTGAAAATGGTAACTATGCTAACAAACTCAATTATGATTTGAATTCGAAATAGGTTTAGTTCAATTTTTTAAAGTGATTTTTTATTCAAAGTTGTAAAACATATTTTATGTTATACGTAACGAAACATGATTTTTTGAAACACATGTGATGTTGAGAATCTAGCTACTGTTGCTCTCACAATTATTACTAAAAAACTTTACAAAAATCATTTTGTAATTGGTTACAAAATTCTTATTTTTTTGTTATCCAAAAGCAATCTATACTATTATATACTAGAGTCGTTGTATAAATTTTCATGCCCTTAGCAGTTTTTTTAGTTTTTGTGTAGACATTAATATAATTTATGATACTTGAAAGAATTGATTAAGAGAACAAAGATTTTAATGCACAGCCTATTACGAATTTTTAAAGTATTTTCGAGAGTATTCTATTGACTAAACGACATATTTTATGAATTGTATGAATTTATAAAGAACTTAAAATATATAATTAAACACAATTGAATGATGTACTTTGCGTTATAAAAATGTATACATGTTACTACAATATTCACAAATTAAAACAATGTATAACTTATCAAATCCTCTATGTATCTAATTTTAATATTATTTAATTTCAAGTGATTGAGGTGGACGAGTTATGCTCTGTTTAGACATGAGGCTCGTACAAAGATTAAGAGGCGAAAGAGCATCCCCTCAAGGAACACCCAGAGATCGTTCTAAAAGTGTTTGCGTAGCAAGTTTCAACACTAAACCAACACGAGATGTTAGTGCTTTTAAGCTTTTTCACCGAAGAGCTAGCAGTGCACTGTAAGATTTTTTTAAAGTACATATATTTTTAATTTTCTAACGCTATTATAAAATTTTATTTTTGCGTTATTTCTTGGCTTAATTAATGTTACGCTTAAAATGTAATTAGCCTTAATTGGTTTAGAGCTTGTTTTAAAGAATGAAGACGTCAGTTTGATATAAAACAAAATTAAAAATCTTTTAGGTTAAAAAAACTTTTAATCACGTTACATTCATCTCTAAAGTAAAGTTTTCGAGTTCAACTAGTGATATAAGCTTAGTAGTTAGTTCACTTGTTTTCTTAAGCACATCTAATATTTTTTTAGTTTAAAATTAGCGATACAAGAAATTCTTTTAATCAATATTATTCAAACTATGGTGGCCATATTTACACCAAAGTTATTTAATGCTTATTTAGATTCAAAACGTGATAAAACAGTGTTTTATTAGTCAATATGTGTATATTCCACAAATTATGTTTAATTATAGTTATTAAAAATATTTATTAATTCCAAAGATTAATTTTTGAACTCGAAGAATAATAAAATATTATTTTTTATAGAATAATAACATTCTCAATCAATTTTCAATTACCGAGTGATATAAACTGTATCTCTCGTATCGAAAATGTGTTGTATCGAAAAATGTTGATTTGACAATTATTTTAAATAAGAAAGGAACTATGTATTCTACAACACCGTGCAAGAATATTCTCATTGTTGTTGTAGAATAAGCTCAGGTACCGCCATTTTATGGATTAGTGACAATTACTACAAAATATTTGATTGAAAATCAAGTAATACCAATATAAACTTTTTATTGACTGATTTTTGAACTACTCGTGTTTAGAGCCCTATTCTGTAACTAATCGTTAACGAACGAGTTTGCTCTGAACGATAATCGTTCCTGACTGTTCTTAATTGTTCTTTGTGGTACTTCTATGTGAGGCCACTTTAAATTAAATAAATCAAAAACTTATTGGCGATCAAACCTATACAACCGCTGAAAATTGTTATTTGGGAAAATCAAACGTATTGCTAGCTAACATCTCTTATATAATGTTATAATAATTATTATAATATTTATCTATCATGTTTTTGACACTTAATTAATATTATTACATATAAACGCTAAGGTGGGTAATGCTTGTCATGTTTAGGTTTTAGGGATTTTCTAAACCTTGAAGCAAATGTCCGTCTTGGCAAAGCATTCCACAATTGCACACGGTTTTGTCACCACACTATTCACTATACAGGTTTATACTAATCTTCTGGGGCACCATACATAACACTTACAACACAATACAATATTTAAATGTATCATACAAATAAATAAATAAATCTCTTAGCGAGGCATTCGCATATATCTCAAACGATGCCTATAAAATATTTGAGGCCAGGTTAAAATATTTGGTTCTTGATTACATACATTTTTTCTAATTCATCTATTGCCCTTCTAATACTTAGTAATTAATTGTTTATTTTATAATAAAAAGCTTGGTTTTTTGTGTAAATAATGGTAATAAATAATATAAATCATTTAGTCTAACGATACCATCAACGGCATGAACAAACAGGAACGACAGTACTTAAATCGTAACAACTACTTCTAAAAAGTTGTTTATAAACGACTTCATATCATCGGGTTGGTCAGTAGCGAACTACGGCTATTTGCTTACAGAATAACGTTCCAATAAAAGTCGTTAAAAATACCGACAATCGTTACCTAACGACTCGTTTACGGGTCTTAAAAAGTGTATTCTGTCAGTTTTACAAGAGTCAGTCCAGTCAATCCCCAAATACATGTTTAAAAGATGTTATTGCAACCATACAATTAAAATATAAATAAATTGATTGAAATTCAATTATTTATCAAACTTTAAAATCACATGAAGTACATTATTTTATAAATTAACACTAGCTTCGACTGAAAGCATTAAAAAAGTCTTTCTCTGTATTTTTTATTTATATTCAGTTCTAGATACAAGAGGAAACGCCCGTTGCTTAACAAAATACCATACTCGACATTATTCTACACCAAAATTTCAAATACCACTAGTTTGTAAAAAAGGCTGTTCCGGTTGTTTAGAGGCTCTCGTTAATGTAGATCAGAAAGAATAGAATAAAAGGTATGGCGGAGGATTATAAGAAGTGGACCACTCATTTTCGATTAACATATGCTTAGGTTTTTTTCTGCAGAAAATGACATTTGTGACTGCTAGCGACATAGTGATTTATTTACTATTATTAGGATGTTGATCATATGTTATTGTACTACACTTAAACTAATGGTTTGTAAATAGTTTCAACTTGAATGTTATCTGTAATGATAGCGGTGTCGTCACCTCATGAAAAATTAGCATGTACTATATTCAACAAATAAAATATGATTTGTAGAAATCAGTAGTTAGTCAGATGTTGGTTATGAATTTATCAATATTGCAAAAAAGCTATATACATTTTTAAAAACATAGCTACTGAAATTATTACTGGCTACTGATTGTTTGGTTGACATGAACTTCATGTTGTAGTGTTAAAAAAGGACATAGCTTATCCGTAATGTTGATAAAAACCATAGCCAGCATTTGACTACAGATGTCTACAAATTATATTCTATTGGTTATGTGTAATATCATGTCAGTTAAAATTGGAAGCAATAGGTTGTTTCCATTATTTGAGATGCATCTCTAACCACAAAAACCATAGCATAGTCAGCAAGGGTAGCGATCACCAGAACTTGCCCTTTTTCATATCATAACTTCGGGATGAATACAATGACATTTAATTGAACATCTAGTGATAATTTTTTTTGTTATTTATCTCAAGACTTCTACTATTTGTGGGTTTATATCATAATAAAATGGTACTTATTCAAGAAAATTTATAACGTCTGTTGCAATAATTTGTTACATTTTTACATTATTTATTACCAATAACACAAACTAATTTAATTATTGCAACTCTATTTATCAACTCTTTATCTTCGGCATATGTAAAAAGAATAGAATTTTTCTGGTTTCGATTGCAATTGCAATTATTAAGTTATTATCTGCCTTTAGATGCCTACTTTGTTGTTTGTTTTTAATTTCTTGATCTTATGAGGTCCCTTCCAATACAAAACTTTAACAGCTACATTACTATTTTAACACTGTCTAATCCCGGGAGTTGTTTTTGTGCCAACGTAGATAACATTTTTCTATGCTTTTTAGAAGAATATGATATCTTACGGTAGGAATAAATAATGATTCAAATAAGCAATCTCAGCCTACTCCAGCCACGCCGGTTTAGGTTGATGTTATGAATGTCATAACTTCGGAATAATAATTTGTTTAATGTAGAATTATGATATTTTGAAAGGTTGTGTAGACAAAGAGTTTGTAAGTTTCTTTGAGTTTGGGTTGTTTGGTGGATGTTTAATGTATTTCTTTTTATGTTTTTTTGTTTAAGCTCCAAAATTTATTTTGTTTAATTTAAGTTATTGGATCCTTGCTATTGATAAATGAAATTTGTACATTGCGGAACTGCAGTATTGGTAGTTCCAGATCATTGCTGCTAAAATTAGTGGTTTTTGTTAGTGTGATTGGAATCTATTGTTAATACTAGAATGATATCTGTTGCGGTTGTTTTCATTGTACATTTTATGACTTTGGAATGTGAAATTGTTTTCATTAGTCTGTGAAACTGAATTGTTTTCCATTATAACCAATTATAGAAGATTGTCTTACTTCAAGTCACAATAAAGAACATATTATTGAACTACTGGCAAACGGTAAAAACACTTTTTACTGTCTAAACATTAAAACAACAGTTCTTTAGTTTTCACAATCATGTAGAGGTTGGTACCTCGGTTATGTCATATATGAATGTAACAGTAAAGTACCAACTTGATTCGTCCAGACTAAAAACGTCACTATAACACTCGAGAATCTCGAAAATTTTAAAATAACACATGAAAACTAACAATAAACTCTAACGCCTCTCCAGTAAGCTTTTAAACTCAACAATTGATTGATTATTTAATATTGTTTTAATTACATGAAGACTCCTTAATCCAAATGTACTATGTTTCACTGACTTATTACCACCTAACTAACTAACCTTAACATTATTATATTCTTTACTTAATTTATGTACAAAAAAAATAAATTTATATATTTTTTTCATGTTAAGACAATGACAAATAACATTGTTATACTTTACAACTAGTAGAAACTGTTTCAACAGAGAAGTGTTTTTAATTAAAGTTCTTTTTAAACTTTTTAAAACTTTATTATTTGTTAAAACTTAATCTTGTTTTGTGAGAGTACGAATAGGAACGAAATAATTAAGTTTAGTTGGTGTGCTAATATTCAAAGTTCTCGAAGCATTATCAATCTAAGAGCAGCTGCAGTAGATTCCCGAACTAAAGATAGATAAGTATCTAAATGTTTATAACTTAAAATATTTAAATTAAAATGTCCACAATTTTAGATTAACTTTAGATTCGGTTGTATGCGTTCGCGAAGAAAGGATGTGATTTTAATTCGCTCTTGGGATTGATAGTGTAAATTAACTATAAATAATTATAATTAAATAATAGACGTTTTAGTTTAGTAAATATTGTGAATTACGATAGGAAATAGACAACAACGTGTGCGATAGTGATAAATAGTGATAGGGAATAATGTATATAAACAGAAAGTGGTAAAGAACCGTTTTTAGTTGTCGTTGTTTTTAACGTTCTGACATTCTAAAACGATAAATTTGTTTATTTGTGTACGAATAGTATCGTAATTAGTTAAGTGATCGTTCAATTACAAATATTCAATTACGGTGATCAATTTGAAGCAGTTCGAAAAGAAAGGTGTGATTTATTGTGTTAGTTTTACATGGAGTTTATTAAGTCTAAAAGACTTAAAAAAGTTAAAATTATATTTAGAAGAAGTCCGAAACAGAGGAAATGAGTCAGGAGACAAGGAGGAAAAGAATGCAAGAGGAGGACGTATATGAAATTTTTAGAGATAGTAAAAGGTGGTCAGATCTCCGAAAAGAGAGAATAAAAATAGAAGAAATGGGTACGAGTAGGGAAGTGGAAAAAGAAGAATATGGAGGGTTAATGGGACTGTGCAAAGAGATGTTACAAGAGATAAAATCAATAAAATCAGTACAGAAAAAAACAAATGAAGAAATAAAAGAAATAAAGGAGGAAATAAATAGAATTAGTGGAAAGTGGGAAGAGAAATTTAAGAATCTAGAAGAAAGAATAGAAAACTTAAAAGAAGAATGGAAAAACATGAAAGAGAAAAAAGAAAGAAAAATTTAGTGATTAAAGGGCTAGAGGTTCTGCGGAGGAAGAATGGACGTGAAGAATCAGGTAGAGGATATGTTGAAGAATAAGATGGGAGTAGAAGAGAAAGTAGAGGCAGCAACAGAAATAAAGAAAGGAATAGTGATAATAAAGGTGAAAAATATGGAAGAAAAATAAGTATCTTAAAAATAAAAGAAAGTTACGAGGAACGAGGATATATGTAGATGATGACCTGACAAGAAGAGAAAGAGATATACAAAAGAATATAAGGGAGGAAGCAAAACAATTGGAAAGAGAAGGGAAAAGGTGAGAATAGGGTACATGAAACTGTGGGTCGACGGAGAGGAGAGAAGGTGGATAGAAAGAGAAAGACAACTAAAAAAATGGTGTTCAAAAAACTAGAAAGTGGGGGCGAAGAGGGAGAGGGGAAAATAATAAAAGTTATAAAGACCATAGAAACAAAGTGGGGGAAAAAGTGTGAACATAGAACAATAAAGCAACAGAGTAAAATATTATTTTGGAATGTGGCTGGAATAAAAAATAAAGGACAAGATTTTTGGAATTATTTAGGGGGTTTCAAAATGGTGGGGTTAATGGAGACCTGGCTAGAAGAAAAGGACTGGGAAAAACTGGAAAAGAGGCTACCAGGAGAATATGTGTGAGGGTTCAGTTTACGGAAAGAAATCATCGATATATGGGAAGGAAATGAGCAATACTAAAGAAATTTTAGATGGGGTAATAAAAGAAAGAGAGAAAAATCATTATTGGAGGGGATTTCAATGCCAGAATTGGGGAAGAAGGGGGATGATAATAAATGGGGAACAAAAAAGAGAAATTCAAAGGACAAAAATAAACGGGCAAGGCAGAAAACTTTTAGAAATGTGTGAAGAGAGAGGATGGACAATATTAAATGGAAACATGGAGGAAGACGATAAAGGAGAATTAACATACATAGGGAAGGGAGGATCAGTAATAGATTATGTAATTGTAAATGATACTAGTAAAGAAGATATACAATATATACGAATAGGAGATGAAGTGGACTCGGATCACCAACCGATAGAAGTAATTTTAATAGGAGAGGAAGAACTAAAGAAGGAAGAAAATGCAGAATGGGGAGAAAGAAAATATGGACTGAAGAAAGTAAGGAAAGATATAAGAAAAAAGTGGAAGAAGAACAAGAATCATCAGAAGAGGTAGAGGAAGAGATAAAGAATATAATAGATGTAATGGAGAAGGCAACGGAGAAAATAAAGTTCAAGAAAGGAAAAGAGAAAATGGGAATAAAGACAGAATGGTGGAACGGAGAATGTGAGAGGGCAAAAAGAAATGAGAAAAGGAAGAAGAAAATACAGAAAAGAGAAAATAAGTGTAGAAGAATATAAAACATAAGAGCAGAGTTCAAAAAGTATGTGAGAAGAGAAAAGTGGAATATAGAAAGGTGATAGAACAGAAGATCAAGCAAATCAGGTATGAAGGGCAGGCATGGGAATTAGTAAAGTGGAGAAAACAAAGGGGAAAAAGGAGAGAGGTAACATTAGATGAAGAAACATGGGAAAACACATAAAAAGTATACTACAAGGAAAGAAAGAGAAGTACATAGTGGAAAGCAGAAAAATGGAAGAAAAAGAAAAAGAGTAGGAGGAATAAGAAAGGAGGAATTGAATGAAGCCTTGAGAAAATTGAAGAGGGAAAAGCCGGAGGTACTGATGGAACACAAGGGGAACAGTGGAAATATACAGGAGAAAAAATGAGAGAAAGAATAAGGAAAGTATTAGAAAAGATATGGCAAGGTGAAGGGTTTCCAGAAAGATGGAGAGAAGCTATTATATGTCCAATTTATAAAGGAGGGGATACACAAGAAGCTAAAAACTACAGAGGAGTGAGCTTAACGAACGTAGGGTACAAAATATACGGAGAGATATTAAGAACAAGATTGGAAAAAAGGTAGAAGAAAAAAATAATACCAGATTGGCAAACAGGTTTTAGAAAAGAAGGGGACAATAGACAACATCTACATACTAAAACAAGTTATAAATAAAGAAATAGGGAAGAAAGGAGGAAAAGTTTTTGCGGTGTTTATAGACATAAAAGCTGCATTTGACCGAGTGGAACGAAGGATACTATGGGAAGTGATGAGAGGAAACGGGATAAGTAAAGACATAATAGAAGCAATAGAAGAGATATATATGGAAACAAGATGCAGAGTAAGAGTAAAGGAAAACTAGGGAAAGTATTTTGGACGGAGAAGGGCTAAAACAAGGTTGTCCACTAAGCCCAATGTTATTTAATCTGTATATAAAAGATTTGGAGGAGGAACTACGGAAAGGTCAAGTTGGAGGAATAACTGTGGGAAGAAATAGTTTTAGTATATGCAGACGATATAGTACTCTTTACAAGGAATGAAAAAGAGATGAGGAAGGCAATAAATATAACCAAGAGATATTTAGAGAAAAAGAACTGGAGGTAAACGTAAAAAAACAAAATAATGATATTCAAGAAGAATAAAAGGAGGGAGACGAAGGACAAATGGTGGTGGGGAAGTAGATAGATATAAATACCTAGGATACGTCTTAAGATATGACAATAAAGACAATGACCAGATAAAAGATTTAAGACAGAAAGGAAACAAAATAATAGGGCAAATATGGGGATAGGAGAAAAGTATTTGGGCATGATATAGAAAGGAGAAAATGGTTATTTGAGAGACTGGTTAAAAGCGTAATGATGTATGGGGCAGAAATTTGGGGATGGAAAGAATGGGAAAGAGTTAGAAAAATACAGGAAAGATATTGGAGATGGACACTAGATCTGGAAAGAGAAACACCGGGATACTTAATAGAAGAAGAAATGAAATTAGAGAAGATAAGAATAGAAACAGGAAGGAGAGCGTTAAGGTTTGAGGAGAGGATGGAGGAAAGAAAAGAAAATGAAATATTATATGAATGTTGGAAGGAGATGGAATTTCAAAAATAAAACATAGAGAAGAAGAAAGAAAAGTATATTATAGAAGAGGAGGTTACGCGAGGGAAGAAGTAAGAAGATTAAGAAGAGAAGGAAGAAAGTTGGAAGAAGAAATAACACAAAGAGACAAAGATAATCAGCTACAAGAACGAAGAATAAAGATAAGAGAAGGAAGATACAATATGAATTACAAGGATATAATGGGGAAAGGATACCACAGTACATAACAGGAGGATTGACGATACAAGAAAAAGGACAATAGCTAGATTTAGATTAGGAAATGAGGAAAAAGAAAATCAGTATTGGAAGAAAGATGAAGAGAGATTGTGCAGAATGTGTGGGAATGATTGGGAAAACATAAAACATCTTACAGAAGACTGTGTGGAATTGAGAGAGGAAGAAAGAAGAAATAAGATTTTACTTGGGAAAAAAGGAGAAGGTTTAAACTGGATGAAAGAGGTAGTAAAAAGAAGAAAATGGTTGGAAGAAAGAAAACGGAAAATAATGAAAATAGAATAAAAGTTAAATTTAATATAGAAGAATAAGTTAAAGGACAAAGAAAAGTTTAGTTTTTTATGTTTGTTCAAATTTAACTATTGTAAATATATTGAATATTTGTAAAGATAAAAACCGAATTCATTTGTTAATTTTAAAGGACAAATAAATTGATTGATTGATTAACTTTAGAATATACATTATACAGTTACAAATGAGTATCTAAGGCCCATATTAATAAACGTCACTTGAGTGTAAGTGATCCCTTACCTTTACTTCAAGACATGTTTGGTATTAATAAATCTTACTTAAGTAAATCTTGAGTAAAATTTAAGAAATTCTCAAGTATAAGTGACGTCATCAATTATTGGTATTAATAGACCCCACTTCAACTTAAGTAAAGTTAAAGAAATCTTTCGTGACCGTTTGTGAGTGTTGATTTCAAGTAAGGTACACACCTACTTTAACGCGCACTTGAGATTGATCGTATGCTTTAAATTTTGATATTGTTCATTTTTGGTAAGTAATATTGCTACTAGTTAATTCCATAAGTACTTACAATTCTTTTCCTGTAGTTAACGATGGATTTATTACAAAGAGATTTTAATGAATTTATAAATTATATCGAAGATGATCCGTATCCTTGTATTCCAAGAATAATATTGCGGGACCATCAGAATCCTCTAGAATTATTAAACGACACGGATTTTGTCAAAAATATCACATAAATAAAGAAACGATACGTGACATAATAATGCCTCAGATTTTAAACTATAATCCACGGCGTACCAATCGAGGTGCTCATTTACCACCTATTATAAAATTTTTGATTGTTTTAAGATATTATGTTACAGGAAGTTTTCAAGTAAGGACATTTCACGAGCGAAACTATGTATAAACGTTTTATTTTTGTGTAGATTGTGTGCGCTGATTTATATGGAGTCAATCAAGCGACGGTTTCTTTATTCGTAAAAGAAATTTCAATGATACTCTGTCGGCATTTAAGAAACTGGGTATATTTGCCAAGAAGACAAGAAGCATTGCGCAGAACACAAAACCAATTTTTGCACTAGCAGGATTTCCTGGTGTTGTTGGTGTAATTGACGGAACACATATTCCCATTCTAAGCCCAGGCGGTCAAAATGCCGAAATTTACAGGAATAGAAAATCTTGGTTTTCTTTAAATGTGCAAATTGTAGCAGGACCAAATTTAGAAATCTGTGATATTGTCTGTAGGTGGCCTGGATCATCTCATGACTCGAGGATTTTTGACAACAGTGCCCTAAAGATGAGGTTTGAAAATGGTGATTTACAAGGACTCCTTCTAGGGATTCTGGTTACCCTCAACGTAGATATTTATACACTCCAATTCTTCAACCAAATACGCCTGCAGAAAATAGGTATAACAGAGCGCAAATAATTACCAGAAACGTTGTGGAACGAACCCTAGAGTGTGGAAACGGAAATTTCCCTGCTTAACTAGGGAAAATGGCCACCAAATTGCAAACCACCCAAAGAATTATTGTAGCCACCTCTGTTTTGCACAATATGACGAGGCAAGATAACCTGAAAGGTTTGATAATGTAGCTTTGCCACAACAAATTCTCAGCCAGTGGGATATGTAGGAGTGAGAGGAAATTTAATCCGCAATGAATTTATTCAACGTCATTTCCAATGAAATTAACTCTTACAGTGCGAATTATGTATTAAGAATAATATATAAATAAAATATAGCCAAATAATTAATGAGTAGATATTAAAATTAAATAATAGAATAAATTGTTACTTTGTGTTTATGTACTCAGAAATACACACTTTACTTGAATACAAAATAAAATCGTCTTAAATAATACCGCTTATTTACTACAGATTGAAAAAATTTAAATAAAATTTGAATAAAACGAAAAAAAATCATGATCCTTTTACATTTATTATACTAAGTAAATGCGAGACATAAAATAATCTGATAAGGTATTAAATCAAAATATTTATTAGTTTTTTAGAATATGTGCAGATTTTACTATAAAGAAAATAAGAAGATTGAATGAGTTTAAATTGCGGGACTTCAAATTTTATCATTCTCGAGATGCGTAATTTTAAAAAATGTAAAGCCTAATAAATAATCGAGTTAATTTACAGAAAACTGAAGTAAATAAACATATGTACATATTAAAATTTCATGTCGGCTTTAGCCTTTTCCATTTCGGCTTTTTAATTTTTCAGCTAGAAATTCCTTGCTGTCTTACATGAATTCTGTGAAGTTCTTCCTCACGCTCCATACGCCGAACATGCATTTCATTTTCCGATCTCATCTCGGAATGTAGTATTTCTTCTTCCATTTGCATATGTCGGGCATGCAATTCTTCTTCCATTTCTTGCATCCTTTTAACTTCTTATTTACGCGGATATTGAGCTCTGTTTCTATTGCTTTGATGCCTAGATGTGGTATGTGAATGTGTTTTTGTTGATTTTGTTCTGGACGTAGCATCTTAAAATGTTTTGCATTAGTTATAACTATAAATATGCATTATAATTCAGATTTACCTTTAATTTGGAGGCACTTCCTCTGGTAATGTGCCATCCTCAGACACCGTAAAAGTACCAACGGTTTCCATCTCTTCGTCTTCAGGTGCGATGCTTGTGCACTTTGAACTAGACGGACGTGGTTGTGTATGTTCTTCGGTATGAGTAGACGATGTTTCAAATAAAGAGTCAGAGTCCACCGAATCTCTTATTTCGACATTCACGTTGTCGTCCATTAATATTTCTAGTTCTGATTTGGCTCTCTGTTGGTGGTTTATACCCTCCTCCCCAGTTTTCATTCGCTCTATTTTTTCCGTTGCGATTTGTTTCTTTTTAAAGTTTTCATGTTTTCCCAGCATTTCTTTAAACTATTTTCATTTCTCTGTTAGATAAGAAACGGTTTGTAGTTAGAAAAATAAGTGATATTCGAGGCCACATACCTGAGTTACGTGAGGTAGACTATTAAATCTCAATGTCAATGCTTTCCATGTTTGTTTTTCTTTAAACTGTAACAACATCGCTTTTCTTGTTTTCTAAAATATGTTTGTATTTTAGAACAAGCTCTTGCAATGTTAACTTCTCTTCAGGACTGAATAATTTTCTTTTATCAGACATTCTAAATGAAGAAATACACAGATTAAAAATACTTTATTAGTGAATGTGCAAAAGTAAACGATAGGTATGTCGAACACCGATAAATTCAATTACTACTTACTTAAGTCGCTTCAATTAATTGAATTTCTTTTACGTTAACACGCACACACTGCAGCAAACAAACGTAAATGGTGCTTGTAAAAATAAGGGTGTTGCTTTAAACATTTTTTCTCAGTTCTAATAAGAACAAGCGGGGTTTTCAATTCCACAAAATCATAATTTATTTATACCCTATACTGTTTATGTTTATGGTAGACGGACCTCAAACAGTAACCTCTATTGTAAGCTTCACATGACCTAGTACAATACGTAATTGTTTTCATTTTACTATACTAGTGAACACGAATTTATTAAAAGAAACACACATAAATTTTATTTATTAGAACTTCTTTTGTTTTGAACACGTTTGAAAACGATTATGAATTATATTCGTGCTTCATCTGATTCTACACTTGAAAATTATGACGTGTCAATGACGTTTTTACTTAAAGATTACTTGTCTTAGGGTCCACTTACATAATTATTAATACCATTTTCAAGATTTCTTACTTTCAAGTGGGAGAGCTAACTTTATCAAGTCTAAGTGAAGTATACGTAAAGAATTGTTTATTAATACGGCCCTAAGTGTTTTTATTTATTAACTATTTCAGAAACTTACCACATTTTCTTTATTCGCATGCGATCCACTATTCAATTTTCTACAAATGTTTACAGTATTTACAAAACTGATTTGTTTTAAAGCTTTTAAAACAACAAAAAGCGATCAAAGGATAATGGCCATAAAACTGATAAAAGTACGTAAAATTTATTGTAGATGTTTTAGAAAGAACGGGGTTCATTTAGACATAAATGTATTTCCTCGAATGATATCATTGAGGTAAATTATGAATAAATCTAATATTAATGATAACTTATCCAAAGTACATTAGAATGATCCAATTAAGTACCTACAAAATTTTAAACTGAATTAACATATTAAACAACTACAATCATAAGCGTTAAGCAAATTCCGTCTTTTTTTAATATCTTAAGACTGACTTTTGCTTTTCAAGCACGTTACGAATTTAATATACGTGTAATATCTGCTTTGGAAGTTTAATAATAAAGACATTCTACCAAAAAATGCAACTTAGATATTACCTACTTCAAAAAATAAACACAAAGATGTTTTCGTATCATATTTCCTTCGATAATCTTATTTTTCACCAAACACACACAGATAATTAAAATTATAAATTTATTAAAAATGCTAAATAAAAAAGATGTTTTTTATTTTTAGTTTAATTGCTGAATTGATCAATAAAATGCGTATAGAGCTTTACTTAGCGATTAGTACACTATAGTTAAAGTCATATAAGGTTCCGTATGACTCATTCTGAATGACTGCTTAATTTAATTTTTATAAACGTATATTGCCGTTATTATGATTTTTTTATGCAGGTTTCTGCAATACCGATAACAAGTAATTATAGTACATTTAATCAGATGTCGATCATTTTATTTAATTTCTTGTATTCATTTCTATGAATTATGTAGAATTATGTAGTTATTAAACCCCTAAATACTATTGTTTGAAATCTTGAAAACATAAATAAAGTTAAACGCAGTTACGCCTGTGGTTAGGTATATAAGGGATATTAAACTAGCAATCAAAACAAAACGTCAAAGTGAGAAATATCAAAATCTTAATTAAGTGTCGACATACGATTATTACAGTCGCATATATTAACACGGTAAACTTAAGTTCCTTGATTCTGTTTTTTTTTCTAGCACACATCAATAAAGAGAAACATAGCATTGTAACAAAATTATTATAATATGGTACATAACCAAGCTTAACTGATTTTAACTATATTAAACGAGACATCGAAATTCAAATTAAGTTTTTTAAGAAAAATTACACACAAATGAAACATAGCAAATGTTGAGTTATTTTATTTTGATAACAAATTGTAGTGAAGTAACTTAAAATCAAACTCAATAAGGACTGCAAAACCGGTACTATGATTTACGAACGAAATTTTTAAAATTGAAATGCCTTGGATTTACCAATCGACATTTAACTCTTCCCTTTTGATATCAGTCGTTTTTAAACCTTGAAAACATCATCTACCAATTCTTCTTTCCGTTTTGAATTAGACTTTGCTAATATAAACTTACACTTTGTAAATAATTGATCTACCCGCTTGATTGTTTCTAAAAAGTAATCACTTTTCAAACGATTAGTTGGGTTCAATAGATCGAAAAAATCGACTTTTGTAAATTACACACCTGTCGATAAATTTTGATAGATTGCTGTTCCAACGTGTTACGTTGTCGGGTTGTGTCACTAGATGTCGCACCACTTACTTGTCGCTTCCAAGTTTTATTTTCAAAAAGTTTTGCATATAAGTTTCTTACAAACAGTTTATTATGTTAAAGTTAAAATACTTCGAAGATTTTGGAGTAGATTTGGATTTTTAATGGTAGGGTATGATGATAACAATATTGGTGTAAGGGTTTTCCGACAATAAGTGGTTGGATATTATAACATAATTAACTACCCTGACGAAACGTGTATAAAGTGGATTTTACATAAAAAATAAAAAAACGAACATAGATAATTTAAATATTCATTTTATTTATAAAACGTTCTCTGATTTAATAACAAAGCCTTTCTTACGCCAGTAATGTGTCAAAAAGATATGTCAATTGAAGTGTGACTTTGATTAAATAGTTCTAATTGAGTAAATAATAAAATGTTTCTTTTGCTTTTTTTACTATTTCTTTGTGCTTTTGTAATTAAATTTTAAGTTAACTAGGTCATATTAAAATAAATGAAAAACGAACATTTTGACTCATTTAAAGTTTCACGCACTTACACAATAATACATACAATAAAACACACTTACGTTTCTGTTGATTAAGCTATAATTTTCAATGATTCAAAACGCCTTCATTCTAATTAACTTTAGTTTAGAAAATATGAAATTGGGTTCATTTCAAGCTTTTTGATTTGCTATCTATAATCTTTTGGACAAAATGTGTTCTCATGTGAGTGTTGGTGTTTCATGCCCAAAACATTAGACACAACGGACTGTTATATGTTTACTCTAAAGCAAACTTTCTAAGACTGAAACAATGATTTATTAATTTCTTCACTTTTTTTGAACTTTTTGTCAATCGTACTTATTAAAGGTCGGTTAAAAGAGATACATCAACAATCAGTTTGCTATTCTCTTCGAATCGTTTATTTCATTTGTATGTTTAGGCAATTTTAAAGAGTTTTGTTTGAAACTCAACATTTAAAAGACTAGCGCATAGGTTTACCATATGGTACAACTCCTGGACCATTTGTAATGGAAGTTGTGTTGCTCAAAACAAAAAGTACGGTTATTGGTCAAGGCAACTGCTTGATGAAGCAACTACTTTAGTTGTGAAACATTGCTTTCACACTCAATTTTATTTTGGAAGAAATAACCATTAATTCAAACTTTATTTAAAAGACAAAATCTTTGGTCAGTAATTTATCAGTAATGGCAATTTTCTTTTTTTTAAAATTTAACTACACAAGAACAAATTATCTTATCAAAACTTAAATAAATTTTATGGAACTAAATATCACTCATTAATCAATTACTTTTCGAAAAAAAAAATATAAATAAAAAATCTGTAATTTGTAGCAAAGGAAATTTTACTAATAACAAATCAACTTTAATCTACAGTTATAATAAATGTTCAATTTGTTCACACAAACCTTAAAACATTTTGGTACTATACGCAACATTCCGATGATAACGTTTAAAACATTGAAGAGTGTTCAGTTTATCAATTTTACAAACTATTCTATCACGCAGTTCATCAATATTGTTTACCTATTGTACTAAAGGTAAATTTTTCAAGTAGGGCTGTAAGAGAAAATCAAAACTATAAATAAGTAATGGAGGATAAACATTCCAGCTCCTAACAATATCTTTTGAAAGTGTAGTGGAACCACTTTGAAAAAATGTTTTTTCTAAACTGAATGTGCGCATGTTTTGTGAACAGTAAAGATATAAACAAATACCTTTCTTTGATATAATGTGACAAGTCATTGTAGAAAGTTACAATAAAGATGTACTTAGGTTTCGTACATGATTTATCAAACATTGTCAACCACTTTTGGTGTTCTCTTTGTAGGTGGTCTATTATTTTTATTAAGCACCGTTTTCACAAAAATTTAATACGCCTTGTTTTGGTGTCATGAAAACTATTATATTTCGGCGCAATAGTCGGAATTGAGTATTTCAATTCTATATCAACTTTTTTTTGGAAAAATCCATACTAAAGACAAAAAGTAAAGAATTATTAAAAGTAAAAAAAAATAGAAACGACGAAGTTATGTTATGTATATTTCAAAAATTGTGATAAGTTCACAAAACGGTACTTTATAAAGGTAAAGGTGCGTTTACAATAGTATATTTTCTCTAGAATTATTAAAGTGTAATTTTATTAATATTACAAATTACGATCGACGGAAAGGATGTGCAACTAACTCATGAATTAAACGCCGATTAAGAATTTCAAACATTAACACGCTGACTTCGCTCACGCGTCAAAATATCTCGATTGCTAATCGCCCTTATTAATACACTCGTTAAATAACTATTTTTTAGTAGCGTAGTCTACATTTAACTAAAATTTATTGTGCAGTCCTGCAAATTTCGGTCGCAGCAAGCAGTCATGCATTACCTAACCAGTATTATAGATAAGTCACTATGTACTTAATACATTACTGTTAATAATGTACTTTCAACCAGAATACTTCCAATGTTTGCTTATTGTTTTGTTTGGATTCAAGAACAGTGAGAAATTACACATATTTTTTTAACCTTACTCATTAATTAACTTTTTATTTTTATTAGCGGTGGAACATATAATTAACTTATAGTCTTGATCAAGATTGATATGTTTGCGAAAAGGATTGTAGTTCAAAGTGTGACTGTAAAAAAATTTAATTATTTTGTTCACTAGTATTTATTATTAACAAGTCCAGTTTTGTTTCAATACTGCATCAAATGCAACAAATGATGATTCTTATTACATCAAACAATGACGATTGAGATTATAACTATGTAGATATCCAGAAAAATGGGAAGATGAAAGAGTTGAAGACGTGGATGTTCAAACAGCGTATAAAGAATTATGTTAATTCTTATGAATACTCCTTAAATTTTTAACGTAAAGTAGTTCTTTTTTATTTGTGATTTTTTCGGCAACATCAACAAACACCAAACTAAAAGACCGGGCGTCACAAAATAATTATTTGAAAACAATTATTTTAATGAAAGACAAAGGACTTACGCTAGCGGTACTAACGTATAAAAATGTTGAAATAAATAAGGTTAAAAAAAATTAACAATAATTTGTTTTATTTTAATTATCACTATTACTAGTATACTATTTTTAATTACAGGATATTCTCTTATAGTACCGAAGAACAACAGACGGTGGAATACAAACCACTGTACCTCACAGATGGGGCGGAAATGTATAGAATATGATTTATTCACCTTTTATATGGTCTGCAACATTGGCCTCACCTACGTTTAGAATAACACCATTTCTAGGAGAATGAAAAAAAATACGATACTTTTGATTTTAACTGTCAATACATTTTTGTATTATACTTGCATCATATTTGCCAATTAAAACATTCGCAAACGTACATTTAAAACAAAAAACTATAATTATAGTCAAAACAAGTGACGAAAAGTTCAATCTTCTGATCTTCTACACGAGCCACATTTTCGCAGTCGGTATCACCACAAATATGACATTGCGGTCCCAGGCGAGTAGTCGTCGCAGCGTGGTGCCATATGGAATCAATGCGACTATAATTGACTACATTGCGGTCTGGCTCTCAACTTCAAAAATGTGGCTCCTGTACGGCTGCTCTAAAACGCTCAAAATTGGTTAAAATGCTTAATATTAGTTTTGATAGAAACTTTTGAAATGGTGGCAAAAATGTATCTTCAAATTTAAACTACAGCTTATAAGTATATGCGCTTCCAACTATTAAATAAATTTTTATTTTTTATCTCTGTATGCATTATTGTAAATTGTGACTGTCACATTTTTCCCCGTGGAGCTGCAAAACGGAAGAGTAATACTTATCAAAGTATTAGTGAAAACTGTAACATCCTGCCCCTCAGTTTGGAATTGATGAGCCCTTGGTGCCAAACATTTACATCATTTGTCGATGAGCTTTGCCGAAATTGATAACAATAAGTTGAGAATCTCGTGCTAGGGAATATCTTATACAGCGAATCAGCTTAGATGTCCAACGTGATAAACCGGCATCCATTATGGAGCCAATTCCATCCTCAAAATCATTAGTTGAACTATATCTTCTTCAAATTTTATTTTGTTTATGTCACGATAATCATAAAGTTCATCTTAAAAATAAATCAATAAGTGTGAGAAATAAAATTGTAATAATTAAGTTTCAAATAATTTGAAATTCGTTTGCCATTACTAGGGATTAATAATTATTACTTATATTTCTTATTTATGTGTTATTAGTGTTGAAACATACCATTTAAAAAATTATGTATTTGGAAAAAGTAAGAGATTATTTTAGAGAAATAACTAGCCAAAGGGAAAATAACATTCAAAATAATGTGCTAAAGATCCAATACATTTTGTAAATATTAAAAACCAATAGTACAGGGGACAAATCTTATTAGATTCGTTTAATAAGGCAACATAAAAATTAAATAAAATGATGAGTATTTTTCTAACTTAAATTAAGATTGAAATGTAATTGGTTTTATATTACGTGAAGACACTCCTCTTTATAATATTAAAATTTACAATTTATTTGAATTTAGAAAATATCAAATATTTATGAAGTAATCGTGATACTAATATGGTGTAAGTAACTTTTTTTACTTATGTAACACTATATACCTAGTGCTCGGCAAGTTCATATAATTTCTAAGAGTTAGTCGTCTTACAAGCTTAGCTTTAAGGAAATGGGTTACCTAATCTCGCATAAAACCGCTTCCTACTATTTTAACTCCTATCAACTATCCATGTAGAAACTTTAACCATTATTTTAGCAAGTTTAATAGATGCTTCCTTTTTCTTTTGTTTTGTTCAAGTTTTATTGAACAACCAATTTCTTATTAAGAGAACAGTTGGCTCGACAACAAATTAATAACATACGTTTACAATGGAACTGTTTTTATTTAATTGTATCAATTGAATAACGCCTTTTATTATGGATTTTCTGGTAGCTTCTAAATTAGTTGCTGAACCTTGCATTATACAAATATTACATAAATTGTGTTGAAAATGTGTAGATTTTTTTTAAATAAAAATTTAATAATTATAATAATAAATTTGTTTCTTGTTTGAAAGTAGCTCTAGTAAATATGTGGTAGAAAAGATTTTATTGCGCTTAAGTTACAGTTGACAGTAACTAATCGTCACGTTAATTAATTTAAAATATAGAGTATCTAAAGGTAATTAATTTTAATTTATTTTTAAACTAATTCACGACGTATTTTGAGCATTAGTTTGAAATCCATTTTATGTGTCTACGTGTTCTTAAACGATATTTTTTTAAAATAAGTACTGTGTTAAAAACAACCATAAAAGTTTTATTGAATGTATATTTAAAATAAAATGTAACATCACGATTGTACGAGTATATAAATAAATTTAAACTTTAATCGAGTATCATAGTGTTACCATTATTAATGTTACGTTTTGCTGGTGAATGAAAAAAATGCAATGGTTTAAAGGGCAACACTTCTCATATAATCACACATATTAAGTCAGTCAATTCGAATTCTGTTACTAATAAGAGTAACAAAGACTATTTACAGGCTTTGCACTTCCCAAGTAGCACATTTACTGATAATTCGGACAATACTACTTATTTCGTGACTTATGCCTTTAAATAGTTACATTTTATCAACATATCAGCAACTACAGTTTTACTTAAATGGAGAATAGGGTTTACGTATAGTAACAACTATTTTACTACTTAGTTTCATCGGTTTTCGCTACATAGTTGCGTTTTTATTACGTAATTTGAGAACAAGACTACGTTTTATCGTAATAAATAGGTAAAAAACTTATGCACATTACGTGTACATGATCGTCTTTGTCTTAACCATATTATTTATTATACCTATTCTATCTGTGTTAGGCACCTAATATAACACCAATAAGAAAAGAAACATTGTTAAATATATTCTTTTATAATGGCTTGTAGTTTGATAAACAAAAACTCCAATGTTAACTCAAAAACACTAACGCCTACAATTTTATTGACAAATGTAGACCTGTTACTGTTAAAAAATAAGAGCGCCTGTTAAATAAGTAATTTTTAACAAATTTAACAACAATAACAAAACTATTTAGACTCAAAATTCCTTAAAGTAGTTAAATGACGTTAGTAATTTATTTATTCGTATGATACATTTTTAATATTGTATCGTGATGTAAGTGTTATGTATGGTGCCCCAGAAGATCAGTATAAACCTGTGGTGACAAAACCGTGTGCAATTGTGGATTGGTTCGTCTTGGAAAAGCATTTTCTTAAAATTTAGGAAAACCACTAAAACTTAAACATGTTATAACGTTATAATTGCTAGATTTAATTATAACTTAATTCAAAAAAAATTTTATCAAACTTTGCCATGAACGACAAAGCAAGATATAAAAGGTGTATCTTAGCTTAGCTTGTACATTTATCAATTCTGACACATTTAATTTCAACATATCCAGTTTTATGCATTTTAGAGTAGACGATGCTGAATTTTTCATGGTCAACTTTGATGAAAAATTTTTTTAATCACGGGTTATTATTATAATTTAAAAAAGAGAAAGAAAGAAAAGCATTTGTCATATTCCAATACTAATTTTTGTTTTTATTTTTAGAAAAACGTGACTAGGACTAGTTACGACGTTGTAATATAAAACGTCATCTTCAGACTCTAGGTCAATGATTAAAAATTTTTTTAAATTATTAACACACACACACACACATTATATTACGGTTAATATAAACAATCGTAAAAAAAATAGTAGATTATACCACGAGTCAATAAAAATAGCCATTATTGCGAGTAGTATACTCTACTTTATCTACGACTAAAATATTTACTTCACGGAGTTTGTGTCTTTTGTTTTAGTAGAACTTTAATATTTTACATTAATTTGAGATTTTCAGTAAACAACTTTATTTGTTAACAATATTAAAATTAGTAATATTACAATTAATAAACGGAATTGGTTGTACACTATTAATAAGTTTGGAGGAATTCTCAATACAAATATTTGGAATTTCGATTTGTGTACAGGAAGAAGAGGTTTCATTACTATTTATTTGTTTAGTAATAGTATGTGCTGTAGTTGTCTTGTTTCTCATGGACTGATCGATGTAACCTTCAGCTACATGCGTCGACTTCCAACCTCCATGACGTTTTAATCCGGTTATATCGCCTCCTGCATCAATGTACAGAGTGGCAGATGACCTGCGGTAACAGTGGCCGGTATAACTTTCAGGATTTGGCAAATTTAAATACATGGCAATTTGTTTACCAATCTCTGCAAATATGTTTTTTCCAATACGTTGTATTGTACGAGGATATATTGAAAAATTTTTAGCCTACTATAGAACCAAACAAAATTTCAATGTCAAAATATTTTATTACTCAACATATTCTCCTCTTAATTGGATACATTTATTACAGCGAACCTGCAACGTCTCTAGACCTTTAAAAAAAAATGTTTCTTCTTGCTCTGCAAACCAGACCTCCACAGCTTCTATTACCTCCTTGTTGGAAGAAAATGTACGACCTTTTAAACTTTTTTTCAGTTGAGGAAAGAGGTGATAGTCGGACGGAGCCAAATCGGGTGAATAAGGGGGGTGTTCTAGTAATTCAAACCCTAAATCACGAATTTTGCATGGCAACATGAGATTTGTGTGCAGGGGCGTTGTCCTGCAAAAACAAAACACCTTTGGATAGCTTTCCGCGTCTTTTCTCTTTAATATTTTCCCGTAGAGTGGTCAGTAATGTCGAATAGTAATCTCCAGTTATTGTTCTACCCTTATCCAAAAATCAATCATGATTACTCCATGGCAATCCCAAAAACTGAAGCAAGAACTTTTCCAGCAGATTTTTGGACACGAAACTTCTTAGGTCTTGGAGAACCAGTGTCGCCATTCCATCGATTGTTGCTTTGTTTCTGGATCGTAGAAATGTACCCAAGTCTCATCCATAGTAACAATTCGGTTTAAGAAAACTACATCGTTTTCAAATCGAGCACAGATCGAACGCAATGCTTCTACACTTGCACGCTTTTGGTCAACATTCAAACATTTGGGGATCCATTTTGCAGCAATTTTTCTCATGTCCAAATTGACGTGAACCATATGATGAACGCGTTCGTATGAAATATTCAGTGCTTCAGATATCCGTTTTAGCCCAATTCGACGGTCTGATAAAATCATGTCATGAACTGCATCGATATTTTCGGGGACTGACACAGAAACTGGCCTTCCCGATCGGTCATCATCTTCAATGGAAAATTTACCTCTTTTGAAGCTTGCATTCCAATTTTTGACGGTCGCATACGAAGGACATTGATCACCAAGGGTATTAAGCATATCTTCGTAAATCTGCTTACCTCTTAACCCTTTTAAATACAGGTACTTGATGATGGCTCGATACTCCAATTTTTCGATTTTCACAATTTCGGTGGACATCTTTTTCATTTAATTTATTGCGTGACTTTGGTTTACTTTTTTGACGTCAAACTTTACACTGACACTTCTAATAAGTTATTGTTCGTTGCTATGGTAACGCAATATTTTGTTTATGCAAGGAACTGGTCTAGGCTAACTAGATATCAATACATCCTCGTATATTTCGATTTTTGATAACTTATAAAAAACGAATTGATTTTTATATGAGACAGACGGAGATCAATGTACTTCTTTACAATATTGTAAAACGCACCGTTTATGATGAATGTTCGTACAATTTTAGTTTTAGTTTTGGGTATTGTTATTAATAACTGCGTTTGAAAATCCTTTACATCTTCTATGTTCATTTCATAAAGCTCATTTGAACGACATGCACCCATAATTCCGATAATTAATATAACCTGAAACAAATGAATTAATATAGAAATAAAAAAAAAACACCATTCAGCCATTAGGAATCGAACCCGAAAACTTTTGGATAAAAGCGTGCAGATATATTAACCACTAAACCGTAAGAAATTGTACTAACTGGCTTCGCTATATCGCTATTATAGCGTAGTACGCGTTGGCACCGAGTGTGAAATAGATCAAATTAAAAATGTGTCTTTGTATTTACCTTATGTAAAAAGATAAACTTGATCAGGTGCTTTGTCAATAAATTTCCTAATTTGTTCGGGGTCAGAGTGGAAGACTTCTTTGGTTCGAATCCTTCTGATTTTCTTTTTAACAATGCCCGCAGTTTGCAATATTTTTCCAGATTAATGTCATGGTTTATACTCAACATAGATTTAAACATTGAATAGAATGACCATAATGAAGATGGTTTGTATTGTGTACTTAATTCGGCAAAATACGCCAACAGAACGTTTTCGGAAAACGGGTTTCCGTTCTTTCGAAGACACCATTCGTTAAAACTTGGGTAAGTTTTATTATAAATGCACTTCGATTTTTCAGGTATTAAGGTAGATGTTGTTACTGCAGCTAGTTGTGCAATTTCTGGAGGTGTAGAAGTAAAAAACTCTTGATTTTCATCCATTTTCACACACAAATAGATACACAAACACTACGCGTTTGACACTTGTCAGTTTGCGTGTTTTGTTTCTAGGTAGGCATGATTTAATTTCAGAAATTGTGTGATTGGGGTGCAGGAGGAATAATGACCATTAATCCTAGTCATTATTCCATGTGAGAATAATATATGGCATTATACTGCAAAAAACAGAGGTACAATACTAACATTATATATTAGTCGTAGATAAAGATTTTTAAGATTGTTTATGTTAACCTTAATTTAAATGTGTGTGTGTTTAATAATTTAAAAAATGTTTTAATCATTAACCTAGAGTCTGAAGACGACTTTTTATATTACAACGTCAAAACTAGTCTAGTCACGTTTTTCTAAGAATAAAAATAAAAATTAGTATTGGAATATGACAAATGCTTTTCTTTCTTTCTCTTTTTTAATTTATTAATTCCAATACTTTGAGATATGGATCTCCACTTCGTTTATAAAATATAATATTATTATAATTACTAATAACGTTGATAGATGCAAAACTATGTAGTCGCTAACACTTATTAGTTAGTAATAGGTAGAATTCTGCAGTGACGGCTACACACACACACAATTTCCTTTTTATTAACAAATACTTGAAGGTAATGTAGCTTAGTAATAAATTCGTCAGTATTGATGAACATATTACTAAACAGTTAGAAAACTTTATGGTAATTTTAGAAACTAATATTTACAATTTTCTTACTGGTACATTATATAATAAAGAAAATTTTACTTTTTGGTTGCAAAAATTGCTTAAGGTTATCTAAAATTGACTTGAACTTTACAAACTACTTGAAGTATTGTAGTGGCGAATTTATGTGCTACTTGGTCTAGTTATGTCTCAAGTAAATTTTCGTATAAGCTTCATAGCTGTTAATTTTAAATGTATCAAAATATTTTCAAAAAGGGACCGTTTGAAAAGTTAAAAATCACCAACTGAGTTTTTAACTTTTGAAATGTCGAAAAAATTATCATTCTGTGTAAATAAACAAAAAATCAAAAGTATTGTATTTAAGCTCCAAATAATCATTCAAATTTAAAAAAAAATCGGCAACAGCATCATTCATGTACTAGAACGGAAGGAAGGAACGCCCGCTACCGATACACTTACTTAATATGAATATCGATTATGATTCGAAGTTAAAGCACGTCTAACTTTAGTTTATCCTTCATAGTAAAACGGTTATAACTTCACATTCACAAATGCAAAATCGTCAATTAAGGGGTCCGTTTACCTTGAGAAAGTTCAGACCCTTCTAAAATTTCATATTATTTGGATATTTGACAACATAATTTTATCAAATTTTGACAGTGAATAGGTAAGAACTTTGTTCATGGAGGGACGATACACAAATTGTAATATTATTAAATATTAAAGAGAAAAAACGTCAAAGCTCAAATAACTAACTTTATGACAGTCTTAATATTTAATATTTTCTATCGTACCTTAAATGATACATCTTTGAAATAAACGTTTTGAAACTTTGGAGAAATAATGTTAAAAAGTAAACGTATAGGATGTAATTTTACACAGCTTGTTTTGCTGAAACTTACAGTAATTCGTAGATTTTATATGTTAAACCATTGTAGAACGAGACCATATAATCCTTAATGAAGCAATAGCTTATACCAGTTTTAAATTTCCGCTTTCAGCATACAACAAAATATAAAGTCGCTGCTTGTAAAACTTTAAAGTCTATGCTCATTAAAGTAAACGATCTTATAGAAAAAATGAATCTGGAACTGACAGATGTTTTGAAACTTAAAATTAAAAAAATTGGACTATTTTTTAAACCTTATTTTTCAAATTAAAAAAATCTAACTTGTTTGTGTCAAAAATTCCAGAATTAAGGACGCTCTCAAACAAAAAGTGTTGAGTCAGATTATTATTGTTTGATTGTTCCTCGACTAAACTAAATCATTACCCCATGTAAGTTTTAATAAATCAACATTAATATTTTTTTAAATGTGCGTCTTCCAGACGACAGTTTCGATGTATTTTAGGAAACGTAGATATCCTACTTTGTTTGTCACTCTTCTATTAATTGATTTTACGAAATGAAATGTAATTAAAAAAACTTAGTTGAACTTTGTCAAACCTTGAACTTCAATGTATTCTAGACTAAACTTCTTGATGCTTTAGCCCAAAACAGTATCTCAACAAATGTGTTCTCAAACGGAATGTTTTGAGTCAGTTATTTTTTATTTGATTGTTCCTCGACTAAACTAAATCATTACCCCATTTAAGTTTCATAAATCAAACTTAAATATTTCTTTAAAAAGTGCGTCTGGCAGATGACAGTTTTAATATGTCAGAAAACGTAGGTATCCTACTTTGTTTGCCATTCTTCTATTAATTGATTTTACGAAATGAAATGTAATTAAGAAAGTCTAAAATCTTTTGCAAAAAACTTTGTTGGACTTTGTCAAACCTCGAATCTAAATGTATTCTAGACCAAACTCTTCAATGGTTTTGAAAAATTGATGACGTAAAACGAGTTTCAAAACTACTGTTGCTATTGCAACAAGAACATTTTCTCAGAACTGTAGGAAAAGGCAATGGGGTTAAAATTGGTTCTTTAGGCAAATTCCTAGCCAAGGTTGAAATTGAGTTTTTTAAAGTATAAAAACAATTTCAAAACTATCGCCTATCTACTTCGTGATGAGTGTTCTAGATTTATGCCAAAGTCCGTAAATTAATTCACATGACCTAAATATCCACCGGATTTGTTAAGACTAGTTGAGCACTTATCAACATTAGTCACATCCCGCCATATTCTTTTCCTTATCATGAACTGACAAAAACCGAATCATTAATGACTATAACTCGTGTAGTGTTCATTGCTAGTTTTCCCACCTTTACTAATGTACTCAAATCTTCGGATCACAGGTTCAAAATAATTTTTACAGGATTCTACTATAGTTTAGACGTTCGACTTAGAGAAACTACATTTCAGAATATCTTTTGACAAAAACAGCTTTTCTAACCTCTTGAATTAACTTGTTAATTTCCTGGCATGGTAAGTGCCTAGGTACTTTACAAATAGTCGGAGTAAAATGATTAGCAATACTACAACGATCACCAGATGTAGGCTATCGCTTGTTGAGAAACTGGAAAAAGCTTAAACCTCCACTTAGAAGGGACCCAAATTAAATTCAAAACTGATTTTGAATTTAATTTTGTCATATATAGAGGGTTGAAATACATGAAGAATATCAAAAATATGTTTATTGAAACGTTGTATATTTTTTTGGAGGAAACCTCACCTTTAAATTCAAAATGTATTTATATTGATTATCGTGATGCATTAATAAGTGTAACCGTAATTGTTGGTGTCGCTTGCCTAATATTTATATGTTGTACTTATGAAAACAAATATTGTTATCAATTTTTTTCTTTGGAGAATCTGCCACATATTCTTCTGCCACATTAGGCAACTTCCATGCCCCAAACCCCTTTGATACTAACTACTAACGATCGTCTAAAACCGTATATGATTTTGCATCCAAGAAATTAAAAAATTTTGCAATTGTCGATGGCATTTTAGTAAAACTGTGTTTGTCAATAAGTTGATTAACACATGTTCCATTTTGATAACCAAAAAATGCGAGGGCTGATGGCCACTCCGAACTTCATAAGAATATTTCTTGAAAAATATCGATTTCTCCTTCGGGATTTTCAATGATCGTAAAGTTACTTAGCATATCATTTTTTGATTGGAAAATCTTGATTATTACATGTTTTTGTGACAATAAACTTAAGAAGACAATCTTTGCGGCTTCTTATGCCTTATGAAAATCCGTATTTATTACACTTTACTATTTCTAATTGCTCAAATTAATCAATTGCACAAATAACCATAAAATTTAAATGAAATCTGCTCATACAAATTCCTGCTAAAGACTATGGTAACGGCAACTACCAATTGGAAAATTGTAATCGTTAAAATGTTGTTAAAATCGTAAAGGTCATAATTGGCTTAGGTTAATCAAGGCTTTGTGTTATCGTATTTAAAAATAATTTATTTCTACTTAAACGTGAAAATTTTTTTTCTAATCCGCGTTCATAATGGGTGCGTATTCTACTAATTAAATGAAATCGTAAAAAAAAGTGCCATAGCATAAGTCCTGTTGCTACGGATTTGCATTGTGATAACAGTATTGAGTTTAGTTTACGGATTCGTTTAAATGAAGTTAGCTTGTGTATGTATGCAAGTTTCCACGACCGTGGTCACTAAGATTGTTATCTTCCGGGTTGAGCCGTGTTTGTCCTTCCTTCCTTTGTTCTGCGCTTGACGTTTCGCTAACTATGCTGTTAGCTTTTTCAGAGGTTACTCTAAAGACTGATGTTGTTGTCTTATGCTCCTCGTTATATATCTTAGGTTGGTTGATAACTTCGTTTAGTAACAGGTGGTTGGTCTTCGATGTTTGGTTGATCTTCCGTTTACTAATTGTGTCGTGACATTTGCTTTCTTTTTTTTTCTGAAGAGTTAGTTTCCATGTGTTGCTTAAGCAGTAACCATCTTCTCGATTGAAGTTCATTTATATATATTTATATATTTATCAAAATTAAACGTCAAAATCTACGTCAATTTTCGTTAGAGTTTTTTTGTGTGTGTTTGTAGGGGTTTTTGGTGCAAATATAAAATATGGAAGGTGATCAGTACTTTAGAGTACTCCATGTTCAACAAGAAAAACATGTTGTTCCTGAGAATTATCACTTTGGTTTCCGGATCTGGTCATCAAAACCCTCCCGGATAATTAAGAAAAAATCACATACTAATATAAAGCATACAAAAAATATTCTTCAAATTAGTGTTGAGGGGTTGAGTAAGGACAAATCAGATTTGTTGTCTAATATTTGTTTCAGAAATAGGGTCAATATTTTACTTTTACTGGATACACTGTGGAGATGAGATTGTTGCTATTCTTTAACCTACTTTTTTTCCGTCATTGTCGTGACTTGGGCTTGGACCGGTCTATTATGTGGCGTCATGCAATGGCTGTGCTGTTATATTTTATGTTCTTATTTACCTTCTATAATGTTTATACACTTGGTTAATATTATTACATATGAATACTAGCGTGGGTAAAGGTTGGCATGTTTAGGTTTTAATGATTTTCCTAAACCTTGAAGCAAATGCTTTGCCAAAACGATCCAATCCACAATTGCACACGGTATTGTCACCACACTGTACAGGTTTATACTGATCTTCTGGGGCACCATACATAACATTTACATTACAACACAGTATTTAAAATGTACCATACGGTCGATTAAATAAATAAATAAAATTAAAGTTCATTTTATTTTCATAATTTTTAGGGATTCTCTGATTATCCTCGGATATTACTTGTTGGTCCGTGATAGAACTTTGGCTTCTTTGAGGCTAATGGTGTGTTTTCCTCTGTCGTGTAGGTGTTCTGCGATTGCTGATTTGTCTACCGCTCTGGACTTGGCGTCTCGGTGATGTACCTTCAATCTACATTTAATGTTGCGTTCGGTTTGACCTTTCCGCATGAACAGTCAATTTGGTAGACTCCTTTTGTTGACAGTCTCAGCAGATGTTAGTAGTTACTGGATTTTTCTTGCCGTTCCAAACCTGACACCGATATTCTTCTTCTCCAACGATTTCTTTAATTTGTCGGTAATTTCAGCTATGAATGGAAACGAGCGTAGGTGGTGACCCGTTTCTTTTTTTTTGGGTTTCTTTTGCAACAGTACAGCCGTTTTTAATGAGGGCTTGTTGGGCATCTCAAAGTTATTCTGCTTTGTGAGCCTCATCAGGAATATTGTTAACTTTTTGCGTTAAGGTGTTGATTATGTGATCTGAACTTAAGATAACAATGGAACGATATGAAATGTTTGTTCGTATTTCGATGGATGACTAATTATCAGGCGACTAATTGTAATGGGTGATCAATCAAGAGGTATTTTGATTAGAAGGGTTTGTTTGACAGATAACGCGTGAGTCGGGTCAAGTTGCCTTGTGTCTTTTATTCAGTGTTAATTGGCATTACATCATAGAAAGACTTACACCCGAACAACGTTTACAAATCATTCAATTGTATTACAAAAATTCACCTTCTGTGAGGAATGATTTCGTGCGCTTCGGTGAACTGATGGTGTTCGTCCTACTGAAGAAAATATTTGCCATTCGATCAACAAATTCACAATATTTACTATTGGATAACGCACAACCGAATAGGCCTCGTCCTGCGCGTACTTTGGAAATATAGCGGCTGTAGCTGACAGTGTAAGCGGGATTCTAAAAAATAATCTTTAAAAAGTAAATGTCACAAATAGTTCTTTAGATTGGTAATATAGATTTTACGATTTATTTGATTTTTTGTGTTATTTTGCATTATAAGAAAAATACCTCTTCATTGATCACCCATTATAATACATGTTGATTCTCAAAATTATAAAGTTTATATTCTACTCCATCATGTTATGTATCTAAGTGAATCGTATGTACCTACATGCATGCTTCACCTCATATTCGTAAAGAAGGTGGCAATGAGAGATGCTATTTTCAACCAATGTTAGAATTTGAAAGTATTTGTGAGAAGGAACGGGGAGAAGTTTGTCGAAGAGGAAGAAAGGAACGTAATGGATAACGTGTTTTATCCTTACCCTCATTTTTCCGGTTAACCATAAATCGTGCAATGCAAGCTGCCAATTTTGATCATCCTGCTGTTCCATAAATATTGCGTGTAATTTGGGATTGGTTACGAACAATCTGATATATATTTTCGAAAAGAAGGACATTGCGAGTGTTACCGCAAACGCAACAGGTTAATCATCGTCTAACAACATTTTGCAATGAAATAATGGCCGCTTCAACTGATTAGTATTAGTAGTTCAAATCATAAGCAAATGGTGAAGACAAACTTATGGCAATATAAACTACATCAATATCAGTTAATCAAAATAATCACCGATGAAAAGTTGCGATCATAACATGGGTACAATATCACATGAAACATTTGGCGGTAGAAGTCTGGGTCTTAGTCGAAGCAGAGTCAAATAACTTGAAATTCTTTTTATAATATTATTTTTTTTTGCTAATTGTACCACATGGTTGTAATATTATTCGAAGTGCTTGCAACTTTAACGTAGATTGTAATTGTTTGTAATTTAACCACCGTAAAATTCAATTTGATTAATGAAGATATTTGTGTGTTGTACATATATTTCTCGTTTAATTTCATTTTAATTTTTGTTTTAGGAATGCTGCACAACGTTTGTGACAAAATCGTAATTCGAGTGAATATTGATATCTTCGATGATATGACGTTTTCTTCGAATTCAGAAATTTAAATTGACATTTCTTATCCTTGCAATTTATAGACAACAAAGTATAAGTCATTTGAAAATATCTTGACTGACTGCCTTCGTAAATAAACAAATTTCAAATTAAAATTGTTAAATGTTTACTATTTTCTCACAACAAAATAAAAATAATGAAAACTACGCAGTTATATTCTTATTTATGTATTTTTTTTAAAAAAAAAATTTTTTTTTATTTTCGTCGTCTTTATTGAAAGCCCTTGAAAAAGAAAGTGTCGCTTGAAGAAATCGTATACTCCGTACACGGAATGTGCCTACCTCATATGTTAATACATCTTTTACATTCCTTGTAACTTAAATACCTATTTCACTTCTAAAAATATGCTTATTATGTAATATAATTAGGAGACCCGTTTACCTAAAGAAAAATGAGGCGTTCAGACAATTCTATAATTTCAAATTATTTGATAACAGAATTTTATCAAACTTAGACCGTGCAGATAAGGACTTTGTCAATGAAGGGTCGATTACAAATTATAATATTAAATACTAAGGAGAAAAAACGTCAAATTTGAGCTAAAATAGCTAACTTTATGGCAGCTTTAATAAGATTTCTACAAAATTCGAAAATTTTCATTGTTCCTCAAATGATACATCTTTGAACTAAACGTTTTGAAAGTTTGGGGAAATTACATTAAAAAATAAACGTACAAGATGAAATTTTAAAAATGCTTGTTTTGCGAAAAGTTGCAGTAATTCGTAGATATGAGTAAGCAATAGTTTAATACCACTTTTAGATTTCCCTGTTCAGCATACAACAAAATCTCAAGTCGCTGCAAGTAAACGGCCCCCTTAACAAAAGTAACAACAGCAATATTTATGTGTATTTTTGGTTTTGCAGTGATTTTTGTTTACGGAACGCGGAACATCTGCGTTCCGCTGAATGTAGATTGAGACACGATTTTATAATATAAACAATAAAGTCTTCTCTTCTCAGTTTTTAATAATTTTATAATTAAAATCTTGGACTTTAAGTTAACAAAGCCAAATTGAATTTTAAAAAAAATTACACCCACTTGAATAATAGCAATAAAAATATTGCTTTTGTTATACCTTCTCACCGAATCAAAATTAACTAAAAATTAATCTACAGTACAGTATGACTGTATTGTTGAGTACAAGAAGTGTGAATCAAATACTTTGTAAACTTGCCAAATTTGAATAAGGTAATTAATTATAAGATGCGGAATGCAGGATACGTCTATATCGCGTTTGAACAAGTTAAATGATATCAATGTTAACAATGTAGTGCGATAAAAAAAACAGGAATTTCTGCATCGTGACAATCTGTAATTTTGAATTGTTGTATACACTTTAGAATACTCGCGAACTTCTTCGCTAATGTTTCGTTCAGAAAATCGTGTAATGATTCAATAAATAAAACTGTATGCGCTTCTTCATGGAAATCTGACAAGGTAGGATAACGTATTTTCATTACATGATATGGTTACAACAAATTTATTGCTAAAATAAACGACATTTATTGTAAAGTATCCGTGTTACATGTTTATTATCGGACTCATGTCTTCAGCATTGTATAAATATACAAATATTTGCATATGTTGCTTCACAGTCCTTTTCTATATATAGGTTCACCTTTTTTAAGGTTTTACCGATTATTGTACAAAGGGTTTTTTGCTTTGAACCCTTTTTACATTTTGTTAAATGCCGATAAATATTTAATTTTAGTAAATAAAGAATTCAAACTTATATTTTTGCTTGTATGTATGTACAATTATAAAATAACTTTCAATTTTTTCGTGCTCATTATGCAGAGTTTAATATATGTTTTTATTCATTGATTTTATAAGAATAATAACTTCATCACTCTTCGCACTTCATAACTGTTATTTTTAGAATTTATTAGAAACCCATTTTCGGCTTATTGAATTGTAGTTACGTGAAACATCAATTTGAAATTTCTTTACATTTTTGTAGTGCATTTTAATTAATAATAACATTGATAATAGTTAAAATGTTTTCTGAAGTTTTGGTTTATTTTGTATACAGTGTGGAATTAATTTAATCGATGTATTTTAGCATGGGTAAATGCAGGTGTTTTCCTATAAAGAAATTTTATTATATTACTAAATTTTTATTTACTGTACAGAAAAAAGGTAATTTATCTAAAATAATTCATGCTTAAAGACTCATCAATATATTTGAGTTTGTAATTATTCACTTTTACTTTTCACTGTTGAACATTTTTATTTAATTTACACTATCATGTCCTTTACAATATTTTTTTGATGTCACACTAATCGAGTAGTAGTAGTAGTAGTAGTAGTAATCTTTATTGTACGGTTTGCTACAAAATTACTAAACAGAGAGGAAAAATAAAAAAATATAGTGACAGACAATACTCATGATCTTATGATCGTCTGAGGAAATGTCGTTTTAAGAAAAGAGAAAATAAACTAAAATAAACTATTGCGTTTTAGACAATACTTGTAAAACGTCCACAATAAATTACATTATCAATTATGGTTAATATTAATAATTAAATTGTAATACTAATTCCGACCGATATTGCCAGGCAGCTTTACAATAATTAATTAAATTTTTATTACTAATCTCATTCAGGTATTCAATAAATAAGTCATAGTTCAATTCTGGTTGGTTGAAATAAGTATGGCGGAATTCTTTTAAGCTAGGGCATACAGCGATAAAGTGCCACACATCTTCCTCTTGTTTATTATTACACATCGAGCAATATTTAATTTCTTTATTATACCTATATTTATTTAAGTATATAAGTTCACCTCTTAGCTTCAGCACCCAGCTTATAGAATTTACTTCCATATCAGAAAACACGACTTTATTATCTAGAGATAGTTGTTTATGTAATTTATGATTTATGCTATTTAGTGACTTTATTTTAAATTCATTAATAAATTCTTCTTTAATTTTTCTTATAATTTTATTTACATGTACTTCACCATTCAGGAAATGTGCAATGTTTATATTATTGCGATTACATATACTTTGAATGTCATTATACCAAAATATTTGTTTTTCAATTATATGTTTTGTAATAATGTTTGCATATCTATGTGATGGAAGATTTAAAGAGGCTTTAATAAAAGTTAACTGTAATTTTAGTGTGAATAAAAAAAAGTGGTTCTAAGTTTGTTTCTAAGTATAAAAGGAAATCTGGGGTATTCTAGGTAATTTTAAACATTTTTTAATAAAAATTTAAAAGTTTTCTCAATACTGCTATACATACGATAACCCCATGCTTGAGCTCCTAGCAAAGTACAGAACGCGAAACTGCATTAAATATTTTTAATTTGGCGGCAAAGGATGTATTTTGGTTTAAAATTATTTTATTAAATGCGGATAGTGCAAATTTAGCCACTTCGGCTTTCTCTTTAAAGTGATTTTCCAATGATAAATTTGAGCTCAAAGAAATTCCAATATACTTATAACTATTGACAACCTCTATACTTTTACTTTTGAAAAACCATTTTTCTTGTTTAGCTGGTTTGCCCCCATTTCTAAATACGACTATTTTGACTTTTCTAAGTTTACAACCAAATTCCACATTTCACAATACTTATCAAAAGCGTTTATCATTTTTTGCAAAGTGAACCTGTCCGACGCAAGCATCACCAAGTCATCTGCATACGCTAATAATTTAATCTCCGTATTTCCCACTTTAACACCACCATTTATGTAATCTTGAATATCATTTATAAAAAGAGAGAATAAGATTGGACTCAAGAGGCACCCTTGTTTAACACCCATTGTCGTTTCAAATTGTTTCATCATACCTATTTGACCCCACACAGCTGCTGATGTTCTTTCATATAACTTTCTTAAAATGTTTATCATTTTAGTCGACATACCTATTACTGACAGTTTATAAAAAGAGAATAGCGGTCTACGCGATCAAACGCCGCAGAAAAATCTATAAAAAACGCAAACACTTTTTCTCTCTTAACGTTCAGTTTGATTTGAATCAAACCCATTAGCGTAAAAACATTATCTATAGTGGAGTATGATTTTCTAAAACCCGCTTGATACTCTCCTAGCACCTTATTATTTCTTTCCCAGTTTACGATACGGTCAAGTAAAAGTCCAGTAAAGAGTTTACAGACTGTATTGATAAAAGAAATCCCTCTGTAGTTAGAAACTTCACAGGTTGCACCTTTTTGTGGATCGGAAAATAATTGAGTGTCTAAATTCATCCGGGACGTCTCCTGTTTCATATATTATATTAAAGTAAACTAGTAACCTTTCAAAAAAGGTTCAGGAGCGTTTTGAAAAATTCATTCGGAATACCATCCGGACCCGGTGCGCTATTCAACTTCGCTCTGCTTACAACAGTCACTAGTTCATCAAGAGTAAAGGTTGGTCTAGATATTCATCAGTTACATACGGTTCGGCGTAGCTTACTCTAATCGAGTAGCTGGAGTTTATAAAGCTTAGCTGGATCTGGATCGTTTCTTCAACGGTTTCGGCATTAAAATTCTTGTGCAGATCTGTAGTCCGAACATATCGCAATGCTTCAATTTACTTAATTTGTTTTGGGTTCGATCTAGATTGATGTTGTGCGCCCCAAAGCTGTTTTTAATAATGGTTTAAAAACTTGTTTGTATATAAGAAACTTGATATGCACTGATATTTGCGATTTCCTATAAAACAAGCTAGTACATTTTCTTATATTTGACTTGTATGGATGGTTCTAAAAATTTGATATACTGATTGAAAGTAATTTGTTTCATTTTGTTTAGTCAGGAATCAAGTCACCATAAAGATGATTTTAAAACAATGGGGTGTGCACTTGAAGATATACTTTTGAAAAAATAATAGTGGATTGGTATTGGTTTGTGTGACCAAAAAGCGTTGAGTGGTCTAAGATTATTTATTGAGATCGATATTTCGCTGATTACATACCAGCTTCTTCAGGAAATCAACATATCTTCCTGAAGAAGCTGGTATGTAATCAGCAAATATCGATCTCAATAAATAACTTAGACCACTGAAGGCTTTTTTGGTCACACAATCAATCCAATCCACTATTTAAAATGACATTGCGCATGGGAATCCATAGGGCGCCAAGCGATCCGGGATTGCAAAAAGCCACAAACATTTTGAATGTTTTTTTATTATTTAAAAATCGACATTTTTAAACATTTTGCAATGATTTTTAAACCGTCAGAAAACTTATTGTTTCTAGATTGCAATTTGTTTAATCCGACTGTAAAACTGTTGTTAATTAATCCCACATAAATTATTTAAACAAAGCGTGCAGCACAAATTTCAGCATCGAGCAATTTTCTAAACTATATGAGATAAGTAATAGTGCAAACAAATAAAATATGTAGAAAGATTTAAAAAGTTTTTTTGGTTTTTGTTGTTTTTTTTTAAAGTATGTTAATTTTTAAATTTATTTAATTTTTTTTTATATTTTTTTCGTTTTATTATTTTTATTTATTAGATAATTTAAAAAAAAAAAGAAAAAAATATTAAATAATATTTTGTTTAAGTGTGGGTTTGTTTGAGTGGCGTGGTAGATATTACGAGAATTTTATGATTGCGTATAAAAATATAATTAAATAACCAGAAAAATTATTTTTAATAATATAACAAATTACCTATAATAATATCTAATAGTTTATTATGTTACTATCACAAAATAGTGCTTACATTTGTCCATATAAAAGATAAAATATTTATAAGTATTAATCTGTCAAATATAAGTATATGTATATATAAATACAGGGTGCACCATATAAAGCGTTGGTTAGACGGATCTCGATAATTGAATGTAGCTGGAAATTAAAAATTGACATGAAGTGGTTTTAAAGGGTGAACTATTAATTGAAAATATTAGCATCATTTGCCACTTCCGGTTATACAGGAAAAATGTTATAAATTCTATATATTAAATAAATGTTTTTATTAATTTCCTAAGTCTACCTTAAACAGTTTTTGAGTTATAATTCTTTTTAATAACAATTTCAATTATTCCTTATGTAGACAAAGTTGAATATCTTTTAATGATATTTGAAAAATAGCTTACATATTGGAGAAACTGTACACAACATGAGTCGGTATTTTTGTAAATGCTAAATTTTTATTTTCATTATATAAGGTGTTCGAGAAATGAGAGTAAAGTCGTCATATTGAAAAGTCACATAACTACCTTTTTTTTCAAATGGAACACCTTATATTATTTGTTATTTTGATGTATACATTATAAACTATCTATTTGTAGATACTAGATTTCCGGTAATTCCACTTTGATCATTTTTTTGACACTAAATCTAAGTAGAATTTTAAGATTTTATATGTGAGATTTTTTAAATTATTTTCTAAGAAAATTAATTACAAACTGTCTTTATCTGTCACACAAATGTTAATTCTATAGGGTACTACTGAAAACAATAACAATAATTAGAGTAAAGGTAAATGATCAAAGTGGAATTACAGGAAATCTAAATTGAGATAGTCGTAGGTAAACCTAATACAGATAGATAGTGTATAACGTACGAAAATAATAAATTATTTACCGGGTGGTCTATTTAAAAAAAATCAGTTATATCACTTTTTAATGTGACGGCTTTAATTTAATTTTTTAGAACACTTATTATAATAAAACTAACAATTTAGTATTTATAAACGATACACAGTTATGTTGTTCACCCTTCAAAACTCCCCTAGGTCAACTTTCAGCCACGTCGTTGATTGAAGTATTTTATTTCAATCAACGGCTAAGTTTAGTTATTGAGATACGTCTAACAAATTTTTTATCTGCTGTATCCTGTATTAATATAAATATCTCACAAAAATAGTGTACTATTAAAAGTCATTTGATGAGAAATCATAAGATAAATATACAATATTTGAATAGAAGGCTTTGCTTAATAACATTGCTTTAAAAGTTTTTTTTTAATTCGGCTATGGGAAGTATCTGATCAAATTTTGGCAAGTGATTAAAAAATTGGACACCTTGAAAGTCAAAACTTTTCTCTATTTTACATAGTCTGATCCTTGTTGGCTTGATTGTATTTCTATACCTAGTAGAGTACATATGAGAGCCTGTTTAAAATTTTCTGATGCTACTTTTAACATATTTTAAAGTTTCACAGACATACATCGATGGAAAAGTTAAGAAGTTTCCTATCCCTAAACAGTGTCGGTAGTCATCCCTATAATCTATATCGTAGATAATACGTATGACCTTTCATTGTAAACGAAAAATTGATGGCCATTTACTAGATCTACTCCAGGCTGCATTAGAAATGTGCGAGGGAATCAAAGCGAAGTTAGTAGGCCATTGTCGAAACACTTCTGGATACGTTGTTCGATAAATTTCGTAAAGTAAAGATGCTACGAGTTGTTTTTTTTTAGATAGAATAAGGCAATGTTCGATCCAAGTTAATTTATTCTCAAGAATTTGTTGTGGAATATGTTTTGTTTATTATTAGGCACTCTTCTTGGTTACAGTCATTTGGTAGTAATGTAATGATCATGTTTGTTGTTTTATCGTTATTTAAGCTCAATACATTATCAGAGAACTATTGCCTTGCTTTTTCTTGTGCATCAGCCGACTATCTAACAAGATCCACCCATTTTTCGGCGTTTGTTATTAATGTAGAATTGTCTGATACGTATAGAACTTTATGTAGTATTAAAAGAAAATACACCACTAACATAAATAATAAATAGAATTGGTCCAAGAATTGAACCCTGTGGTACTCCCATGTTAACTGATACAGTATCGGATCTAACATTTTTGTGTTTTACAAATTGAGATCGGTCAGTGAGATAGGTCCAATTAGATTAGAGACCGATTGACCAAAGCCAACCTCTTTAATTTATATAGTAGAGAGTTAAAATCCACACATTCAAAGTTCTTGAACAGATCGCAAAAGGTTATAAACAAAAGGATCATCTAGAAACTTGTGTTTTTAGGGCGCGCAGTAGTAATATCTTTGTCATCTTGCAATGATTACTGCATCTTTATCAATTAAAAAATGCGTTTCTGTGCAATATTCTAGATTAACACTGAAGAAAGAACCGTGGCACTACCTCAGTTATGAGCCATATTTAAACTTACCTACTAATCAAGAACAAGATGAAAACTCAACAGTTGTTTGATGGCACATTCACGCGATGTGCTTATAACGTATTCGTGATTTAAAGCGGAGCTTTACAATTTGATCAGAACTATACTTATTTGATGGTTTAATAATATTGGCATGTTTAATTTATCTTAGAATAATAAACAAAAACGAGAACACTAAAAAACTGCAAATATCCCTGGTAGAGCAAAACGTTTTTGGAACATAATGAACATTTCAGTTAAGGATTATATTTGACCCGCGGGGAACGTTTTTTTTTGGCTGTTTCAAATCATGCCTATAGAACGTGCGGCGTAAAACGTAAGATTGAGAACGTTTCATAGTAATTTATTTTGACGTTTCTTTGAAACTTTTTAAATAAGTTACAGACATTCCTATGATAGAACATAAGTGACGTTTTATTAAAAGCTAATATTTGTCGTTCTAGGAACGTTTCCTTTAGAGTTTCAAAAAGTTATTTGGAACGTCCGTTCGAAATGTAAAATGTAGAACGCCGTAAAGAAAATGCTTTTTCTTGTACAATTTGAAATGTTCAATGTATGCAACCAATTCTGTAATATTGTAGTTACTGCTTTTATATGACAAATAGATAAATAATTAAAATGCTGAAACAGTGGATCAAGCAGAAATAACATATCCGTATAAAATGAATTATTTATGCTATGTTTATTGCGATAATTGCATATTTTTAACAAAATATACAAATAATACATGCAGTTTGCTTAAATTATGACCTATTTATTGTTCTTCCAGTATTGATCCTAGAATTCATAACAAGAAAAACTACCTGCAACAAACTGTTTATGGAAAAATGATCCTTATTTATATGTTTTAAACGCAATCCTTTTCTACTTGAAAAACAGGGTGAAACTTGTTTATACCGCCAGCACTCGCACAATGCAAACAAAAAGATGAACTTGTCTTTCTTTCTAAATTCTTACAAATTCAAAACAAAAAATAGATAACCGCTGGTGTGTGAGTAGCCCCGATAATTAACTTTTGATCATTTTTGCAATTAACATTAAATACGTAGTTGTTAAGAGGAATACGTATTACCAGTGCGCCATCGCTAAAACAGATTTTATTTTTAAATGTTTGAAGAAAATGTATTACGAACACTTCTTCAAATGAAAAAAATTGTTCAATTTGTTTAAGAAAATTTGCTACTTGACAAGTCCAAATCCCAATAAGAAAAAGAATTAAAAAAATTTAGAAAGTGGCGCCAGCAAAATAATGCACAAAGTATTTTGCTACACATCTCGATTATCTATTTTGGTTTTCAAGGTCAAACATATAAATCTTTCACGTTGTGGAGAATGTATTCGATGCCGATATGGATGTGGACATATCGAAGTACAGCAAACTTCAAGCATTTTTAAAAAGGACTTCTTAAGGTTAAACTCCAAGAAAATCTCATATATTAGAAGAATTAAATTCATTGCTGAAGCAAATGATGAGAAATACCTAGCGACAAAAGTAAAATTAAATTCTATATATATTTAATCATGTAAAGCTTTATATCTTAAAAACTTTTAGGTGATCTTAATAATGGGCTATAATGGTGTTTGTAGGCGCGATGAATTAACCAATTTGTTTATCGACGATGTCTAACATAAATTAGACTCAATCGTTGTACCTATACCTAATACAAAAAACCCCGACAATTCCTCATTACAGAACCACATTTGGTTGATTTAATTAAAAAACATTCCATTAAGACCTAAAAAAGTTACCCATAAGCGGTTTTTCTTAAAATAGAGAAATGGATGTTGCGTCAATGATCCCATTTGTATAAATACTATGAGTAAAGCGCCAAGAATAATTGCAGCTTTTCTTAACTTGCCAAATTCAGAACTGTTAACGGGACATTGCTTTCGTAATATCGGTAATAATGGCTGTTGTTGAAGGTTATGTTGAAGCTTCGATAAAACAAAAATGGGAGTGTCACAAATACTTGATTCTAAACAACCTGATTTAACATCACCAGGATGTTCCAATAGCCTGGTGTGCCATTCTTTCATAAAATCTGATCTATTCATAGACTCGAGTGCAAATTTGGTTTGGAAAAAAAAATAGTTGCTGAGATATGAATCGGTAAAATTGTGACGACTTGTTCATAAAATACTAAATATCTCAAAAACCGTTAGGTTTAAATAAGGTAAACCTCTATAAAATCCATTTTTATTTTGATCATAGAAACTGAAAACGTAAGAATATACAGGTCATTCAATAAAAAAAACCGCAACTTTGATACGTTCTGTGTATTTTGGGACACCTTTATATTTCAAAAGTAATTTTAAAATATTTCTCCGATATGTCTCTATCCATCCCAGATATATTTTTCCAATTTTATTGAATAGTTTTGCTTTAATATTCCGTGTCGTACACCGTGAATAACCCTGTATATGCTTTGTTTTCTATTTTTTATTTTTGACTTGAATATCTATTATATCTATACAAGGTGTTAATGATTACGTGTTACAGATTTTAAGGACAAACAAAGCATGCAAAAATAGTGTGAAAGTTCTTGTAAAAATATACTTTTTGAACTTGGGATATTTTTAGTCATAGTTTTTTATATACCCCTTTTTTAAAAATAAAATAAGCTTTGAAAAATCAACAAAACAAAATTTTATTAGTGATAATTAGTACAATAAATGTTGGAAATGACGACTACCAACCTGAAGATATGTATAAAAAAATGACCTGAATACGTCATCTTCAAAGAGCTCCAGCTTCGAAACCAAAGCTCAAAAAGTATATGTTTATATGAACTTTCACCCTATTTTTGTACGTTTTGTTAGCCTTTAAAATCTGTAACACGTATTCATTAACATTATTTACTAGTTTATTCACGCACTGTTTTGTTGCCGTTACTGTGCTAGAATAGGCTTATTTAAACTGCAAAATAGAATAATAATGTTTTTCAAAAATCATCTTAAAAATTCAACGTTTCAAATTACTATGCTCATCGAATTTTCGCAAGCAGTTTTCAGAAAGTAAAACGTATGGATGATTGAGCAAATTATTTCTACGTACTAGTACTTTGCAGCACGCTATTCGTCATTTGTTTTTTTTTTAATTTGATATTGAATTGGTCTGCAAACTTTGTCATCGTGCAGTACGAAATCTGGTTGTATCATTTTTTTAAACATACTATTTTAATGCTGCTCCTGTGATACTGTACTTATGGACTTACATTTGTTCTTAGTTCTTAATTAACATTCTTGTCATTTGTTTGTCTTCTTTTGGAATGGTTTCCATTGTCGGTTCATTAGGTTGAAAGATTGTTTCATGTTTCTGCATAGATGTTTTACCTACTCATCTTTTGTACTTTCTAATGATTATTGTGTAATTTGTAGTTCATTATACAAAACTCTGAAAAGCTTCTTTGGTTGTGTGTAATTGTAACCTTGGTTAATAAAATTATGTACTTACCGTTACTTAAATCATAGTCAAAATATTAATTATTGATAACTTTTCCTGGTAATATGTATAGAAACACAGAGTCATCGTTTTGCCATTTAAACCAAAAATATGTAAAACACGTTTTCTTTGTAACAAAGAATTTTACACTTTTTTAAGGTACATTATAATTTATATTTTGTGGCAAATCATTGCTTTCCTATAAACTTACATTAATGCAATTATTGTGCATTAGTTATATCATACTTCATAAGCAATCAATTACATTCATTAAGATACATCGTATAATTTTACGTTACTTATTTTTGTATTAATACCTTTGGAGAATGTGTTATAGGAAACAACGCTTATGTTTTTCGCATTTTATAATTACTTGAATGAAAAACTTCTAGATGGAATGAATGCTAGATGAAACGTTGGAAAATTAATCAGTCTTACCGAACCACATTCTTCTATATCTTTTTTTAAGAAGGCCGCATGAAAGAAAGTTACTGCATTTTTCTTCATAACGATGCCTGGATAAAGATTGGACAATCCCAATCGAAACGTCGGTGTATTAAAGTATGGTTTTTCAAACAAACCTAATCCATTACTTTTCATTTTAAAGAAGCCCAATCTAATAAGGAGATACCTAAAATATCATGCCATTTAAGCAACCCGTTTATTAAAGTTGTTTGTTCTCCTAATTATAATTCTTTAGTAATTATTATTTAATACCTTCGATATGTCCAAAATTTAGGTTTTTAAAACATTGAAGTGATATTTGAACTGCATCCAAAGATGATATATGTACTTATTAACTTCCTTATATCTACTCAATCACCTGTTCTTATTGATTCAGAACGTTATGAATAAAATATACTTTGAAAAACTATGTGTATGCCCTTCAGTTCCCACTAATCTTAGAAACATAATTTTTTGTATAAGGTTGTATCTCGTTAAGATTGTGTTTTTTAATAGTTACGGAGAGTAAGAGATGTGACAAATACTTTTTTTTATTTCCCAAAGAATACCAGATTCGGTGTAAAAACTATGGGTTTCGTCACTAATTCCGTAATGATTTTGCTTAGTTGTATTAGCGTATTGACGCCGTACATTTATTTACATCATCAACGGAACAAGAAACGAGTTACCGGAGAAAATCTTCCATCTTAATGGAGATTATCAGATGTAGCTTTTCAGGTAGTTTTTTATGTCTTAGTAAGTAGTAGATGTGTAAAGTTAGCCATATTATCTCCTACCTGAAAAGGTCGAGCACATATAGTGCATTTTTTTAGAATTTCACAGCATTGATGAAAATGCTAACGCCAGATCTTGTGTAGCTACAGCAATGGAAGAATGTTTATTCTCATAAAAGTATGTAAGAATATTATTTTCGTTTATTTTGCTTGTTTCGCGTTTATTTCTATTTCTTGGTCTCAAACTGAATTTGCTGAATGTTGTTTCGTTTATGAACTAATCCTTTTTTTTATTAAACAAGTCTGGTTTACGAGTGTATGCAGGTGTTTTGTGCTCCGTATTAAATAGTTTGTTTAATTGATGTGTATTTTGAACATTTAATTTATACGATGTAAAAAATCTGTTGTACGAAATATGTGGTTTTATATCTTCTGATAACTGGAAGTAGATATGTGAGTACGTCAATATAGATTGTTAAGTATAATCACTCGAACAACAAATTTAATTCCATTTTGAATGCTTTAACTCGCCTGATAAATTACCTACACATATTTTTATTATTTATTGCGTAACAATCCAAAATGGATCTTTTTAAAGAAAACGAGGTCGTTTCACATCTACAAAAAGTAATTAGTGAATTGCAAACTGAAGTGAAATTTCTGACGAAGCAAAATTCCTCGTTAAAGAATCAAATTAGTGAATATTTAGACGAGAGCACCTCAATGGAGGGTACTTTAAATTCTTTAAATGAAGAAAATTCTAAACTCGTTAGTTTGGTTTATAAATTAAAAATTGACAATAAGAATCTCTGCAGAAAGATTTCCGATTTTAAACATTTGTTAGAGATAAAATCTAATCGAATTATTGATGCCGCTTCTAAGTGCACACAAACTGATGTAGTTTACCGCGATAGTACATCTCAAACCTTAAAACAATTTCCTCGAGCAGATGCGATGAGAGCGTTCCGATCTGACAAATTTTCTCAAACTGCTGTTAATGTTAGAAATATAGCTGCACAAACCAACACGTCTCCGATTGTAAAGAATTTTGAAGGAACTAATTCAACTAAGATAAGGAATCATCAAAGTATAGTAAGTGACACAAGGATAAATACTATCCAAAGCGGTACAAATAAATCTCTACTGGAAGAACTAAAAGAAATATTTCCTCCCATTGAATTAAATCAAGGCTCGACACCATTAAAATCTGTCTCCAAAACTTATATACCGCAAAAGGAAAAGAGCAAGAAAATCTTAGCCCAGAAAGCGAAACCCAGAATTTTAATATTAGCAGACGGCCACGGTAGGAACTTGGTTAATAAATTCCGGGATAGGCTCTCCCTGAAGTACTCAGTTCTATGTATTTTTAAGCCTAACGCTACTTTTGAACAAATCACTTGTGATTTATCTGGTCTAACTGTCAATTTCAACAAAGATGACCGGGTTATTATAATTGCCGGAACAAATAACGCCTTAAATAAAAACTATATTACTGATGATCATATCGAGAAAGCAATGGCCGCTCTCTCCCATACAAACTGTTTGCTTGCTGCTGTTCCTTATGCTCATCATTATCATTATCATTACAATTATTTTAATAACTTAGCGTATAAGATAAATTATCAGCTTCAATTTATTGTTAATAGGTATTGTGAGTTTGTAAAATTTTTAGATGTAAATCGTATTTTAAATTATAGGCACAAAACTCTTAATGGGTTACATTTAAATGATAAGGGTAAGTCTAAGTTAGTGTGGTTTATTTGTAAATTTCATTTAACCAACCATATTTGTAGTAAGATGTCTCTTCAATCCGTCTCTAACTTGATTTTAATTAAATGCAATGTCCCTAGTAATTCTTTTTAGATATCGAAAAACAGACAACACTAGACAGTTAGTGAATGGTTTTCTCAGAATAATATACATAACTTATTTAAGAACTCCAACAACTCATTAACACTGTTCCATCAGAATATGCAATGTTTGTCCAATAAAATTCTCGAATTGGAGATAATCACAGTCCAATATAATGCAGATTTCCTTCTCCTTACTGAACACTGGCAATGTCATGATAAATTACAGCAATTATCTATAGGCAATTATTCATTAGTATCGTCATTTAGTCGCTCCGTTATGAAAAATGGAGGAGTTGCTATCTTTCAAAAAATTCCTGTGAATTAACAGTAAAAACTTTACAAACCACGACCACACCTTGCGATGGTATTTTTGAATTTTGTGGATTCACTATAATGGAAACGAATTTAGTCCTTCTCGCTATTTATAGACCACCTAGTGGTGACTTAAATTCCTTTTTGATCTCCTCACTGACTTGCTTAGTAACGTTTTGCGCATGAATAGATTATTGATTTTAGGAGGAGATTTTAATATTAATCTACTGGATGTTAACAACATACATACCAACTTTTTTTTAGATATTATTTCATCTTTTGGCCTAAAGCCTACGCTGAAAGAGCCGACGCGTATTTATAAATCATCATCGACATGTATTGACAATTTCTTCATCTCAGATAGTTATTCATCATTCTCTGTCATTAATACGAACCTTGGACTATCAGATCACAACGCACAATTACTTAAGGTTCCTACTCGAAAGGGTACTAAATCGTCTACACATGTCAAGAAAAAGAATTTTTCTAAAAATAACTGCTCCCGTTTCTATAAGTTTCTACTACCTGTAAAATGGAATGAAGTCTACCAACTCTCTAATCCTGATACAGCTTTTAATGTTTTTCTTGAAATCTTTAAAACTACTTTCAATGCATGCTTCCCCATGAAACCATGTCCACCACGAAGTAAAAATGTTTACCCGTGGATGACTGAAGATCTGAAATTACTGAAAAATAAAGTTCTACTGTACAGTGACTTATCTAAACTTTATCCAGAATGTAGTGAGCCCTATCGTAAACTCCATAAATCTTATCAAAATCAGTTAGTGTATAAAAAAAGAGTACTTTAACAAAAAATCATAAACTCTTCTAATAAAATTAAAACTACATGGGACATTGTTAAATCAGTAACTAACAGAAATAATAACAATTCGACTAAAGTACAGATTTATCATGAAGAGAATTTGATGAGTAATCAGGACGCTGCAAACTTGTTTAGTACTCACTTTGCAAAGTCGTTCAAACGCGATAATACAAGTCGTAACCTCTTTGCAACAGCTCACTGCGTTCCATTGCTCTCATCTTCTTTATTTTTCACGCCACTTATTCCTTCGGACATCGTCTCTATTATTAATTCACTTAAACCTTCTCCATCGTATGGTAATGATGAAGTATCGTCTAATCTCTTAAAGATATGCAAACATGCGGTTGCCAGTCCTTTATGCCACATTATGAACTTAATCTTTGCAACCGGCGTCTTTCCAACTCAACTTAAATGTGCTGTGGTTAAACCTCTATTTAAGAAAAATGACCCGCACTGTATTAGCAATTATAGGCCCATTAGTTTGCTGTCGTGCTTCTCTAAGGTTTTCGAATACGCTATTAATCATCAGCTAACACAATACCTACAACGCTTTAATATCATCAATCGTTATCAGCATGGTTTCGTAAAAATAAATCTACCGACACAGCTTTGTGTGAATTTGTATCCGAAGTTATCTCTGCTGTAGACCGTGGTCAGTGTACTGTCGGTCTGTTTGTTGATCTGTCCTCGGCCTTCGATACGGTGGACCATACTATACTTTTAAATAAATTGCAACAATATGGAGTTCGCGGAGTCGCATTAAACTTATTTCAATCATATTTGTCAAGCAGGACCCAAATTGTGCAAATGCCTTCGGGAGAAAGAAGTACGTGTGTTTCTGTCACATCAGGAGTCCCTCAGGGATCCATTCTTGGCCCAACTTTGTTTATTATCTTTATTAATGACCTTCCAGAATTTCTCATAGACCAAGCCAATCAGAATACTCTCTTCGTTACATCTTACGCTGACGACACTAATATTTTAATTAAGTTGCCTGATATTTCTAATGTTTTAAAACAAACTCAAATCTTATACGACAAATTATGTAACTGGTATGAGGATAACAAGTTAATTATAAACCACAACAAGACTGATATCGTTCATTTCAGACATCGACGGAATACTAGAAATATAAGTACAATTTTGGGATTACCTTGTTCTTCATCCACAAAAATTCTTGGTATCACTCTCGACTCTCATCTCTGTTGGACACCCCATATAGACGATGTTTGCATAAAACTCCGTAGGTGCTGTTATACACTTACCATTCTAAAAGTGTTTGCAGTACAGAAGTGTTATTAATGATATATCACTCTTATTTCCATTCTCATGTTAGATACAACATTATCAGTTGGGGTTCTCTAATACTACGCAACGAATACTTAGATTGCAAAAACTTGCCATACGGATAATTTTGAAATTACCTAACAGACAGTCTTGTAGAGAGCACTTTAAAAACTTAATATTCTGACGGTCATTAATACCTATATTTTAGAAACATGTACATATGTATATACTCACATGAACAGTTATAAATTCCTGGGCCATCCGTACAATACTAGACAAAAAAAAATTTACCTGTCATCCCTCACAAATCATCACTATTTGAGAAAAACTTTTCACATAATAGCAGGAAAATTTTCAACTCACTACCTACACATATTAAAGAAATAGTACCTAAAAAAGTTTCAAAAAAATTAAAAGAATTACTACTGTCGAATTGCTTTTATTCACTGCAGGAATATTTCTTGTTTGTGAAGTCCTGCAAGTAATCGTTGACATGTAATTATGTAAGTTTTATGTAAATTTTTTTAAGTTTTGTATATTTACCACACGACAATTATTTTACTGCTTTCGATGCATTCTTTTATGTATGGATTGCTCTAAATTATGAAATAAATATTATTATTATTATTTATTGAAAAGTTTCATTATCATTTACAATTTTTGGTGCTTTATACAACACAAATTTAACTTGTACTTCATTAAGTGTGCTATAAGAAAAAAATCAAATGTGTTGAACTTGAACAAACATCGGAATATTTTTTGATACTAAATTCAAGTTTACATAAAAATGCATTGACATACGTCTTTCATTTATAAAACGCGAATTTTCCAGATTGAGTCAAGGTAATCGTTTTAATGTAGGTACGTGACAACTCGCCGTCTGTACAATTTCCGTTATGTCAATTAGCTAGGATTTTTAAACACACAAGAAAAAACTTTATTTGTAATCATTTGCATTTGAATTAGATTTCGTAATTGTGTAAGTGCTGATTTGCAAAGTTTTCTCCAAGTGTTCTAATGCGGTTATTGGCGTCTCTATTTTTTTAATTTAGAATTAGGTTGATGACCTGCCACAAGGTACTTGTAGTAAAGTATCTCTCCCTTTCGGCACTATTCGCAGGCCATCTATTAATTTTTATATAGTTGGGTGTTGCATCTCTGGCTGGAATTTTTAGTGAATGCCTTTTGGCCCAACAGATTATGCCCAAAATCTAGTTAATTTTTGTATTAAATACGACACCTGCATTCCCAGGTACCAAATCGAATTCACCGGAAATAGTGAAAAAAGAGGATGTTACTATTTTTAGTTTGGATACCTTCGCATAACTCCCTATCTTATGTATGTAGAACAAAAACTTGTTAGACGAGTTTTTCCACCTATTAGGGGTCCTGATGACCATTTGTCCGGAAGACAGCTTAAAAGTGAAAAAGTTTGTGACTTAACATTGTACAAAAACAAAGGTTCGGAGAAACAGAGAACTTCGCTAATTGTGTGGTGATTTGCCGGCGATCTCATTAGAATCTGAAAACACTGCATGAACAACAGAGATTAATGTCAACTTCCCGTTTAAACGCTTGACACATAGCGAGATCTAATATACCAACAGATGAAGCAAGACCTCGCCTAGACTCCATCTGTTGGCAAAATATTATTAATAGATACATAACGTGTCAGGAGCTTGCGCGGGCAAAAAAGAGATAGAATGTGTGAATTTATTTTCTAATACATTAACTTACCAACTTTAACAATGGATCCCAGTTCTTTTAAGAAAATATTAGTAATTAAATGTCGCACAAAAAAAAATGAAAATTGTAGAACGTTTTTGTTTTATTATTTTTTAACTATTTGAAACATTTTTGCTACCATTTCAAAATATAAGTGTATATTAAATGTAATTCCATAATGTATTTAATGTTTTAGTTATGGTCCTATAAATAAAATTAGGTCAACTGGCAATGATCGAATATATTTATTTTTAGATTAAAAGGGTTAATATAAAGTATCTTAATCGACGACAGCATCAAACGTTGTGTTTCTAACTCGACCCTTTCCATTATTGTGTTTTTTGTTTTGCTTCTTTTTTTATAATTCGCTCGATAAAATTGCAGCCACATAATTTATAATAAAAGTCGTAATAATAATATAATCTGTTTAGTAACTTCCGGAATCAGATAATGTATTAGGATTATACGATAGCATCAAGATAGTCATTGGGTAGGCGCCACTTACATTTTATTAGTTTGTGTCTAAACTTTTGGATAAATATGCAAAGGTCAACGTTTCTATATTAGAGCTTCTATTACACCATTTTAAGTTTTTTTACACACAAAAGTACCTACAAACAAACGGGTTAGAAAGAATCGTCATAAAGGTATTGGATACTTGTGAAATAATTATAAAATAATCGGGTAGGAACCGAAAAAATTTGCTGAAATTAAAAAAAAATATCTTTTAGTCTCATATAAAATAAATAAATCAGAGGCTAGTCGGACATAAGCCCATTTTAATATAATAAAGAATTCGTTGAACTTATTTTCATCCGAAAAATACTTCGGCAAGTATAAGAGAATCTGAATATAAATACTTTTTTTATAAACTTTTCTTCGAAGTAATTTCTCTTATTTTCGTGAACGTATTAAGTGCTTTTCATGGCAAGTATTGTTGTAAATTTATTTTTTAAATTTAGGATTTATTTATTAATAGCAAAATCGTATAAACACGTTAATTACCGATTTAACATTTTCCAAAATATGTATTCCGTTACAAATGCAATTATTAAAATTTGACAATGATATTTTACTAATAAAAATGAATTTTATTGTTGTTTTCTAAAGGGAGTTTTGCACTAAAAAACTGGCAATAAAAATGTGGCTTTGGTTTTTTACTCCACATGTCATAAATAATTGGGGAAGTTACGTTTTAACATCTTTGTTCTTAGTTTTTCTGACAAATTAGTGTTAACACGTTATAATATTTTTTATTGGGCGTCGTCCATCAGTATATAAACACGATATCTATGCAACATTTTAAAACAAAATATGACACAATTTGTTTTTCTGGATTTTTAGATCGAAATGTTTTAGTGAGTCTGTAACTGTCAAGTAAATTTTGAAAACATTATTCGGGAAACACACAAACAGCAGCGCCTTTAAGCGAGAAAATTTGTAACTAGCAACGTTGGGGTAAAAAAACATCAACCCATACTTTAACATATTTACGTTAGTAAGTTTTATACGAATACTATCAAATATGAATAAAAAAAATTAAAAAAAGTAAAGTAAATTGTTGGGTGCCTTAATGTTCTTCAACGTACAAAAGTAGAAATGTGTCATTCCATAATTTTCTCCAAGATAATTTTAATTGTAAACGGTGGATGGTTGCATTACGAATAGGCAAAATGTTTTCGCCTTACATGAAGGTGTACACTTTAACAAAGATGACTGACTTCTTTTTTGAGGGTATGTATTGCATTATTTGAATTTATGGGTGAAAGTCTTTAGCTATGTGTTTACATTACAATTTCATTTAATAATAAGTAAATGTATGAATGTAACTTTCTTTCTTATAATTTGTAGCGTAAAGTTTAATCCGTTGCCATGTCAACATTTACCTATTCGTGCACATGATGTGGTTAAAAATGTAGACTACGAAAGAAAACGTGAACAAAGATTAATCAAACGCAAACAACTGGTCCAAGCCGAAGTAACAGCAACTGTTTTAGAACTTCCACTTCAGGAAAATGATAAAAAACCAGTTAAACAGATTGATAACAAAATTATTGAAGCAGCAGAAAGTATGTTATTGTTTCACGACAAGGAAGTGAGCTTTGGAAAAACTTTTGAAGATAAGGTTGTGCAAGTGATCACTTATGAAGAAGTCAATCATTATAATGTGATAGATACTATGACCACATTTAAGCATCATTTTAAAACTATGATACGATTTTCCCCAAAGGAAGAAATTTTAAACAATTTACCAATTTGTTTTGAAAATTATAAAAGTACTATGCTAGTTTTAGATTGCACTGAAATAGAAATCGAAAAAAGGTCAATGTTTAAAATGCAGGATTCGTTCTTACTCACATTAAAAAAAATCATACAATCAAGTACATGGTAGGCATTTCTCCATCAGGTCTTATTACATATCTAAGCAAGAAGATATGTGGAAAAACTTCAGACAATGCAATTTTTAATGCTGAAAATATAATTTCAAAACTCGACCCAGGTGATGCTATAAAGACGGCTTCAATTGCTAGAGTACGGGTACACGTTGAACGAGCTATTCAACGTTTGAAAATATTTTGAGTATGCAAAGGAACATTGTTATGGACACTGTTGCCTTATACCGACAACATAATGATTATCATAGCTTCATTAGCAAATTTAAGTCCTCCAATTATTGCAAATACAAAATTTCAAAAGTGATTTAGTTAAACAGGTATAAATTAAACAAATAATTTAAAAGTATGTATATTAAGAACTGCACTTGTACATATTTACATCAAGTATTAGAAACCAATTAAATCATATTGTATCTTTATAAATCGTATTAATAAATAAAATGTTCACATCTTGAATTACATTATTATTATTATTGTTGTAATAACAGTTTTGGTAATAAAAAAACTAAATTAAACAAATTTAGCTGAGAAAGTAAATCTTTTACAAATAATAAATCTTTTCTACTTGAATAACTATAATTTATTCGTCATATGAGCTATATAAAACAAAATCACAAATTTGTAAACTTAAACTGGTCATACATAACTGCACTTGACTCCTAATATTTGTCCTTTGTGTTTAGAAAATATGGAAAACTTTGCTTATAGTCACATTTAATAAATGGCAAGCTATCTATGACATCCTTTATGGTTTTCGTACAACCTAAGAAGGGACATTGTATTTCAATCAACCGATAAATCACATTGTTAGACATTTTTAATCCTTTAGGACTGCATGTCAACCAGGGTATAAAAGGGTTAGTCCCACTTCATAAATTATTCCAAACTGCTTTTCATATGCAATTCTTGCTGAAGGTTTATTAGTTGTCCCATATCTCGTATATTTGTTACCCTTAAATGGATCTTCAATAAAAGAAGTAATTTACTTTTTCCAATTTGGGCTTTTATTTTTACAATAGGTATGCAATTCATAACATCTCGAGGATGTTATTCTGCATTTTCTTGCATGCCTCGACAGAAAATTGTTTTGATCCGTTGTTTTTAACGCTATATTTATTGCATCTTCAATACACACCTTTACGTTAGTTCCAACTAAAATTTTTCTTTGGAATTTACTGTGAATGGTAATCTCAAATCCGAAAAAAACTTATTTAAATTTGTTTCTATAGCTTTTTTAAGTAAAGCTTTCTCATTAATTAGTACTTGAGTATATCGATTGTGGGATACAGGTTTATGAGACTGATTGTAATGTATTGCCGCTTCTGAATTTGGACTACCTGTACATCGACATTTTATTTCAAGTAATACGTAATACCCAATATAACTGCGAGATAAAACAAAATTTAATTTTTAAAATTAACACAAGAGACTATATAACTAACTTTATCTCTTTCAAAATGTCTACCTCTTAAAATAATTTTAAGCGAATGTTACATGTACATACATTTACGATACTCAATAATAAATCAAATTATGAAAACAGATACATTTATTTTTGATATGAAAATGATTAGATTTATGCAACATAATTCCTTGCTAGATATTAATTCTTGAAAAATGTGTTCTAGAAATTCACTGTCAACTTTTGAAGAGCTTGAAGATTTTAACTTTTTAACGTGACAAAATGTTTGTACAGGTTCCATTATGTCTATCCTTAATTTTTTCTATTGTTGCCCTCATACTTTTTCTAGATCAGTACCAATTAATTCATCGGGATCGTTTCAGTACTTCCGGTACTTCAGAAAGTGACGCCATTTTGTAAATATTTTAAAACAATAGATCTTGGTCACAAATGGCTGCATACCAAATTCTGATTTTCTTGCTATCACGGTTCTCCAGACATTTCTAATGGCCACTCAGTTAAAGACACCCTGTATACAAACCCATTCTTTGACAGTAGCTAAAGTGATATCGCATAATACATTACCGAACGGGAAAACATAAAAAAACTATACTCGGACACGTGTATCATCATCAGCGAACCGATATTTGATAGTTTTTTGGTGCAGTTTTTTGGTGTTTTCCCGTTTGTTAAAATAGACGCTGTAGTTTAGAGTTTAATTCCTTTGATAATACATTAGACTATTAATACTTACCGTAAGATAAACTAATTTTTACTGAATGAGATTCACCTTTAAATTAAATGTTTGTACACATAGTCCAATAATTTCACGCTTATTTTCGTTGTTTATACCACAACATGGCCACCATTTAACAGTGCTTCTATTAAACACCGTTTCCCATCAGTTGCATATTCAATTATGTCGTATAGTGTTATAACAGGCATTACAAAGAATATTTTCTGTCTTATTATATTTACACAATAACAAATGTAACCCTAACCGTATCCGCCATTGTATGACTTTTCAGCGCCATCTACATTTTAATATTTTCTCCAATAATAAAAAATCATTTATGCATAGTTTAAAGAAACGTTGAGTAATTTCACACTAAATTGAGTATATGTACAAACAGTGACATATTAGATGACCCTCTAAAAAACAAGTAACAATACACCAATGGTTTTCATCTTCTTTTTCCATTACGTTATAAAGTTGCAAATGTTGAGTTCAAATCACAATTGTTATTAGAAAAGAAATTTCTCCTCAGGCGATTAGTAGAATATTATAGAATGTTATCATTGAGGTAATTAGAGGAAACGTAACTAATGTTAAAATGAGCATATTATGTTAAAATCGATACAAAAAGAAATAATGGGGAAAAGCTTTTATTTACTCAAACATTTATCTTTTAAAGTGGACAAGTTATCAAAACGCACTTGCGAAAATCACATGTGATGGTGAGAAAAAATTACATTTTGGTTATTTCTTATATTGCTTCAGGTTATGATTGTGAAAAAGACTAAATTAGGTTATAGGAAATTAAAAAAAAGCAAATATCATTAACAAACAATTCCATTTATAAAAAAGGTAAACTTTACTTTTTAATACCATTTTTCTATAGCATACCTACTACCAATACTACCTCGCTGAAAACGCAATCTTTTTTGTGCAAAGTGCACCAAAAAACCTCATTTGGATTTTTGCATTGACAATATAAAAATCGAATGGGATCTGAAAAGATTATCTAGGCAGGTAATTACGCTCGGGTGTAAATAAATATGTTGTTCGTTATTTAAATGTCTTAAATTAGAAATTGAATTACACCTTCTAAACAAACTTGTCTTGAAACTAGTATTAAGCGATAACGTAAAACGTCACATGAAGGATTACGATAATTATGATTTGATTAAACTTAAACTTCACGACGTATAAAAAAAATACAAATAATATTGATATATTGTTGGTTGCTTTAAAAACGGTTATTGTTTGTACATACATATGTTATAAACTTTATTTTGTTGTACAAGTAATGCGCTTGATTTGGCGGAATTCACAATTAAAGAATGATGGAATAATACTGCAGATATGTTATTCAAATCTTCGTGAATAAGACTTTATTAATTAATGTTTATCTACGATGAATTATACAAACTTGTGTAACTATTAAGAAAATGAAGGTGTATATTGTGAACAATAACGACCAAAGTATAGAATCTTGTGGTACACCTTCTGTTGTTAAGTAGTTTTCAATTAATTGATAGCATTAATTAGAAGATTAATGCAATTAATGTATTGTGGTTAATGATATCAAAAGCTTTGCTGAAATCATTATATCATCTATGACGATTGCATAACCAGACCTAAATCCAAACTTATTTTCTAAAAAAATGTTTGTTTCTTTAAAATTATCTCTCCAACTGATTGGTAATATTTTTTTAATATCACTGGCTACTGGAAACACATGAATATGCATTAAAAAGCGCATTGCTTTTTCACAGTGTTGGTAAATTTATAGGCAGCATTAGACTGACTACAGAGACAAATAATTGATAAATGGGATTTATCTTCCACAAAGTATTTTGTAATTTATGGTTTGTTGCCCCTACTACGTGGAGACGGCGGTGACGTCGTCGACTTACAAAACCACGAGGTTGATTAATCATTTGTTAAAACTTACAAATACCACATATGTGCGTCATACAATATTTGTAGGACTTATTAAAAAAAACTTAATACGTTTGTTTAACAATTTATTTACTATTAATGTACTTATTGAAACTAATTGATATTAATAAACGTACTTGTTAAAATGTAAATTGTTGTATGAAATATATTTTTTAAATAATAGCTAAGAATCTAATTAATCACTTCAATGTATTTAATTGAAACCACTGTTTCTTTTCAATCGATGTATCTACTTCAACTTTCTTTCAATTAAAACGGAAACCCTTAACATAGCATTTTGTATTTTACATTGTCTGTATAATATTCTTCTATAAGATTAATCGTTTTCTTCATTACACCTACAATAGTTTTAAATAAAAAGTATTGAAACATAATATTAATGTAATTATCAATATAAAATTGTAGTTATGTTAGTTTACTTACTGTTATTGAACTAAACGATCACTCATGATATAAACTACACACAAACATAATCTTAAATAGATTAAAATTTAAAGTAAGAAAATATTATACTTACACCAACGTACAAATTGTTTAGTACCTTCTTAAGTTGAAGTTCACCCAACAATCTCGTATGCTACGATATATACTTGAATGTAAACCCAAGAAAACGATGTTAAACATTTACTAGTAATGTTACGTATATTAATTCAATTTAAGTGTATGTCAACGACCCTTAAAAGTTCTGATTCAATTTATGTTTTGCGATAAAAAAATTGTATAACTTATCCTTAAACTATGATTAAGTATGTATGTCTTTATTATGCTAAAGCATCAATTCAAACTTTTTAGTCTTTTCTATTTATGAAGTTTAAGAAATAAAACTACGAAAACAAAAAGAACAATTTTTAGAAAAATATAGTTCTAAATGTTTTCGCTTATTGTTATGTTCTTTATATCTAAAAACTTTTTCTTGATGAAATTTATCTCTACACGGTTTTATTATTCATATTTTTTTGTAAATAAAGTTTTTATTTTGAACACTCTTAAAAGTAGCTAATTTAAAATTACATATTTTTATGACAACGTAAAATTTGAAAGTACTATGAGATAGTAATAAATCTCGTATTATGTATATTTTAGATTTAACGAAAATGAGTTTTTTTGCACATAAACTTGTACTTAAAAGTTGAAATAAGAAGTTGTACTAAACTATTAGATATCGTTTTTTTTTTTGGTTTTTGTAATTTTATTTTTATTCATTCATGCTCATATAAACCTTGTAGGTGGAGGGAAATAAAAGAACAACTGGCCTTTTACAATCAACTGCCGACGTTTTGCCATGTCGTGCTTTATCAAGAATAATTTAATAGAAAGTCGTGTTGGTCAAAAACTTATTACAAAATGTAAATACCTTTTCATAAATTAGTCTTGGTAAAGCCTTCGGCAGTGAAAGCCAATAGTTCTTTTATTCACCTAGAATATTCCCAAGTAATTTTTTAATTACAATCATATTGTTGTATGGCACATAAATGCATATAAAATATTGGAAGTAGGGAATTAGAAAACGGTGTTATTTTTTACGGACTAAACAGCAATAATTATTACTGATCTGATCCGCTTTCTTTTTAAATTTTTGCTAAAGTTATACTGTCATAAAATAAACATATCTAATCAGCAGTAATTAATTTAGTTGAACTATGATGTTTTTAGAAAATTCTACAAATTATGACCAAAAGGTTGTCATGCATTTAGCATGAATAAGCTACTTATGCGTGTTGTATTTATTTTATGGTATTAACTAGATTTAGTCTATACTAGCAGATCGCATTAAAACACCAGTTTGTGCATATTTAGAAAATAAGTTACTAACAACATATTAAGTTTGATTTAGTTGCTAACTAAGTAAAACTGTATTAATATCGAATTAAAATGAAACTATCCTTAGTTAAATGCTAAATTACTAAAGTTATTTATGTTTAACATCATTTTATACTTCAAAACAGTTATGGTTATGTGTTATTTATATTACATATGATAATTTCAGTCATATCTAAAAAATGCCATTTGTTTATTTGTAGTTAGCTTCGGATAAATAGGAAGGAACAGAAATGTAAGTGAATAAAAAAATCGGATAAATTACGTTACCATGGTGAATCCACTTATAAGCTATGTAGAAAACATTGCGTTAGCTTGAAAATTATATCTGTCAACTGTATACAGGGTGTGTCTCGACGATAGCATGTTAGACGAATAATGAGAACGAACAAACAGATTCAGCTGAAAACTTATAACTTTATACAAATGGACATGGTTTACTTACTGAAAACGTTTTCAAGGTGGTGTCACTTTCTGTTATACCAAAGTGGATTCCAACTTTGTTATTTTAAATACAATGCCCCAATTTTTATTTTATTTTTGGTTTCTCCATAAAATTTTACGTCTTTACTATCAGGTTTGGCCTACTTATCTCTTACCATTATTAAGAAAAAATAATAGTTTTAAGCGTAAGCAACGAAAATTTGAATCAACTGAAAAATTAATATTTCATAACACATAAAAGGCAGATAAACGAAACTTGAACAACGGTTAGACATGGTATTAGATATGTTTTCAGTATTAGACATTCTTGAAATTTATTTCTAGGGTAGGTCCGTGAGTGACGGATTTAAGAAAACTAAAATTGTCAAAAAGTATTTTTTTTAAACTGTAACTAGGCTTTTTTATATTTTCATTTGGTGCATAATTTAATTGCCCATCTGCTGATATATTATGTTCCTATACCTAAAGTGAATAATTATCGTGTTATCTGCGTTTTTTCTACTTTTCTTGGAGATGATATAGTATATTAATAGTGTGCTTTGTAATCTGTAATTGAAGGTATAATACGACACGCAGCAAAACAGAATTCATCATTATCTCGAGAACAGTAGAAAAAAAACAGACAACACAAAAGAGAAGAAAGTAGAAAAAGAAGCAGATAACACGAAAATCATTCAGTTTAGGTATAGGAACATGATATATTAGCGGATAGGTAATTAAGTTTTGCACCCAATGAAAGTATAATAAAATTCACTTGCATTTTTAAAAAATTGACTTTTTGGCAATTTTAATTTTCTTAAATACTGTTACTCCCGGACCTCCCCTATAAATAAATTTCAAAAATGTCTAATACTGAAAACACAGTCCAATGCAATGTCTAACCGTTGAACAAGTTTCGTTTATCTGCTATTTATGTTTCATGAAATATTAATTTCTCCGTAAATTCAAATTTGCGTTGCTAACGCCTGAAATAATATTATTTTCTTAATGATGGTAAGAGATAAGTAAGCTAAACCTGGTAGTAAAGACGTAAAATTTAGTGCGTAAACCAAAAATAAAATAAAATTTGGGGCATTACATTTAAAATAACAAAGTTTTTAATAACTTTCAATATAACCAGAAGTGACACCCTTCATGAAAATATTTTCAGTAAGTAGACCATGTCCATTTGTATAAAGTTACAAGTTTTCAACTGAATCGGTTTTTTCGTTCTCATTATTCGTCTTATATGCTATCGACACACCCTGTATTTAAATACAACAATAATGTAGGTATATTTGCAAAGCTAAAACATTAAGTGAAATTAAAAATTTTGTTCTGGAAAATAAGGTACAGTTTCGTATTTTCTTATTTATAATCTTGTTAAGGTTTTCTGCGCTTCTTACCTTATTATAATAATTTTTTACAATGTTTCTCTTTATTATGGTGCTAGAAAATAACTTAGTTTATCGTGTTAATATATGCAACTGTAATAATCGTATGTTGACACTTAATAGCTGTTATTACAACTAGGGTAATGGGCAGAGGGATGTATCTGCAACCGTGAGACATATTTTTATATTGCCCGTGTTATATCTATAGTTTTTTCTTTTGATTGACTAACTAGATACCTGTAAAAAACTACCAAAAATAATGAGAATGAATGTGACGCAAGGTATGTTGCTAAGATAAGTTTGCTAACTATGGTTGGTAACTTTTGTAAATGCCAATTTTATTAAAGTTTCATTTCGCTTTAGCGAAAATTTTGAAAACTGTAATTTTTACGTAAGTATTAAAAATTAGCGTTGCACTGTTGAAATTATTATTAATGATTAAATATTTTATATGATTTTGTTTTAATAAAAAATAAAGACTTTTCAGATATACGTAGGAAAATATGAATGTTATGACATATCGTAATTTAGGTTATAACATAAAATATTAAAATTAGTTTGCTGTAGACCTGTAATGTAAGTGGAAAATTTTTACGTAGTATTGTGTGGTATTGTTATCAGTTTTTAGTTTCTATTCAATCGCCGAGTACAGCAGTTCTTTTTGTACAATAAACATTCGAGTTGTCGTAGTTTTTTACCCTCATCAGCCTTAATCGCAGATCGCAAAAAAGTGGCGTCCCAACGTGGGTTTGGGTGCGTTAATTCAACATTTTGCTGCAATCGAGTTTCGCTTGAATAATTAGTGTTTTCGGCGTTTTGCCGCGAGATATTGTTTATTCGTTCGACAAACTGCCTACGATTCAAGTCGTGAATTCTCTTGATAATAAACTATCAATACGTTCCTATACGGTACATAAACAAATATAAACAAGAAAAGCAAGATCATTTGCAAGAATTGCTTGCAATCAATGATTATGTTTTCAATAAGTGTCTGAACCTACTCCATATCCGAAGCATTTAACAAATTACAATCCAATTTCGGTACCACCCTACCGCATGCCGCCTTTGAAGGACTCCTAAAATTATCTGATTGACGAAATGATAAGATATAATATAATTGAAGAGTACTAGTGTCCATACTCCTCCCTTATAGTGTTAGTGCCAATAAAGAATGGACAGTATAGACTCTGTGTAGATTATCGTGAACTTAATCGCGTAACCCAAGCCGATCGTTATCCTCTCCCAAGAATCTATGACTTATTGAATGGAACTGGGACAACGCCATTCATATTTACCTTTGATCTAAAGTGTGGTTACTGGCAAATAGCAATAAAGAAATCCGATCACGACAAAACTGCGTTTGTTACGCCGTTTGGAATGTTCCGTTTCAAGAGAATAAATACCGTTTGGATTGCGTAACGCGCCCGCCACATTTAGTGACGTTACTAATATATATAGACGATCTAATCCTAATTTTGAAAAACCCTTAGAAGGATTACAATTGGTGTTTGCCCTAATGACGCTAAAACCACCGAGTGGACGATTAGCTCGATGAGCGTTGCTTTTACAGTCCTACGGTATAAATTAAATACCCACTCGGAAAGTGTAACGTCATAGCAGATACCCTGTCTAGACCTACTTATACAGACGAAAATACGAAAGAATGTGGAATTTGCTCGGTGCTTATTAAATTGCCAAAAATGTCGCTGAAAGAACTTCGTAACAAATGGATAGAAGATCCTGACGTTAAAAGGATTATTGGCTGCTTTGAACATCAAAAGGATCAGGTTGATTTCAAACGTTAGACCGAAAGAGGTTTCCTTATGAGTAACGGAGTCTTATATTAATATTCTCCTGGTGTAGAAACCGAAGATGCTTAGTTGGTTGTCCCAAAATCAAGTGTTCCTTCCTGACGTGTTGTATGAGTGTCACGATTCACCTATTGAAAGGTCATTTTGGAGTTGACAAAACTCTTAACCGCATTTCATTACCCTACTACATGTTCAGCATGAGAAGCGATGTTATTAATCACATAAAGAAGAGCGTGAAGTGCCTACATTATAAACCAGTCAATCTTAAACCTGCTGGTTTCCTGCAGACTCCTGACACTACCACAAGGTGGGTGGAAATGTTCGCTCTTACGGTAGCTGCTGCAGAAGTTTGTGGGCGCGTGCTAACTGACGAAGTGATACCCCGGTACAGAACTCCGCGACGTGTTATTAGCGACAATGGCACGCAATTTGTTGCCGAAATAATGCAGCGTGTAGCTCACGTTTTACGCAAAATTTAGTGTGGCTGTATCATCCTCAAGCAAATATAGTGTAGCGAAGAAATCGCGATTTAAAAACGCAGTTGGCAATTTTAACCGGCAACGACCATAGAAAGTGGAACGAGAACTTACCGTCAATTCGATTTACAATAATTAGCGCGCGAAATAGTGCCACCGGTTATAGTGCCGCGTATTTATGTTTTGGACCAGAATTACGTACTCCCGGCGAAGTACATTGCGATAGTTCAAAACGATAATTTTACTAGTGAAACAAATGTTATCTATGCTTGATGGTCGACACCTTGTCGCACGCTCGTAAAAATCACGAGAAACTATAAGATAAGTCAAAAGTAAATAAAGACAAACATCGTCGAGAAGGCAACGATTTTCAACCGTGTGAAAAGGATTTAGTCACTGCTCACGCTTTAAGTACGAGACTGTTCGGGTTTTCTGGAATCTTGGCCCCTCGAAGGGATGGGTCCTATGTCATTATGAAAAAAGTGTCACCTATTACTTATCAAGTCGCCAATTTTTCCGATTAGAAAACGCGTACGGCCTAAGAAAAAACCGATTACGGCAAATTCAATCTCTTCTTTGTTTCTGTTGGACTCTGACCGGGAAGTTACAGAATCCAAAGGGGAGATTTGTAACTAAAATTTGCGTTTGTTGTAGATCTGTAATGTAAGTGGGAAATGCCCACGTGGCATTATTAGTATTGTGTAGTATTGTTATCAGTTTTTAGTTCCTATTCAATCACCGAGTACGACAGTACTGTTTGTACAATAAATATTCGAGTTATCGTAGTTTCTTCATCAGCCTTAACCGCAGATCGCAACAAGGTGGTAACATTTAACATTCCCCATTTGACGTTTTGTTGTGATTGTTGGTTTAATATCCCTTGTACATGTAACTGCATATAACTTTATCCCTGTTTTTAAGATTTTAAACAATAGTACATATTAGGGTTTAATAACTACATAATTCATTGAAATTAATGCAGGAAATTCAATAAAATGAGCAAGATCAGATTAAATGTACGATAATGTAATTTACAAAAAATAATTCAGTCAGTTATTCAAAATGAATTATACCCAATCTTATTTGATTTTAACTTTATCAATACTAACTAGTAGCAGGCTAACAGCAAACTGACTTTGCATATTACTGTTGTTGTAGGTCAAAATGTAACTATTTGTACATGTTTGTAATGTATGTTGCCTAGCTCGTAGTTCTATAAATACAATTGTAAAAGATGCCTCCTCCGACTTCCGTTTTAGCTCTTGTTGTGTTCATAACGTGGTTGTACTCTAAAATTCATATGTGTATGTAAATTATAATATACTATTATTTGCGTTTTTATTACTAAACAACATGTTATGAGCCCAGCGCGTTAATATAACTGATTTGTAATAAAATACGTGTTACAACGAATACGCGAGTTACCACGTGGTGTGTGATTATGAACTGCTTTGTGCCTTTGTTGTTTAAGTTTTTTTGTAACGTAACGGTCGGGATGGATTTCAAGACACGTATAGAAAAGCTTGAAGGCGTAAAAAATTGGAGCAGGTGGCGCAGACAGATTGAATTGTTGCTGCGACACCACGAGGTGCTAGAAGTAGGTATGAACGATTTAATCAAACCCGAAGTACCAGCCCCCAGTGAGTCCGAAGATGTAAAGCAGGCGTACGCGGCAGATTTAAAACAGTATGGTAAATACGATGCACTTGCACAGCTTATTTTGGTAAGTACAATGAATGACACAAATGTGGATCTAACTGCAACGTGTACATCGGCGCAAGAAATATGGACTAAGCTCGTTTCTGTCTACGAACAAAGCTCTGGCCAGCGAGTCGATAAGTTGATGGAAAAATTTTTCAGCTGTGAAAAAAACTCGGCGAAAGATATTGCTACGTATACAGCACGTCTTCAGCAAAATGTCAGTGAATTAAATGACGAACTGAAAAAGCTGGTGAAGACAGAGTTGCCAGATCTATTATTAATGTGTCGAATAATGTCAACGTTGCCGCAAGAGTATTTCGAATTTAAAAGCGTGTGGGAGTCAGTGCCCATAACCGAACGGACAATTAACAAACTCACAGAACGGCTACGACTAATCGAAATGCGTCTTCCTGAGAAGAAAATTGAATCCTCCGCTCTGATGGCAAAATATTACAAATTAAAGGAAACCACTGAAAAGAAGATGGTGGATTCCGGGAAATGCTTCAAATGCCATAAGGTAGGCCATTTTGCAAAAAAAAACTGCCCCCGGAAAAATAACGTAGCGGGTTGGTGAAGCTTTTGTATGCACAGATAACAACGTTACAGATAGATGGGTTGCGGATTCAGGCGCGTTGGCGCATATGACTAACAAAATGGAGTATTTCCTTAGCTACCAATAATTCAAATTTTCCCGGGAAGTGAAAGTGGGCAATGATGAAATTGTACATGCCTACGTCCAAGGTACAATAAACGTTGAAATGAAGTTGTATAGCAATTGGAAGAAAAATCACTTGCATAATGTCTGGTATGTACCGAAAATAGGGCGACAACTATTTTTGATTGGTCGAAAAATGGACAAAGGCTTCCAATTTAAGGCCGATAGTACTAGATGTGCATGATGTAGTTGTGAAAAATGAAAACCACAATAAAGTTTTAAATGAAGTAGATGGTACAATGTTGGAGGAAGCAAGTTTAGATGTTGAATCGGTGTCATCAAACAAGATAGCCTTACCGCCAAGGGAAACAAGGCGTAAAGTTAAAAGTCATGCATATCTAAAGGACTATGTGTGCTTGGCCGAATATGAAGTTTCAAACTCATATGTCGAAGCAATGAAAACAGCTAATGCCGAAATGTGGTTAGAAGCCATGACGGAGGAGTTAACCTTGTTAAACAAAAACAACACATGGGATCTTGTGAATATGCCAAAAAACCGTAAACTGATAGGAAACAGATGGGTGTTAAAAATAAAATACAACACAGTAGGTTTAATCAAAAAAGCGGTGTAGACTACCGAAAAACTTTCAGTCCTGTTGTTCGTTTTGATTCTGTTAGAACCATGTTAAGTTGTGCAGCCGATGAGAACATGCATGTGAAGCAGTTCGATGTGAAAACAGCCTTTTTATATGGAAACCTGGAAGAGGAGATATATGACGCAACCAGAAGGATTTGACGATGATAGTGGTCAAGTGTACAAGCTCAAACGAAGCTCCGGGATGTTGGAACAAGAGGTTTGTTGATTTTCTATGCGATATGAAATTTCGCCAAAGTGCAGCAGATCCATGTTTGTTTATAAAAGGGACAGACTTAATAAACTCAGTGGTAGCATTGTATGTAGATGATGGACTTATTGTAAGTACAAATCTAGACGATATAAATATGTTTCTAGTGGAATTGGAAAGACAATTTAAAATTTCAATTTGTCAAATAAATTATTTTGTAGATATCTAGATAACTAAGTTGTAAGATGGTTCAATATTCCTAGAACAAAAAATCTACACGCAAAAGGTTTGGAATGTCCAAAGCAAATTCAATAGCGACACCGTCGGAACCTGGTGAAGTTCATGATGAAGATCTACCAGCTGTAAATTGTCCTTATCGGGAAGCTGTAGGTAGACTTATGTACCTAGCAGTAGCCATAAGACCTGACATTGCTTATATGTTAGTATTGCATTTGAAGTGTTAGATAATCCGAAGACTGCAGAGTGGAAGGCTGTGAAAAGAATATTACGCTATCTTAAAGGACGTTTAGGATATAGTATTCTATATAAAGCAGGCAGCAAGGAAACTTGTTTTCAAGCATTTAGTGACGCTGATTATGCTGGAGAACAGAAATCAAGACGATCCAGAAGTAGAATTGTATGTAAACATCGCAGTGGTGCAATTTCCTGGTTCATTAAGAAGCAAGGAAGGATGTGTAGTGTTATCTACAATGGAAGCTGAGTATGTTGCAGTATGTGAGGCCGTGAAGGAGATTATTTGGCAAAAACTGTTGTTTCGTGATTTAACAGGTAAACAACACAAGCCGATGCTTTTGTGGATAATCAGAGTGCAATTAAACTGATAAAGAACCCGGAAATTCACAAAAGATCTAAACACATATATGATCAAAGGAAAGGAACACCAACTGCAGCGTCTATTTAACAACAGAAAAACACCAAAAACTGCACCAAAAACTTTACTCGGACACGTGTTTCAACAGCTAGCTGTTATCATCAGCGATACCGATACTGTATCGGTATCGCTGATGATAACTTTAACTGTTAACGTGTCAGTAAATTGTCAGTTTTGTTTCTGTTGTTCGCTACATATACATTAAATTTCATTTTGTGCGAGAAAAGTATAGTGATGGTGAGATTGACTTATCACACATAAGTGGTCATGAACAGGTGGCAGACATCTTCACTAAAGCATTAGCACGTAGTAGATTCGAAAGGTTAAGATTTTTACTAGAAGTCAAAATGTTGGATTAGGAGGTAGTATATTTTGGGAGGAAGTGTTGTAGGTCAAAATATAACTATTTGTACATGTCTGTAATGTATGTTGCCTAGCTTGTAGTTCTATAAATACAATTGTAAAAGTGGCTTCCCCCGACTTCCGTTTTAGCTCTTGTTGTGTTCACAACGTGGTTGTACTCTAAAATTCATATATGTATGTAAGTTATAATATACTATTATTTGCGTTTTTATTACTAATCAGTTGAAATAAACAACAACTGTATTAGTACCAAGCTAATAAATTGGGGAATAATCTATAGTCAATCAATACGTATTTTCAATAATAAGTTTCCGCGCAAAAAAAACACCTTATCTTCAGATAAAATATAATAAAATACGTATTGGGTAATTCTCGCTGTTTGTTTAATATTGTACAACCTCTTGCAAACTTATAGCAGGCGATTCAAGATTTTAATTTTTGCTAACATTTTGTTGGCTATAATTATCGAAGGATCGATTTATGTAACTGGATTTCACACATCTGCCGAGGAAGTTGCTTAATGCGAATGCATTTACGTACGTGATTGTTAACATGAGTCGACACTAGGTGTCGCAAAACTTATTGTATTAGGTTAACTACATTATTGCCACATTTGATTGGTCATTTTCAATAGTTTGTCACTGTAGGTATAATCAGCAACATCAATTATTGGGCAATCTAAAATTTATGTGTTAACATTTATGTATGACAATATTTTGAATGATATTTTTTGAAGAAGAAAATCCAGAGAACTTTAAATAAGTTGCCCATAAAGTAGATGCTTATCTTATTATCTACCACTCACCTTCAGGTGAGCGTTGGAAAATTAAAAAAATGTTAATGTGCAGCTTAAATTGATAGATAATTAAATTATGGTAATGTCATCATCTGTTAGTTATTTCATCGCTCCGATGTAATTGTTATCCCTAGTTGTAATTGTGTGATGTTTGCCGTTTATTGTTAATTTTGTTAATTTAATTTCCAAGAAAACTTGTATATAGTCATTAGGGATCTTTCATTCCTATTTCTCATCTCTCTCGTAAATATATGCATTTCCTTATGTGCTAATATTGTGTACTTTGTTATTAAGTCATTTGAAATTCAGAAATGAAACATTATTTCTTTTTTACTTTTTCCATTTACTTCTCCGAACTTCCATAGTACAGGTGTGTGTTCCTCGTCGCTTACCCCAACTCTGGGATATGATATTATGTATATTTTTCATGTTACTTGTCTAATTATGTCCGTTCCACAATTTGTCTTTATCAATCAATACTGAGATATGTGTTATAATCCTTGTTATCTTATCTAGTAATTTTACTGCCATATACGTTCATTGTATACTTTCTGGTCTTTCATTTGCTTATTTAAATATTTTTTTATTGTGCACTCTACTCCTGCTGGTGTTATTTTTAATTTTTACTACCCGGGTGTGTTATATCTACTTCCAGTTTTACAACATTTTTCTTTAATTCTATTTTATTTCTTTTTATATTAACAACATTCCATGTTTCAATTTTTTATATTTTACTTTTGAATTGATTTCCAAATTAAGCATCAATCTTTTTTTTCTGTTTTAATTTTTTGATATTAGTTTTCTTATTGTATTTACCGCTAAGCTTTTATAGCCCGTTTTACTTTATTCCCCTTTTTTCTACTTTTCGCCTGGATCGTGTGTTCTCCTAATGTGTATTTTTCAAAATCAGTAGTTTCTCTTCAACTCAACCCATCTTCGCTATTTTTCTTCTTTTTTTAATGTTTACTTTATTAAGCAATTTAAATAATGTACTGGAGTTATTTTATTATATTAATATAAGATAACAAAATTAATAGAAAAAATTACGTTTCTGTTTCAATTACAAAAATGCTTAAATGTATGGATAGAACGGTATCTCATTCATTCCTAAGAGAGTTTTAGTTTCATTTTGTCGGTCCTAACCTTTAATTTGAGAAACGTATCTTTAGAATCAGAATTTATGTGTAGTTTGCGAAACATGCCTCTTTGTTGCTTTAGTAAATTATATTTTTTTTTAACACCTCGGTGACTCCGTTAATTCGGATCTGATGCCTTATTCTTGCATTTTTAAACAGTTACATAAATAAAATCTTGGTGTTCAAGAATCATTTCATGGGTTACAAAGTTTATCATTAATGAAGTGTTGTTTTTTACAAAACATAGAAAAGAAAATAGTATTTAAATTTTATTTAGTTAACGTTCCTATTTGTGCGTACATTACTATGAATGATAGAATTCTAATCCATTCTAATTAAACTTCGAGTATTACCAAATTACCTTTTATTTGTTTATGCTGATAATTTGTAGTACAATTTTAAATAACAAATATGAACCAACATAATTTTTTTACATTGGCTAATATAAGAGACGTTGAATATCGTTAAACAATTTAAATTAACATAACTGTATTTATTTTTTGGTCCTCTGAATTTGCATGTTTATTTATTCTAGTTTATAACACGCGTGCGATAAAGTAAATTGAAGTTTTTAGAGACAACAACTTGTTTCTGCAATTTATACCTTAAGAATGTTTTACAGTATTTTGTTGTAAAATTGCTTATACATTAATATATTAATTTGCTATCTCATCTTGTAACAATTGTTTTAATTATTACCTACGTGATGGTAACAATAGGGAATTTATTTCAAATATTTTATAAGTAAATACCTTGATAAACAACCGAATAAATTATTCGCGCGATGAGGTACTTTGCTGATAAGTACCAATTTGAAAGTGAGTTGCATAATTGCTTACTTCTAAACTTTCCACGTGCATGGTAATTGGCACATTATAATTTGATTGTGAATAAACATTATTTATTCAAAAATTACACTGCAATGGACCCAGTTGATAAGGCTACTTATATACGCTAATATTCTATTTGAATTTTTTAACAAAAACTGACTAAATTTCATACTAAATGCGCGTGTAACTTGCACTAGAAATAGACTCTCCTAAAACAACCCCTATTCAAAACAGCACGTGTCGAAATGGTTTTTGTCAAAATATCGACAAGTGTCTTTAGTTTTAGATCCACCAATAACTAATTTGAAATTTTTGAGTCAGGTTGAAGTTCTAAGTTTCTAAGGAATCAATATGATAGTAACGACACTCTGGTGGCAAACCTTTATGCATCAACGTGCAATTTTTCTAACAAAAATTGTTAATGAAACCATAGACGTGCCTTCAAATAATTTTGACATCGTGATTATTAGGACCATACTATAAACTCAAATTTCTTTATTCGCCATTAAAATACATTATTTTAAAACGTTATAAAAAATTCGTTACACGCGTAATTCAAATCAAAGTAAAATTAGTTGTGAATTAGATGACAAATGACAGGTCTATACAATGTTATTTTAGCAGAATGCATGCTAAACTGGTGTCATTTGTCAAACGGTTTCTAAGCGTTTCTTTAATGTTATTCATCTCTGAAACGCGCAGGCATAGGTAGATAAAAATATGGTTGAAATAGCAGCTTCTTCAAATAGTTAAATGTGTTTGGTAACAAATTCCATATTTCTTCATATTTCCAAAATTTTGTTGTTGGCATTTTTACTTATATTGCTTGTCAATCTTTCTGTTTCAATTGATTTCAACCCTTTTCTTGTTTCAAAAATTGTTGAATCCATATTGTGAATTGGACTGGAAATCAATCAAGTACATTTCAAATATTTTAATCAAACTAATCAAATTGGGACAAGTTCACTTTATCATATGATGTCACATCAGTGTTCATAATAAACTTTAATGTCTCCGATAATTCTTGGAATTGAGAAATTTTCGCTGAAAATGCCTTGATTGACGAATTAATTATAGAAATAAAATCGTTAGATGTACCCTGCGCTTTAAAAGTGTCTGTCCTCGTTCTATCCGTTCGTTCATTTTCTACCGCCCGAAGTATAGCAAGGGCGCATCTTGCAATTTAAATCTCTGCCTAACATTTCATAGTCGCGGGTGCCATTGGTTCGCCATTCTACCTCTACATCTATCAAAATTTATGCAGCAAATTAAAGATTTAAAAATTATGTCAGATACAAGAATAGTTGTTTTAGTATAACCATATTTAATGCAAAATACTAGATAATATGCAAAAATGGGGGTTTTTATACTATTCCCAAATTGAAATTTTATAATTTTGTTTTGAACATTCTGTTAAACATTATAGATTTGTATTTATTTTTCTGAATTTATTATTATTTTTTCTGTCAATTACCTGAAAACTCATTGTGTTGTATAACTAAAATATGTCATTTTGTGAAAATTTCAATTTTGTCGTATGACAGGTTGTCCATATTCGAAGCACCCATTTTATTTTGAAATAAATCAAAGAAAACTCAATTTTTTTTCTATTCGTCATGAAAATCATTTAATTTGGTTCAAGTAGATTTGTTTACATCATTTTTTAAATATGATATCTTGTAAATGGCCTCCCTGAGCCTGTACATACCGTTTTCTGTTAAAAATCTGCTTGGAATGACGCTTCAAACGCGGTATGTCATTAATCGATTTGACATTGTTGTCAAAAGTTATAGTGTTGCCTGATGGGCCCTTCGAATATGGGCAACCTTTACAGCCTGTCCGTGTACTACGCGGAACTTAGGTATTGCCTTTAAAACGTTGATTCATTCAAAATAAGTTTTGACTATTCTTTTAGATTCCTCAGTGACTACAATTGAAAAATATTTTTAATATATCTCAAATTTTAATTTCTATCACTATATTTTTAACAATATTTTCAATTATACAAGATTGTCATTTTCAAAATTTAATGTTGGGGATTAAAGATATTTCAGATTTTAATGACGTTAATGTACAACAAATACCAATTCGATTGGAAACATTTTTGCCATTATTAAGTGAGTTTAATGAAATTCAATCCCAAATTGAACTTTTAGACGATGGAAATGATAAATTAGATATCCATTTTAAAGAAAGGGAAACCTTTGAAAATTCTTATTATAATTTACTACAAAAGGCGAAAAATATTGCAAATAAATTGTCAAATGCTGTTTCTGCTCCCATAAATGCAAATAATAATTTAGTAACAGATCAATCGGGTCAAGTTAAACTACCAATTATTGATCTTCAGACCTTTTTAGGTGATTATAGTAATTTTTTGAGTACAAAGATACTTTTATCTCACTAATTCACAATAATAATTCTCTATCAAACATAATGAAATTTCACTATTTAAAAGCATCATTGAAATTTCCTGCTAGTCAAGTGGTTCAATCCCTTGAATTATCTAATGTTAACTATTTAGTTGCTTTTAATTCTTTATTGGAAAGGTACAGTAACGAACGATTGATAATTCACAATCACGTTAAGGCAATTTTTGAATTACCCGCTTTAACCAAAGAGTGTCATGATTCAATGAGATGGTTTGTCTAAACATTTAAGGTCATTAAAGGCGTTAAATCAACCGGTGGAACACTGGGATACGCTGTTGATATATATTTTGTCAAATAAATTAGATCCCGTTAGCAAGCGGGAATGGGAGTCGCATAAAGCCAATGGAAAGGTTCCGACTTTGAAAGATTTCACTGAATTTTTAAATTGTAGGTGCCAGTTATTAGAGGCATTAAATATCAATCAAATAGGTAACTTTTTGCATTTGAGTTCAAAATCTAAACACAGTTGCAAATCCCATTCTCTACTTGCAACTTCCACCGATGAGAAGCCTAATGTGAGTATTGTAAAAAATCTCATACAGTACATGCATGTGAAGAATTTAAAAAACTTCCCGTCGAAAAAAGGATTGATGAAGCCAAAGCTCGTAAGCTATGCCTTAATTGTTTGCGTCCGCGACATTTTGGCAGATGTTGTAAATCAAATCCAAATTGTAGGCTATGTGGTAGAAAGCATAATACCCTGCTACATTTGCAAAATCGAAACGCTGGAAATTCTCAGCAGTCCAATGTATGTCACAATTCTCAACCATCAACAAGCGAAACTATTGTCAATCATGCTCTTAATCACAGTCAACAAGTTATGCTTTCTACGGCAGCCGTAAAGTTACGTGAAGGTATCATATTTGTAGAGCACTTTTAGATAGTGGCAGTCAGTCGCACTTCATATCAGAAGAAGTTTGCGACATGTTAGGATTAGAAAAATCACAGCTTAGTTTAAGTGTTAAAGGGATAAACGGTATGATTACAAATATAACCCATAAGGTAGATGTTAAGGTTCCGTCAGCTCATGACAACAGTTATGAAACAAGTTTGTCATGCATGGTGATACCAAAAATAACGTCAACAACAATAACACCCACTGGAACATAAGCGCCGTTGAGAATTGTATTATACAAAATCAATTGGCTAAATTCTGGGAATTAGAAGAATGTCGCGTTCAGCCCTCATTATCTAAAGAAGAAAAACAATGTGAAACTCATTTTCAAAGGACTACAACTCGCGAGAAAAATGGAAGATTTTGTGTTTCTATCCCGTTCAAGAAAACCATTACACTAGGTGACTCAACCATGATGGCAATAAATAGATTTTATTCTCTTGAACGTAAGTTAGGAAGGGATCCACAATTAAAGAAATTGTACGTCGATTTTATGTTAGAATACGAACGTTTGGGACATATGACGCAAATTAAAAACCCAGATAAAAATACGATTTCTTATTACCTTCCACATCACGGTGTGCTTAAGGAAGATAGCTTCACTAGTAAGCTACGCGTTGTGTTTGACGGGTCCGCCAAAACCAGTACTGGTGTTTCAATAAACGACCTTCAAATGATTGGTCCCGTAATTCAAGATGAATTGTTTTCCATACTCATACGATGGAGGAAACACAAATACGCATTGACGGCCGATGTAACAAAATGTACCACCAGGTACTTGTTCGACCAGACCAAAGAGACCTTCAACGCATTGTATGGAGAGAGAATCCATTTGATCCACTCTCTCACTACACACTGAACACAGTGAGTTATGGCACCTCTGCCGCGTCTTTCTTGGCCATACGCTGTCTTCAACAGCTAGGCCACGAAAATAAAAAAGACCATCCACAAGCTTCCAAAATAATACTAAATGATTTTTACGTTGACGACTTGCTGTCCGGAGCAAATACGATCCAGGAAGCAATCTTTTTACAAAGAGAAATCGCGTATGTACTAAACTTAGGCTGTTTTGAACTAAGAAAATGGGCATCCAATTCTCCGGAGATCTTAAAGAACATAAACAATCAAACAGAATTTAAGGTTATTCATTTAGGGCCTCAAGAAAACAAAAGGACTTTGGGATTAGTGTGGTTGCCGTGTTCAGATAAATTAAGCTGTAGCATAAATGCGAACTGCACAAACACCTCTATAACTAAGCGAACGATTCTCTCCGCCATTGCAAAATTTTTGACTCTCTTGGAATTCTGTCCCTTGCTATTATAATTCCTAAAACCATGTTGCAGACTTTATGGTCTTGGGACGCGTCAATACCAATAGATTCACATACCAAGTGATTGAAATTTCAAAATCAAATAGCCGCTTTAAAGCAATTACAAATTCCAAGACACGCGTTAATTGAACATTTTCAAAGTATTGAACATCATGGATTTTCGGATAGCTCTAACATGGCTTATGGAGCGGTTTTTGTCAGGAGCGAAAACTCTCAGGGTGATGTTGGAGTAAATTTAATGTGCTCAAAGTCTAAGGTGGCTCCATTAAAAACCATATCAATCCCAAGGCTAGAGCTTTGTGCTGCACTATTACTTAGTAGACTTAGGTCATAAGGTCAATAAAGCTAGATTTTAATAACATTTTTTGTTGGTCCGACTCTACAGTAGTCCTTGCGTGGATCAAAGCTTCCCCAAGCTCTTTGAAACCTTTTGTATCTAATCGGATCAGCGAAATACAGGACTTAACTTTGGGTTTAACTGGCGACATGTCAGTTCAGCAGACAACCCGGCAGATCTAATATCACGGGGTGTCATGCCCAAGCAATTAATCAACAGTCCTTTATGGTGGCACGGACCATCATGGCTATCTGAAAAGAACGAAAACTGGCCAAAAGCCTCTTCAAATATTCTAAATGATACCTTGTTCGAAAGTGAGCTTCGCGCACGCAAAGTTACGTGTGTTGTAGCAATACAAAAACCATTTTATTTGTTCGAGCGTTTTTCCTCTCTAACCAAGTTGCAAAGAACAGTGGCTTATTGCTTAAGATTTATACGTAATCTTCGAAAACCTTGTATCCAACGAACTTTAGGTCATTTAGAATCAAATGAATTAAATGATGCATTACTTATTTTAATACGAATTGCACAAAAGAAACCTTTAAGGCAGAATTAAGAGATTTAAAAATGATAGAGTAATTTCTTCTAAAAGCAAGCTGCTTTCATTAAATCCGTTTATTGACCCATTAGGTCTTGTTAGGGCGGGAGGCAGGCTGTGTAATTCCAACTTTCATCATGATAAAAATTTCCTTTGATATTACCTCCAAAACATCCATTAACAACTTTAATCGTTAGGTACGAGCATCTAAGAATGCTGCATGCAGGACCTCAAGCGTTGTTAGCATCTCTCAGAGAGAGATTTTGGCCAATATCAGGCAGATATATTTGCAGAAACACGGTGCATAAATGTGTAACATGTTTTCGAATTAAACCCAAAACTTATGAGCAATTAATGGGCGCGCTTCCGATCGAACGCGTACAATTGTCACCTCCTTTCACGTTACTAACGTTGATTATTGTGGTCCCATTGCTATAAAAACAGAAAAGGTCGGGGAGTAATTTAATTAAAGCATATATTTGTTTGTTTGTTTGCGCCACCACTAAAGCTATACACATAGAAGTAGTAGGCGACCTAACCACGGAAGCCTTCTTGGCCGCTATAAAAGATTTGTATCGAGGCGTGGCAAACCTACAAGGATTTTGTCTGATAATGCTACGAATTTTGTGGGAGCAGACGCAGAACTAAAAGATTTCTGCATAGTCTTAAGGCTAACCCAAATAAGGGTACGTTAGAGGATTCCCTATCTAAAGATGGAATCTCGTGGAAATTCATTCCACCTAGAACACCGCATTTTGGTGGACTCCACGAAGCTGGCGTCAAAAGTGTCAAATTCCATCTTAAAAGAATTGTTGGTCACGCAAATTTAACATTTGAGGAACTAAACACCACAGTGATTCAGATAGAGGCTGTACTAAATTCCCGTCCTTTATCCCTTTATCCTCTGATTCTAGTGACCTAAACCCTCTAACTCCTGTCCATTTCTTGATCGGAAGAAGCTTAACCGCTGTGCCAGAACAAAATTTATTAGATGTTTCCCAGTCGAGATTGTCGCGCTTTCAAAGGGCGCAGCAACTAGATCAACATTTTTGGAAGCGCTGGTCGCGAGAGTGTGTGAGCGAATTACAGCGTCGAGTAAAATGGCAACGAGCCCAGAATATTAGTCCAATACAAATTGGTGCTATGGTTCTAATAAAAGATCCGACAGCTCAACCGTTAAAATGGACCTTGGGACGAATTATCGAGCTCCATCCGGGTACTGATGGAAAGGTGCGCGTAGTGACTGTACGTACAATTAGTGCAAGTTATAAACGCGGGGTATCAAATTTGTGTTTTTTTCCTGTGGAAGATTAAAGATAATTTCGCGTTTGCAATATGTATTGCTTGTATTTCTATTTGTACTGTTATAAATTTTCATGTTTATTATAGTTATGTTATTTTGTATTTTGTATGTCTTGTTGAAAGACCCTCTTTGAAGGTCGGAGTTATGTTAAATACTTAAGCAATTTTTGTGTAGTTTCAACCCTCTGCAGGTAGTGGGGTAGAATGCTTGCCGCTAGAAACGGCACTTGCGTTTAAACCGTACTTGAGTGTACCACTGAAGAATTTGCTTTCAGTTAATTTTGTAATTAATAAAAATAAAGTGCATTCAACAAAACGCAGTCGAAAAGTGTTTTATTCAACAACAGTTGATGTGTATTTTTGATAAAATCAAATTTCACTGTTAACAGTTGATTTTTAGTAGACAATAGTGTATACCAAATTGTAGAGAATTTAATTCGACATGAATCTGAGACAAATGTGTAGGGTGTGTCATTCTCGATCACAAAGTTTGACATTGTGGAGGTCCATGACACTGAGACACTATGTATAATTAAAAAATATTTTTAAATTGTAGCCACTGAAAAACCTAAATGAATAGACAAACCTGATTTTGAAAAAATCTACTATTTAAAGGTAACATCAAAGGTCCGCTTACTATAGTCTGGGTGCCCACCGCCATAAAGTATCATTTATAAATAACCAGCTGTAATGTTTTGAGTGGCTTAATTACGTGTAGTCCGACAAGATATTTCTATCGTTTGACTCGAATCCGGGGCGCTTCCTCATAATCTCGTTTGAAAGTTGCCTTCCGGTATAATTTTTAAAATTTATAAATAATACACTTTTAAAATAAGTAAGTAAGAAAAATTAATGTCTCCAGATTCAAATAATGATGATAATGATGATGATAATGAGACAGATGATATCATGGAAAATTGGGATTATACAGATGATTCCACTTCAAACGGCAACTAATCTGAAGAAAAATGAAAATAATTTTTTGTTGTTTCAATAATATTGTGATGCTTAAATCTCTAAAAATTTCGTTATGTTTACTTATAGTTACAAATTTTAGTTTAAAACTTATTTATTATTTAATTATTATTATTTTTTTTCTTCATTAGAAGTCTCGCCAATGCGGTTTTGTCTTTGTCAACATCTTACGGGAATATTTCCAAGCAAGATGGAGTGTTTTACATATATATAACATGATTCGTTTGCCCACGTACCCACATGAACAAGAGTGTGAATACGTAAATGGGTCATTTATCGGTTGAGACAACAGAGATCGTATTATTCTACATGTGTTCAAAATCACACGCTTCTGCATCTCAGCTATAACATTCTCTAATCCGAGTGATTTAAGGTGTTTCATCAGAGTGCAATGAATTAACCCAGTGACAGATATGATAATTGGTCTTATAATAACGGTTTTAACTTTCCAAAGGGTTCGAATTTCTTCAGCGAGCTCTGAGTATTTGTTGATTTTTGGAGCATATGCAGTTTGGATGTTATGATCAGATGGTACAGTGACGTCTATCAGGTGAATTAAGCTGTTGGATTTGTCATAGAGAATTATGTCCGGTCTATTTGCCAGAATTGTTTTATCTGTCAACAAAGGCCAATTCCAGTACAATTTATATTGATTGCTATCAAGTACTGCGGTGGATTCATATCTATAATATGGTTTTAACTCATGAATTAGCTGCCTGTCCCTTGCCAGTTGTTGGTGCACAATTTTTGCAACGTCATCGTGCTTGACGGTGTACTCTCGGTTTAATGGTTTCCGGCACTTTACCACACATTCTACATTTATCGTCAATCGATTCTTTCATTATGCATTTACGATAATTCCTAACGTTGATAACTTGATCTTAAATTGCTACTATGAACCCTTCCGTTTCTACCCTTAATTCGCCTCTTGATAGCCAGATATTCGATAATTATCCATCAACCTCTTTTTGAGACAGTCTATTTGGATGGGTACCGTGGAGTGGTTTTACCTTCCACGCTCTTTTCATCGTTGAATGACGGAGGTTCATGGTTTGTATCTGACAAATTCAATAGTGTGAAGTTGGCATCGCAGCTATATATAATCTTATATAATCTCAGATGTAATTTACTTCTAAAGTATTTATTATTATTATTATTATTATTATTATTATTATTATTATTATTATTATCCAAAGTCATATAACTTCTGTTGTACTCGTTTTTATGGTCCATAATTACAATTCTTATGATTTTGAAGAAAAATACATGTGTAAAAATTAGCAAAAGCATTCTTTCCAAATTCCATCAATAACATTAATCCATAAGAAATTATAATGATATAAGCAATTTTAATCCGTTTTTATGAGCCTTCTCTGTTTTATAATAAAATTGATTCAACATTTTTAACAAAATACGTAATTTCGACAATTATCTCACAATTCATTATATAATTGACATTAATTATTGTGTAATGCGATAATTTATATTATTCAAATATTCATGTTTTCTTGTCGGACTATAAATCTGGCTCTACTTAAATATTGGCTACTAGTACTATCGGATAAGTACAACTTTTAAAAAGATAAATTCATTTCAGTCCGACGGTTTTTTTCTCTTCGTTAAATAGTCAATTTTCACGCGTCTGACTGAAAAATGGGAAAATATTTTTTGTCGGAAAATTTGATATTTGAATTTTGCATGTTTATTAACCAATCCTGAAAAAATCAGGTGGTTATCAATAAATTTTTTAAACTCAAAATTTTAACATGTTTGAGTTTTATTTCGCGCCTTTCACTAATTTTTCTTGCGATTACTTACTATAAAAAGTGGGTTATCTATAAATTAACAAGCTGTATGTTACAGCTTTCCATCAAAATCGTCAAGGAATTCAAAAGTGCTGTCAGTTTGACATATTTTTAGAAACACTTAGTTTTTTATCTTTGGATACGCATTTATAAATCTAAAAACCAAACTGATTCAGTAAATACGTATAAAATATAGTTATTTGCAATAACACAAAAAGAACAATTTTAAATAAAAAATAAATTTATGTAAATGATATACCTTTGAAATATATGTCATGCTTGTTACAAACGCGGCATTGTATATTTAGAATAGCAAGATATATCTAAAATGTCATTAATTAAAACATTTAGTTTAATTGTAAATTCGTCTATAATTTAACTATCTCAAACCGTGGAAATTATTTCTTATATTACAAAATGTTATTTGTTAAATAACAGTAAGATTTGACAGAAGCACGTACATTTTGCAAAATTTACATTTAGGTTTCGAAGAATGAAGTGTGTTGTTAAATAAATTTCCAATGCTCGTTATGAAGGTTTACCGCAATTAAAAATTTGCATATTTTCGTGGAAAGTAGAACAACACATAACGATTTAATTAACGATTTTATATTTTCATTGCACAGTAAAACTTTTTGTTTTCGTGCAAATATAGTTACAATTAAAAAGTTAAACTGTCATTATTAAGTTAAGTAATTGGCAAACGCTATACTCTGCGTTAAAAGTCAGATGTTTATTTTCCAGTACGTTAAATATAGATAGGGTTTTGTAGTTTCGAAATAATTATGCAATACAAGTTTAAAGATACACAATCGTAATTTTAATCTAAAATAAGATACAAATTTAAATTATTTATATCGTATTATATAATATATAATACCTACATAATATTATACAATATATTATATTATATTATATAAGTTTGCTTGTTTGTGTGTCCGCGGTGATTTTTAATAATTTATATCTTTAACCTCACAAAAATGTTTATATAAATAAAAATCTAGTCCTAACATACGACAAACACATTATTTAATAAATAGTGTGTTTTTCAATTTTTTTATTTAACAGATACAGTGGCTCAAATACTAGAATTATTGAAATACATTGTGTTTTGTTTGCCTTGGATATAACTGAACCTTTTATTTTAATTTAAACCTTCTTACATTTTTAAAATCCTTCTATTTGAAGTAAAGTTATGCTATACAAGGTATCGAATATGAACGACCCCAAAGTTACTCACTTTTGCTCTAAAACTGTCATACACAGTGGTGTAGAAAATTTTAGGCTGCTTTAAAATTAATGTACTTAAAAGGTAGATTTTCGGAAAATGATGCCAAACGTTATTATAGTAACAAACTAATCCTAAATAGAAAAAGTTACATTTTAAATGTTTTGAAGACACATAGATACCTTTTGTAAATTGTTTTTTTATTATTACATAATTTATTTACATATTTATTTATACAAATTTAGGAGAAAACTTACTGCATTACAAGTTTATTCATTTCAACATTCGGATTTTATCAAAATTGAAAGAAAGCTGTCTGATGATTGGCGTGTTATGGAAAATTATTAAAAAAAATGTCGATTATGCCCCAATCTTAAAAAGACAGAGATTATTTGTTTTCATTTAAGTAATAGAGAAAAAAGTTGAAAACTTAATCTTATCTAAGTTAAACCATAATTTTAACCTAGTTTATCTAGGAGTGACTTTAGATACGTTTATAATTTACAAAATCATTTAAAAAAACAAAAACATAAAAACAAGAAATAATGTCATTCATAAATTAGCTGGAATAACTTAGGGAGCAGATGCAAAGACACTTCGTACAGCTGCATTGGCATTCGTTTATTCTACAGCAGAATATTGTGCTCCTGTCTGGTTGAATAGTTATACGAAAAAATAGATTGCCAGTTGAATTGCACTATGCGTATAATTTGGAACCCTTAAATCTACTCCTCTCGATTGGTTTCCTGTTCCTTTTAATATTACCCTATCGAATATACAACGAAAAACTGCGTTAAAACAAGAATGGGATAAATGCCAACTTCACAAAAACTAACCAATTTGAAATATTATTGAGAACCCTCTTGCTAAAAGAATTAAACTTCGAAGTCCTATATGGTTGCAAGACTACCGGCTTTTTCTGAAGTTGAAGAGTGGAATTTAACGGATGAAGCTATATTATGGCTTACGAATCTGAATGACATCTGAAGTTCAGCAATATTTTGTATTCTCTGTCCTGATTATCTGTTTTTCCATTATTTTGTTTTGCTATTTCTTTAATCTACTATTTTTTTCGTCATTGTCGTGACTGGCGCTTGGACTGGTCCAATATATAGGGTAGTCCAAAAATATAGGTCGCACACTATACTGCGCTACTAAGCATAAAAAGTTATGAAAATTTTTCTTATAAACTTTTGTTCAGTTAGGCTTGGCTCTGTTAAGTGTCAATTTAAAATTAGTTCTTTATTATTATCTCAGAAATGAGTTAAAGAAAAAATCTGAAAATTTATATTGTAAAATATGTCATTATGGTACACAATTAAATAATCTTTCCGAAAAAAAGCAGTGGCGTAGATAGCTGTGAGGTTGTATTGTTAATCTTAGCAATTTTTATCACCTTGTACGAATTTTGGAATAAGCAATTTATTACGGACAAAAAGTGTTCTTTCAATATTGTTGTTAGTATAATATTTGTAGAAAAAATAGTTTTTTTTAATGTCTGTTTTTTCGCATCAATAATTATTATAATGGTGTAGTTGTAATTGAAAAAGAAGTGTAAAATTCAAAATTTTATTTTTTTATTTTAAAAATTTATTTAAAAATAAATATGAACACTAAAAAAAATAACTTAACAATTAATATTATATTTACATCTTATAAGAGATGCTCAAAATGTTGCCCTTGTGACTCCACACGTGCCATGATTTTGAACTTTTAACTTTTTATCAACATTTATGTTATAAAATGAAATAAATATACAACTACACCCATAAAAGAATTGCAGTTGTTTAATTCAGACAGCCTCCTATTATTTATTTAAAATTTGTATTTTAAATTTAAATCAAACAAAAAACAGACATCAAAAGAAAACGATTTTTCTCGAAATATATTACATTTACGAAAAAATTGAAAGAACACTTTTTTGTCCGTAATAAAGTGCTTATTCCAAAATTTGTACAGAGTGATCAAAATTTCTAAGATTTACATTTTTTTTAACGATTGCCTCACAGCTACCCCGGTGTCTAAGCTACTGGTTAATATATTTTTTTGAAAACTTTGATAAATTGTGTATCATATTAACGTATTTTACTATATAAATTTTCAGATTTTTTCTTTAACTCATTTCTCAGATAATAAGAAAAAACCAATTTTAAATTGAAACTTTACAGGGCCGTACCTCTTTAAGTAAGCCTAACTGAACAAAAGTTTATAAGAAAAAAAATTTTCATAACTTTTTATGCTTAGTAGCGTAGTGTAGTTTGCGACCTATATTTTTAAACCACCCTGTATGTCGTCATGCATGTTCTTATTTACCTTCTATAATGTTTACACGCTAATATTATTACATATGAATACTAAGGTGGGTAAGGGTTGGCATGTTTAGGTTTTAGTGGTTTTTCTAAACCTTGAAGCAAATGCTTTGCCAAGACGAACCAATCCACAATTGCACCGGTTTTGCCACCACACTATACAGGTTTAAACTGATCTTCTGGACCACCATGCTTAACACTTACATCACAATACAATATTTATAATATACTAATTGAAGGAAGTGAAGAATTGTAAAAATTTACATAAAACTTTCATATTAAACAATAAAAAAATTTATTGATACTGGTTTTCCAAAATTATTAGTTAACAAAATTATTTTTTATTCCAATCACAACACGATAGGTTATGACGCAAAACTTAATATAAAGAATTTAGGATTTATTAATTCTCAAGACAAGAGGGTGAACCATGGTGCCATCAAACTCAAATATACAACAATACAGTAACTATAAAATATTACAAGATTTCCTTTATTTCTTAAATTATATTCAAAATTATGAATCTCTTTAAAAATGGACTACATCAAATTTTCTTTTTATAATTCTATAACTATATATAAAAAAAATTTTACTAGAACTAAGGACAAAACTAACAAATTATTTAGAACTAACGTAATTTATAGTGTTCCATGTTTAAATTACAAAAAGGTTAATGGTTTTGGTATCAAAATGAAGTACCGTGTAGTAGGTTTTCACTATAAAAACTCTCTATTCGTTCGAATAAACCATTTTCAAATGAAACCTGAATTGTTATGACTTTTGCTAATGATTGTCAAAACCTAGGAATGTCATAGTTGCTTAAGCAACGCATTACTGATTCATCTTGAACATCAAAAATTACTAATTTTTATTGATGAATTTTCAAAAAGACCGTGTCATTCAGCTGATTTTGTATAACGAAACCATTTTCGTCACTTGAAAAGGCGAGCAGGAATTCGAAAAATCCAGTTCACAATGCTAAATCCCTATGACCCATTTTCAATAGCACCACGGTGTATAAGGCTTACGACAACGTGGTTAAAAACTCGATTAAATATTCACAAATGTAATATAAGAACAAAAAATCTCGTTGTGCGTTAGCGACTCATGTTCTACAAAAAACAACATAATTTTGATTTTCAAAATGTGTCTATTCTTAACAGTTCACATAACATAAATATAATATTTTTTTCCAATTGCGTGGTACAATAATTTTATTATTCAATCCAAACGAGTTGAATAATATTCAGCACCCCACTCTATATAAATTCACTGTATTTAGCAAAAAAATGTTTTATTTTACTAAATTAATAATGCAGTTGGAAACAAATATTATATTAAATTCGTTGTATAAGGGGTCTATTGTTCAATTCGTTTAATTATGGCACTCCTCGCTTCGCTCGTCGGGTCATAATTCCTGTCGTTGAACAATAGACTGCTTATACAACTAATTTAATAATATACTATTTTATAACTCAATGTCATTTCAATGTAACTTGATTTTAGTAGATTTGCTTAGATTTTGAAATAATCCGAATAGCAAGCGGACACTTTTGTCTCAGTTTTGTTAGAACATTTTCGAAAATATTTATGAAACATTTTTTTGTTTTCATGTAAAAGTTATTTTTTTTACATACATACTAACTAACGCTTATTTCCATAATCCACAAAATCATCATACATCAACGCTTTGTATGAACAACAAATTGAAAATAAACATGAAACATAATGTATGTACGGTTATTCGTAAATCTGCAAATATCATTATTTATCAAACTATACCATTGTTATTAAATAACATACTTTAAAATAAAGTTATGAAAAAATATGACAGCTTTTCTAGCGGAAGCCCAAAAAGTTATATATCGGAATTAAATGTTAAAAAATATACCATAAGAGAAATTATATTTATGTATATTTTTAACTGTCGAAAAAACTGGTAAAATATTTATAACCTTCAAAACTGTAGCAACGGCGCCGACTTTGCGGGTTCGAGCAACTTTTGGAACCCACTAATATTTATTTTGCGGGTTCCTTGCACCCACAATAATGTTTCCATAAATTTGTATAAGTATAGGAAACAATCGAACTTCCATTCAATGAACTTCAACATACTTCGTTGGGATTTTAAACTTTACACAAACATGATTGTAAAACCGTTTAAATAATGATGTTCCAAAGGTTTTCTTAGAATTATTTACCTGCATTTGCCGTTATCATCAGTACCACATTGTGCGGATTTTACATTTTCTACAGTGCAGGAAGGCAGGCTAACTTTACTAAGAAAACATTTCCTTTATGTAAAGTATAAACAGTTAAGCGGATTATAGCATTCTTTTCGGTTTCTTGAACTACGATCATTTTGCTATTCTAATTTTTCAATTGCAATTTTGGCTTTCTAGTTGCATGTAACATCTCTAATATTTAAAAAAACGAAAATAATCAGTGTTAAAGGAGGGTAAAAAATTGAGTAGGGAAGAACACGAATTAATATATATATATAAACAGATTTTGATGATACATGTGGCTAAAGTTATTTTTTTTTAAATTATGTTTATGAAACTGACTTGCAAAAATCAAAATGCCTACCTGCAACTGCATTTGCGTCAATAGCCTTACGTCGTTTCCGTTGGTGCAGCATTTACGCGATAAAACAACTATGGTCTGCAATAATTTGCGATTTTTAAAAATGTCATAAAAGGTACTTAACAAAATGTTAAATTAATCTATATCTAAAACACCTAGTCAAAGGCAATTACAATTACAATTTTTCTATTCAACCATATAAATTGCATAGGGAGCTGAATTACTTTAATAGTTGCACGGTTTTGCTTTCCAATTTCTATATGATTACAAAATGATTTTTTGTATATTGTGTTTCTTGTTTTACTTTTGTTTATACTTCAGCATAATAAACAAAATTAATACCCTTATCCCACCATCTCATTTCACTGTTCATATTGCAAAGTGCAAACTGCAGTGGTGCAGACTGTGATAAAAACACCGACCGAGAACGATAAGGTTGTGATTGCACTATTGCACAGAACTATTTTGTATCTTGATTTTATTAGTTTTGAGTGTACGCTGTGTGCTAGCTGTGCATATATCTATTTTGTATCTTGATATTTAGGAGTGTTCAGTGTATGCTGTGTATCTATAACAGATATTTTAATTGTATACTTTCAAGTGAACGACGTGATTTCGAAACTAATTCAATTTTGCGTAAGTAGGTAGTCGGTCCATGGTTTTTCAATTATGCTTGTATATTTAGTAGTATGGACAAATTCGTAATCAGAAAAACAAAACAATCGGTGGCAGCTGAACTGTCGCCGAGAGCGTCAACTTCAACAGCTTCCGAAACAGTTCATGTTAGTGTTAGTGCTGATGCTTTATCAGGACCTCCTCCTAAGTTGATGGAAATTGATACTTCATTATCAACAACAACACATAAAGCTAGTAGTGCAAAAGGAAAACGCCTTTTAAAGAAATATGGAAGTCCTCGTTTCCTTGGATCGTTCATTGCCAACCACAACCTACATCAGACTTAAATTGTGATACTAAAACTGATTATGTACTATGCAAAATATGTAAGCTAGCTTCAGATCAACAACTGCTTTCTTTCTCAACAAAAAAGATTCAGCATTTATTTTATCTGGGTTTAAGTCTTGGAATAAAGCCCTTGAAAGATTTCGACTACATGAGAAGTCATTGTGTCATCGAAAGCAAGTCTTAAAACGTACTCAAAATCAAAAGAAAAATTTAATATATCAATCCAGCTCTCATCCGTAAAAACAAGAAATGTTAGAAGCGCGAGAGGCACTACTTAAAATCATTTCTTCAATTAAATATTTGGCATTTCAAGGATTAGCTATTCGTGGACATACCGATGAAAATAGTAATTTAATAACTTTGTTAAACCTTAGAGCTACCGACTGCCCCAATCTTAAGAAATGGTTGGCTAGAGATAAATACAAATGGTTGTCTCACGATATCAGCAACGAAATTCTTACCATAATTAGCCATAAAGTTCTTAGACATCTTATTGCACAACTTAAAGAAGCAAAATACTATTCGATTATTGTTGACGAAACCAGTGACATTGCCGTCAAGGAACAAGTCTCAATCTGTTTTCGATACGTATCCAATGATTATGATGTAGAAGAAAATTTTTTGGTTTTCATGAAACGTCAAATACCCAGTCTGCAACACTACTGAAAATAATTATTGACGTGCTTCAACGATTTGATATGCCCGTTAAATTTTGTCGTGGTCAGTGCTTTGATGGAGCTGCAAATATGTCTGGTGCAGTGACTGGTGTCCGAACCCAATTTACTGCGTTGGAACCTAGAGCCATTTTTGTACATTGCCTAGCCCATAATCTAAATCTCGTTGTTCAGGATAGCATTCAACTTCAAACAGGTTGCCGCAACGCTTTAAACATTGCTCGAGAAATGATTACATTTGTCCGTAATTCTCCAAAGCGACTAGGAATATTTTCGCAACTTCAATATGAAGAAGGCACCAAAAGAGGAAACCTTCGTCCATTTTGTCCAACTAGATGGACAGTTAGATTTGTTTCTATGAATTCAATTCTTACAAATTATTCAAGTCTTATCAATTTTATGTCAGAAGTAGCAATATCCGAAAGAAATGAAGTTGGAGCAAAAGCTAGTGGTTTCGTATCACACTTAGAATCATTTGACTTTTTTTATTACATCAACGCATTGGTTAAAGTTTTTGGCCACGTCGATACAGCTAATACAACTATTCAGAAGAAGACCTTGTCATTTCAAAAAGGCTATTCTATGCTTACATCTTTAAAAACAGTGATACAGTCCTTCAGAGATCAAGATTTCTTTTTAGAGTTTTGGAACACTATCAATAAAAAAGCCGATTCTCTTGAATTAGAGCAACCAAAACTTCCTCGTCAGCGACGTGTTCCCCGACGACTTGATGATGGTTCAAGAGAGTCACAAATTTGTTAATGTAATGGATTATTACAGGCAACAGTTCTTTGAACTGATTGATAATGTTGTGACAAGTTTAACTGCTAGATCGGACTCTACTGCAGCAAATTTTTTGCAAATCGCAGAACGATTTGTAATTGGTAAATCTGATGAAGAAGACGATGAGTACCTGCTAAACTTTTACGCTGACGACATTGATAAAGAAAGATTATTGCTCCACAAAACAATGTTTTTAGAAATTTTACAATCTCGAAAGCAAAACGTTTCTGATTTTGATGAAGTGGTGAGTTTTTTAAAGACGATAAATTACTGAGAGAAATTTTGCCAGAGTTCTGCAAATTGATTAAGCTCATATTAACTGTCCCAGTTTCAACGTGTACCCGCTGAACGATCATTTTCTAGTTTGCGTCGCTTAAAACATACACGAGGTCAACATCTCACCCAAATGCGACTAAATAGTACAGCAATTATACACGCTCATCGTGAAATAACGTCATCTATCTGCATTGATGAAGTAGCAGATGAGTTTATCAGTGCTAACCACATTCGTCAACAAACGTTTACATTGAATAAATAGTATTTAATATGAAATATTAACTTTCACAGTTCACACTATTCTTTATTCGTTTATTTAATTTTTTTGTATCCAAATAAAACTTTTATGCAGATATGCACTTATAGTGAATTAATACACTTTCAATTTCTTATTTTTTAATTTGCAAAAATTATATGCACCCACAAAGTTTCGAGCAAGTCGGCGCCGATGAACTGTAGTGGAGTAACACTCTGCTTTTTTATTTGTCTGAGGATTAGATGATTTAAGTTTTCTTCATCCACATTTGAAAAACAACTTCGATCTTTCAAATTGTAAGTGACATAGTGTGGTTACTACGGTGACAGTCGATCAACCATAAATGTAGCAGTAAAAACTACGCTAAAAAACATTGTTTACCGCTACCTGAAATTTCAATTTATTTTATTTAATCGTATGGTACATTTTAATATTTCAATGTAGCGCTCGGGTAGCAAACACGTTCAGTTGTGACTTGAAACGGGATCCAAATCTCAGCAATATAGACCTGTATTAGTGTTTTGATGAAACCAAGTGTAGTAGTGGGTTGGTTGGTCTTGACAAAGCATTTGCTTCAAAATTTAGGAAGTATCCTAAATAGCTGAAGTTTTTCCGGAAGGATCAGATTTTTAATATTTAATTTTTAATATTTTTCTCGAACATGAATTCTTTGGAGTATTGATCACCGTGTATATTTGAAGTGTAAACACTAAGGTATGCAATCCTTAACAATTTGTTCAAACTTTGATTGAGAGGGAGACTATCATTATTTACAAGTAAAGTTTCTGACAAATAGAGAACATTGGAAAACAGAGTCCTATAGGGATCTACACTATTAGCAAAAAAATTGATGATTATGTGCACTATATTGTTTGTATGTTAGTGAGGTACTATATTTGCTAGCAATAAGGTAATTTGACAGATTGTACGTAGATTGCAATCAATTTTATAATTCGAAACGTCAAAACGTCGGTCACTATTCTTTAGACTTTTTTCGTGTGTGTTTTTAGGCGTTTTTAATACAAATATAAAATATGGAAGGTGATTAGTACCTTGCAATACTCCATGGACAACAAAAAACAAAAATTACCACTTTGGTTTCCGGACCTGGTCATCAAGACCCTCCCGGACAATTCAGGAATAGAGTCGATATTTTACTTTTACAGGAAACATACTGTGGAGATGAGATAAGTATACTCAATAAAGGTATAATAAAAGGATTTTAATTAGTAGATTTTATTGAGAGCCCTATTTATGGAATAGCAACATACGTCAAAGAAAATATTCAATACAAAGGTATATAAAAAATTATAATTTCTGGAATTTTTGTTATAACTACTAAAATAAGAGATTTATGCGTAGTAAATATTTACAAACCTCCTCCAATACCTTGACCAGAAACTTTTAATGTCGTTTTTCCTCATCCAAGAGTATATATTGGTGACTTTAATTGTCACAACACATTATGGGGCTACAATGACAACGACACCAATGGAATAACGTTACAAACGTGGATGGAGTTTCAAAACATACATTTAGTATACGATTCAAAAGACATCAAAACATTTGACTCCGGTCGATGACAAAACGATTACCGCTCGGACCTGTGTTTAGTATCAATGGATCGTGACATGGCTCCATTACAATCAAAACGTATGGTATTAAACGATTTTTCAAGAAATCAACATAGACCTTTGCTATTACAAATTGGACTTCAAATTTCGTTTGTAGAGTCTTTAGACAAACTAAGATGGAATTTTCAAAAAGCTAATTAGACACACTATAGTGCAACTTTTGATTCTATTATGAGATGGATACCACCGGTTTCTGATAATTATTTTAGGTTCGTAAGTGGTCTTAAATGTGCAGCAAAAAATCAATTCCACGTGGTTTTCGAAAGGAATATGTCCCTTGTTGGTCGACTGAAACAAACAGATTGTACAAACCATATTTAGAAAATCCAAATAAAGAAAATGAGAATGCTGTACTGTCATCTATAATACCAATAAATAAGGAACATGTAACTGCAATCGTGATTAAGGCAAAAAGATATCTACGGGTCTTATGCTTGTTGTTCCAGGTCGCCTTGTGCTCGCTCCTTGAAAACCCTTTACGACTGGAATTCACTTTGAAAATCTTTTTCAAACCAAAGGAAAAAAATATTATAATCATAATCTAAAAGATTAATAAATGTCAGGATTAAATTTATATCAAAAATTTAAAAGAAGATACATACATATTCGAAAAATAAATAAAAAAGCAGCCAAGCTAAGTGCCCATATGTGACACCATAATTGTTAAAAAAATTAAAACTTCAACTCTTTTTTTTTATAAAATTTGACAGTTTTACGTATGCATTACAGTTTTTTTTTGGTCTTCAATATCACTTTCTTTGATGACATTGTCAAAAGTTTCCATAGAATTAATTGCCAATATATTTTGATTTTAACTGGGGAATTTAATTGTACCGGTCGTTTTTAAAATTTATTTAGATTCAGTAACTCAGTGAGTAACCACAGCGCCCTTGATATGTAATAATACACGCACAGTCAAGTTATTGGGATAATCAAGAAAAACCAAAGTACATAATAAGTCAAAATTAAAACCTAACCTAAACCTAAACAAAAGCATTGATTCTTACTTCATATCTTAGAAATAAACCAATTTTAGCCAAACTTATTAGATATATGGTATTTATTTATTTAATCGTATGGTACATTTTAAATATTGTATTGTGTTGTAAGTGTTATATATGGTGCCCCAGAAGATCAGTATAAACATGTATAGTGTGGTGACGAAACCGTGTGCAATTGTGGATTGGTTCGTCTTGGCAAAGCATTTACTTCAAGGTTTAGGAAAACCACTAAAACCTAAACATGCCAACCCTTACCCACCCTAGTATTTACATGTAATAATGTTAATTAAGTGTGCAATGTGATTGTGTTTTGTGAAATTTTTTTGTACATTTTTTCATAATTATCCGGGAGGGTATTGATGACCAGGTCCGGAAACCAAAGTGGTGATTCTCAGGAACAACATATTTTCTTGTTGGCCATGGAGTACTGTAAGGTACTGATCACTTTCCATATTTTAAATTTGCACCAAAAACCCCTAAAAAACACACACGAAAAAAAAACTCTAAAGAAAATTGACGTACGTTATAATATCTTAGGTTTAATTTATTTTTTATGTCAATCTGAAGAGCCAAAAGGGTACTTAACCTACAGAAATGTTTATAATATTTTCAAAAATCACTGATGTGTGCCAAAGACAACGAAGCGTTTGACCCTTTTTCTCAGAAGGAATAGTATTTTTTTAAAGCCAAATTATCGAATCTCTAGTTTTTGACGACGTTTTGCACCCGTTTATTAGTGGGTGTTTCTTATCCACAAACTAGCTCTAGAATGGCCCGGAAAAGTTACAACCCTCAAAAGATTAAAAAAAAGGTTTTCTTTCTTATTTCCCCTGTATATTAAGTTAAAAACACAAAGGTGAATATTATTTGTCAATAACACAACATATTTTGAAATTTGTTCAACCCTGAAGTACGGTTAGAAACGGTTGAAATAGTCAACCCCTAAGATATTTTTTACAATTTTTTTTTTGGATGAACATTTTCTTTTAAAAAACATGATTAAAAACCTGATTCATTTACTAACTTTTTATCTCTACAAGTTTTTTTCGAAAACTGAAACATTTACGTGAAATTGTACCATATTGCATACCAGTTATCAATCTCGTCAAAAATGTTCAAATTTTCTGCGGTTGCAAAATTAACATTCTTCCAGGTAATATGCTTTGGTCCTATCATTCTAGAGGAATTTCTGTTCTTGCCCATTTGCGGTTATCATTTTGTATTCCCGTGGGATTACCAAATGCTGAACATCCATTGGAATCTGCGGAATATTATCTTCATTACGAATTCGTCAAACCATTTGTTTCATGGTAACCTTTCTAGGTAAACTGCACAAGAAACGGTTCTAAGGAAATTACTATTATTTGTTGTGTCGTTTTTTCAGTATTTGCTACTCTTTCTTTCAGTGTTTGCAGTGTACCCAAAAACATTACAATAATACCAGTGGCGTGTTAATGGGAGATCAAAGGCGTCCAATGGCCCAGGCCGCAAACATTCAAAAGCACTGCTACGAATGTATTGAAATACATCTATTAAAAGTATTACGCCTTTCGTACAAAATTTTACCCAAGCACCTAAAGTTGTTCCTAGAGTTATATACCTGCTTAATTTACTTTGCCCACTGCACTGATAAACGGATTATAAAACTTGTTGTTCTACAGTACACAAGCCAGCACTCGCTTATGTTTCTGAGAATTGTCTTTATTTATGAAAACGCAAAAATTTTTAAGCAGATTATAGATGTTCCTGTACTTATTTTAATTGCTAATAATGGTTTTTTGTTGAGGCAGTTGAACGAATTTTTTGTAAATGTGCAATTTGTAGCCTTTCGAATAAAAACAAATTGGAATCGACAAATCTTCGTCACAACTGTCGTCTGATATTTTAAAATAGGCCTTTAATTCAGCGTGGTAGAAGCTTTGGGGTTTTTAATCGCAACTTTTATTGCTCTTCTTATTCCTAATCCCCCGCCACAGCAGTATCAGCCATTTTGCAAAAAAATATTGATACCGCGTCCAAAAATAGGTATACATAGAAGTATGTTTATATATATATTTTTTTTCAATTTTATTTATCAATTGTAGCACGTAATAGAGCGCAACTGCAATGTTTGACCCAGGGCGCCACATACCCACGACACGCCATTGCTGGTGACATTCGTTGAATCTTCTGAACATACAGACAATTAAATTAGAATTTAATAATAAGTAGATGGTATATATTCAAACTTACAATTGATTGAGTAAACGTTGTATGGAACTTGGGTAAAATTTTTAAACCTTCTCTATGGAGGAGATAAACGAAGTTCGGATCCATTTAGTATTGGTTGTAAGTAAATAATTAATAAAAATAAAACTCTGTCGTTGGCCAATACATATAATAGGTTAATATAATAAAAATAACTAGTTTCGGCTATTAAAATATAGGAAAGCCATCCTCAGAATAACATGAGAAACTGTGGATAATGTGAATTAAAATAAAGTAAAAGAGTACAAAGTCAAATACTTACAATAAAGTTAAAATATTAAAAACATAAGTTACAAAATTTGCATCACAACATAACTAACTATAAATAAACGTGAAATTGTAAATTAATTACAAGATGTGATTAAAAACTAACATGAAGTAATAGACACACTGGATAATTGTAGTCTAAATCATATAAACCATTTTTAATTTTAATTTCGAAAACGGCATGGTCATGCCGAAAAACATTTTCAGAATGTGAACAAATGCGGAAATGAGTAATGAAAATGAAATCTAAACTAAGACTATTTTTTAATAGCCAAAACTAGTTATTTTTATTATATTAACCTATTATATGTATTGGCCAACGACAGAGTTATATTTTTATTAATTATCTCCTCTATGGAGTTTATTAAATAGTTTAAGTTTGTTACTGATGATTCCATGGGGAAGGTTTACATATTTTTCCCAATTTATAGTCAACCTTGATCTTGATATGACGTATTTGTGATTATTATTGTCACTCACCTTTAGTTCAAACACGACCTTTGAATGTTCCTCTTCTTTCACAAACCCACATACAATTTTCATCAGAGGCAGTTTTCTCAAAAACTCATACACAAAATTACCACTCACAAACTTCCGTTTAACTTTCTCGGAAACTTAAACGCTTAAACAACAAACGTTCTTCGTCAAAATTTATTGGTATAATGAAGGGTTTACTTTTAGTTATTCCTTTAATTATTATTTAATGCTGTTTTTTCTAATTGCAATGACTTAAACTTATGATAACAAAGTTATCCATTTTCTCATAAGGATTACATTTTGTGTTTCCAATTTCGCCAAAACTATCAATACTGTCATTTTTCGAAACTAATAACATATTTCTTTTAATTTTATTTCTGCTTATATAATCTCGTTAACGAGTATTTTAATATTTTTTGGTAAATTATTAATTCCTAATGCCTCAACTTAACTTTTTTCTTTTTTTGATCTTTTTGTTTTTGTATTATCATACTTTAGTATAGTTTATAGTGAGTAACTTTTTTGTTTATTTTGTCTTGAGTAATTGTTATTAAATAAGTATATAAAATAAATATCTAGAGCAAAAAAAAATGAATGCCAAAATTCAGTGTACGTGCAAGGCAATATTACGAAAAACAAACGCTTCTTTTACACACCTTGCATATCAATTTTATTTACTTTGAACAAATAACGTTCGCTGTTGCCGATGAACAAATACAAATTGACTTGTTGAAATTTCAGTGCTTCCGCTTTTTCCTTTTTGAGAAAGTTATATAACTTTTTTTAAATTTTACTCTATTTTACGTTGTTTCCGCTGACAAGAACTTAAGACAAGGTTTGTTAATATTAATTGTTTTCTTGACGCGTTTGGAAATCGATCAATATTAAACGGGCAATAGTATTATAATAGTAAATTTAATTTCGAAACAGCTATTTTTTAAATAATATTTTCTTTATTTTATAAACTTTATTGTGTCAATAGGTTTGACGTGCTTGTTTTTACGTTTTATAGCAAACAATAATGTATAAAATATTAATAACACCTACACTTTAAATATACATAGACATTAATTATTCTTCGAACACTCTATACATACAGCAGGAACAAGAAAAAAATGTCGATTTTTATTTTCAATTGCTTATTATTAGTGAATTACATCTCTTTGTAATGTCTTTAAGATATGACGTTATTTATATTTTTCTTTTTTTTTTATTGTTAGGGATTCCAAAAATATATAATATTATTCTAGATAATCAACAGTTTCTAAAATACTTATTCGTACAATTTATATCAATTTTTATATACGTGTTGCAATTTAAATATTTTTTCCATTTTGGTTTGTATTTGACAATTTGAACCACTATAAATGTAATTGCTGTTTCCGTAGGGCAATAAATAGTTTAAATCTATTCAATAGAATTGATTTACAATGCTATTAATAAAACATGAGATTTTACATAGCTAACTTCGGATAGAGAATATATTAAGATTAACATTATTTTTGTGTACAAAATGATGTTGCTTATCCCATCAGTGCGTTATAATTCTTGACTGACCAATGTGCATTAAGATTATGATTTAATATAACTTCCATGTTAGTAAATTAGAAATTACTTTGGTCGACTAATTTGCAGTTACTAAATCGTATTAACTTAAGTATTTTGGGTTTTCTCGAATTATACTGAGCTTTGATATCCTGAATAAATCACAAATGTGGTCTAACTAAATAGATTAAGATTTTATTCATGTAAACTATAAAATTTTGGTAATTTGTTCGGAAATAATTCTATTGAACAAAGGTTTAAAGTCTCAATTAGTTCTATATACACTTGATTCCTTTACTATACGGATTAAAATATGTACAATGAATTTATCTTTAGAATAAATTTAGAATGAATATATATGAAGGTACCACAAATTATATTTTACAAATCTTTTGAATTAAATCTATTTTGACAAGGAAAACTGACGAAAAACAACTGTCAAAAGAAACAACTTACATATCAATGGGGTAAAGTAACAATATTTATTGAATTAAAGGGTGTACCTGCTCAGTTTCTGTTTTTAGTTTTTCTCTGTGGATAATACATGACCATTTGAATATTATTGATTTTATAACTTTCTGTTTATTTTTGAATGAAAAAATTAAGCATTGGTTTTTGACTTCATTTACTGTAAAACAAATAAGTGCAAATCATTGCGTTGCTTCTTTTATGATGACCTTTTACTGATATAAAAAAATTATATCTTTTATTAAAGGAAATGTTGAACAGGAGGCATAACAACACAAAAAACACTCGTTACTAATAATTGGAAGTACGTTTGTAAACTAAAAAAGAAAATTCAATTATTTCAGTGTTACATTTACTAAAGACATCTGATGAAAAATTTGTCTGTGTAAATGTCATTAGTAAATAAAATCATTAGAATATAAGATTTAAAGAAAACGAACTATTAAAAAACCTTGTGGAACTCCATGATAGTTATTCATAGTAGATCTCTGCTGTCTCTCACTTACGTAGCTTTTTAATCATCTCTAACGTAATAATCTAGTTTATCTAATAGAAATTTGTGCTTAACGCAATAGAGAGCTTTACTCAGATCTAAAAAAAAACTCTTAAGGGTCGTTTATCCGCGTATTTCTATAGAAACTATAAACGCTCGCGATACATTATCTTTTTCTGTCGGTAATTATTATAAAATGAATCAAAGAAAATGGTCGTCTTATAGATTCATGAAAACAGAAAAAAGCACAAACACTTTATACATTTTTTTTCTATTTTGTGTCTTTTATTCATTCTAATTTAAAAAAACTCAAGTTTCAAAAATAATTAGTTTCTGCGTTTACATTTTCATGCTAGAAGTGAATGAATTTGTATAACCTGTTTCCTCTGAAATAAATACTTAACTGAATCTGAAACTCCGCAGCTACTTTTATTATTTATATAGAAGAAATACAATCCACCCACTATTATTATGTAGAAAATCTTTTAAGTTCAACGTCAAAATTTTTTTGACAAAATACATCAGTTGATGTTAAATTCTATTGTAGCTGAAAAGAAATGTTTTCATTGTAAAGATATCTGTATAAAATTTTTGCACATTTAAATTGTAAATTCTTTTATGATAAGTATTGCGAATATCACTACAAAACGCGCCTGTCAAGGATAGAATGTCGTAAACTATAAAAAAGTAACCTTTTTTCTACCAAATTCAATTATTGTTACTAATTATTACGTATTTTCCAGAAAGACCTTATATATGTTTTGTTTACTTAACAAACATGATATAACGACGTTGTATAAAAAATTAATAAAAAAACGTTACCGGTAAAAATTTTTACTCGGAAGGAAAGTATTCAATTTGGTAGCATAAATGAGATACATTAAAACTCAAAACGACTTGCTAAATTTAGAATTTAATCTGTTATGTCGCAAAAACGATGTGAAGTGTTTGCAAAAATATTTGAATAAGCCACAATTTAGTACTTTATTTCTTGCATATAATTTTAAGATTAATTATTTTCTCATTTTATGTATTAAAAGAGCGAAAGTAAATTACGCCAAATATTTGATTAAGTAGTTTGTTAACATTTTATTTTGGAATCGTATACGTTCCTTTCAGAAGTTTTTCGGAGAAATACCCGGCTAATAGCAATAAACAGATGACAAATATGAAAGAAACAATATGTCACTGTCCATATACACTAAAATATTGTGGGTTAATGTTTGTAAATTAAAAAATATGGAAAGATAAAACTTATTAAAACTCCAATAATAAAAACAAGCACTTCACAACGTTCTGATACTAAGAAATGTGTAAAATATTTTGATCACGTTCCTTTTAAGACTAGTTGAAAATTAGAGAGAAAATGAATATTCACATTTTAGAAACAAATAGTTAAATCAAAAGTTATAAACAATAAAATTTACAACAACATTTTTTATTAACTTTATTTGTGTAATTAATATTGGTGGTAAAACAATTAGTGGCGCGTGATAGTCATATCTCAGTAATTACTTATCGGATCAAAAAATAGCAAGCAACTTTTATTTGGAGGGAAAATGTGTAAATTGAATATTTTTATAAATATTTTAAGCATTCAAAAATTTAAAGTTTCTTTTGGCTAGATAGATTATGCGCAAAATCTAATCGATATGTGGAATTATAAATAATACCCATATGCAAAGTTTATTAAAAATCGGGCAGGTGGTTTTCTTTATATCTTGTATACATACTGACGGACGACCGTAGGACAAAAATTTTTTTTTTTTGCTTCATTATAACGTACTAACTCTAATTCGCCAGAAAAGGTGTTAAAATTTTTGATTTGGAAACCGTCGAATTACTCCATTACTTCTGCCGTCGATAAAATATTGTATCAGACACGTGTGTGAAAGGCTTTTATTTACTCATTACGGTTAAAACACTCACCTAGGGCTAGTGTTTTAAATTTCGCAATTTGTGCATAAAACCTCACTTCCACACTTGCATCATAAATAATTATTATAATGAATTTGAAGTGTCGAAAAAAGAATATTGTGTGTACCTCGCCGAGGAGGTGTTTTTCGTGCCTCTGGAAATTGCCGTCGACTCTTTAACGGCTAGGTACATAATTAATTATTGTTTGATCATTCCGGCCACACTGTTTTAACTTTAACATAAAAAGTTTTATTACATGATGGTTTTGATTCTATGATGTGTCAATTTGTTTTTAAAATAAAAAAACAAGCTATTCCCGCTGAACTCTACATCGTTCGGATACTAATAAACGTCAAAGAACGTATGGATACGTTGTAAAAAATGTATAAAATAAAAATTTTTGTAAATATTTCGGCTATTTTGGCCTGATTAATTATGTTCAAAATCTAAAGAGATCTGCACTATTATACAATGTGTCCATTTAAAGTTATTCTTTATAAAATGTTCTGCAAAAAAGCTGAAATTCAACTATTGGATATTATAATTTTTCAGTCATATACGAGGTATCTTAAAAAATTTGAATAACTATCACCTACAATTAGCACAATTTCTATTTTTCTTATAAATTCAATGCCACCGGTATCTTTACTTAGAGTATATTGTAATTTTCTAATATACATTTGACGTTGAATGTCAGATAAGTAAATTATGTATTTATTACTGTTGTTAAATATTTTGTATACATGGCTGTATATTTGAACATAGTGCACAATCTTAAATAAATTTTCTTAATTTCGTTTTAGCAAAAATGGTTCAAACAAAACTATAGAAAATAGAATTTCCTCAACTTTTTGTATAATTGATATTAAAGATGTTAACAACAATTAGTGTCACCTGATTGTTATCTCGATTATTACTTATTGGATCAAAAACAAAAGTTGGGTATTATTAAATTACAAACAACTTTTATTTTAAACAAAATGTGTAAAATATATATTTTAAAAAATAAAATAAATATTTAAAAAATCTGTTTAGGTTAATTTCCCTTTTGGCTAGATAGATTATTTTCAAAATTTAATTAGACATGAGGTATATGTGTAAAATTTCATAAAAATCGGACGGATGGTTTTCTTGATATCTTGTTTACATATGGACAGACGGCCGGCCATCTGACAATTTTTTTTTCTTTATTAAACGTACTTACTCTAATTAGCCGAAAAAGTGAAGAAAATGGGTGTTAAAATCTTCGGTTTGGAAACCGTCGCATAACTCCCTATCTTAATTATACGATGTGGGGTAATAGTATGGTAATGCAAATTGCTAGAATAACATCGCAACCATTTTGTTGGCACAACAAAACCAGAAGAAAACTAGGCATAGTAACAACTAGTTATGTAGTCCAGTCAATTTAGATTTTCTATACCAAAAAAATTAATTTTTTTAGATCCTTTCATTTTGACGCCTTAAAATCGAGAAGAAATATTCAACGTCAAATGTCAGCAAATCCGTTTTTACGAATCTCACGTTTCATTAATTGGAAAACATTTGAGATGGTAGTCAACATTTAAATTTCCCCACAATGAAAGTATTTGTTTCGTACAATGACGATTCACGAAATATTAGACGATGCAAGTCGGGACAAATAAAAGTCCAACCAGAAAACTTCGTTATAACATACATAGTACCCGTTTAAACATTTTGTGAATATTTTGCTTCCTATGACACGGCGACCAATTGACTTTTTTTTAATTTTAATGTACAACAAACCTTTTACGAGATATAGCGCTACGACTGTGTGTTAGATCGTTTTTGCGTCACCTTTGAGATAAATACTACAATCACAAGTTTGTCCAAATTTAATTTGCGCAGCAGAGTTCATCCTGAATCATCTAAATATATTTTTTTTTCTATACAGGTTGACCAAAAAAATGTTATGCAAAACATTTCTTTTTTTTAAGAGGGTCTTTCTATGTTGTTTTGCGTATTTGAGTTTACTGTAAAGATGATATAACAAACTTATTATGGGTGAACTATGAAATCTACAAAGTGGTCCCGAAATAACCTGCCAAAGCAATACGGTAATAGGTATCGATGAATGAAACTCATTCACAAACAATTGTTTTAATAAAAGAACTTTTGTTTTCAAGATAAATATTTTTAAAATTTGGCCAAAATTTACTTGGCGGTAGTGAGTACAGAAGGTAATTCTAATTGTTTATGCAACAAATTACAGTTTCTTTAACAACGGTACCTACAATTGCTTTGACATTACATTTGTCAAGTTTCATTAAGTTTGCAAGCTGCCCAAAAAGCTATTAAATTCACAAGGCAAGAGTACACCGACATGCATTTACTGCATGGCGAAGCACATGGTAACGCAAGAGTTGCTAGGCGACTATACGGCGAGCGTTTTCTTAACAGAATCCTTCCGCCCCGAGCTGCTTTTGTAGAACTACATTTGAGTTTAGGTGAGACTGGATCCATGGTACCTCAAATGCGGAATTGTTGTCGTCACCGCCATGATTTTGTGTTTGATGCTGAAAAAGCCATTGTTGATTTGTGGCAGAAAATCATGTTGTCAGTACTTGACAACTTGCTCTACAAGTAAGTGTCTCTAGGCAAGTTGATGTGAACGATAAGAGAACATGTAGTAGAAGACGTAAAATTTTATGCGAAAACCAAAAATAAAATAAAAATTGAAACATTGTATTTAAAATAACAAAGTTGGTATCCACTTCCTATATAACCGGAAGTGACACCGCCATGAAAATATTTTCAGTAAGTAGACCATGGCCATTTGTATAAAGATACAAGTTTTCAGCTGAATTGGTTTTTTCATTCTCGTTATTAGTCTAACATGCTATCGTCGAGACACACCCTGTATTTCTTAGCTCCTGTGTTTCATTTTTCTAAATCATATTTTAATTTTTCTTCTATGAGTACTATATCGTCTGCAAATAGGTATATTTCTAAACTTACAGGTTTCATGTTACTCCATCCCACACAATATGTTTTCAAATCAGTCCTGCATTCTTTAATTATTTTGTTTATTATATTTATATAGTGTTTGGGCTTAAATTCCTTTCTATAATTCTTTTAATTGTTATAAATGGTTTGGAAATGTTTTTGTTTTGTTCTAATGTGGTTAGTTGTTGTTTTATATAGACTTTTGATTGCTTTAATCTTACACGCTTTGCCTTCAGGCTATCCCAGATTGCTTATCTTTTGATTGAGTCAAAGGCTTCTGTCTATGAAACATGTATATTGATTTTCGGTCCTCCGTCGATAATCACTGATTTTGCCTTACTCAAAAGCGGCCAGAAACACTCCTTTTCTTGAACTTTTTTTGTTACTAACACATTATAATACTCATGACACTGAAATCAGTAGAATCCTCATGTTGGAATACGTAAATAATACGTTGCAGTACTCTTTTACATTTTATTTTGAAGGATTGTATAGGCCTTTTAACGCAAACACTAAAAAAATATATGTCAAAATTACACCGTGTTGACAGCTGCAAATGGCATTACCAACCGAAAATGTTTTGGCATATAGTAATATTTGAAAAATTAAATTTCAACTTTGACCATTTGTCGGCCCAAAAATCAACTGTATCACATGGTCAGAACATGTTTTTGCGAGTGCTTAGACTTGCAGGCCACGGCTAACGCCTTAGCTTGTAAACAATCTTCGCACTCGCAAAGGTCAGTTTCTCACCTAGTTATACAAGTAGCTATTCTAAAAGAAGATGTGATCTTGCATATCGTCATTTTTCCTGAATCAACTTTGTTCGTCTTGTAATTTATTATCACTTTTTTTCTTAATCTATTCTCTATTTTTGTTTCATATATTTTAGTTGCTGCACATAACAAAGAGATGCCTCTGTAATTTCGGCAGTTTGTTGTCTTCTTTCTTGTGTATTGGCTGTATTATTGTATGTACCTATTTTTGTGGTACGGTTTTCTTTTTTCAATTTAGAATAAATATATTTAGCGAAGATTGTCGTGAGATTTTCCAGGGTAATTTTATACCATCCTAGTGTTTTCTCTGTTCTCATTTTGTATTGCTTGATTTAGTTCTTCTTTAGTTCATTGGTCATTTATTGAGCTTGTGTTTTCTGTCTATCTAGTGTTGTGTTTGTACAGAGACAGTTTAATAGTTTATCAAAGTATTTCTTTACCAATTTATTATTTTTCTCTTCTCTGTCATTTTTCCTTTCTTATCCTGGATATATTTTGTTGATATTTCTTTAGTTTTTATATTCTTAAGTGTCCTGTAGAATATTTTACGTGTTTGTTACTGCTTTGTTCTAACCTTTCTCCCAATTTTTCCAAACTCACTATTTTGCTTTTGTAACTACATCCTTACTTTCAGATTTTGTTATTTGTACATTGTTTATGTTTTTCCTGAGATTCTTTATTTAAGTATTTTTCCTATAACTTCCGCGCTCTGTTTATAAATGTTTTTAAATGATTGTCATTCTTCTTCTATATCGTTTGTTATCTGTTTCTTTATTCTTGTTTTTTCTATTATATTGCTATATTTGTTTTTATGTTGGCGTCTCTAAGTTTGTGTGTCGTTTACCGATATTTCTACTTCTACCCTTATATGCTTTTATCATAATATTTCAATATCCCCACTTTCCCTATTGATCATCTTTTTGTTATATATAATACTACAGCTTCTACTTTACCATTATTCATAATAATAGTCTATCATTTTGTTTCAGTTTCCATTATTGCTAAAATTTATAAGTTTGGTTTCTCAAAACCGTTTTTTAATTCGATTTCTGTTTTGTTTATACCTATTACATTCCATGCTCTCATTTTGATGTCTTTTTGTATTTGTTATGTTTTATGTTCTTTGTATTCGTCATTATTTCTTTTTATTAGTTTTTGTACAAGTTGTTTTAGTTATTCTTTTGTGGGTCATTTTGTCTACTTTCTTCTGGTGATCTTTCTTAGACAGTTATTTCGTAGATTCTGTTTCTGACAAGATTAGATCTTCCTTATCTCTTTTTGCTTCCTTATTTTTGTGTTTCTAAGGTTATGTCGTATATTGTTACTCTTTTTATTTTTCCTGGATATGTCAATTCTGTTGCTTGTAACGTACTTTTTTCTTGCAGCCGTAAGTAAGTGTCTGGGTATTGTTTTATATGTCTTTGCTTTGATTTCTTTCGATACTCAGAAAATCATTCCTTACGCGTAATAAATTCTGTTCGTCTTCTTTATTCGATTCTTTACGTTTGCTTCAAGTGCTCCTAGATATTGAAAGTTATTCAATTGTCAACTCTTTCGTAATCGCATTACATTTCAATTTGCATTAAAGCATTTTTGTAATTATTCCGTCAATAAATAATATAAATGCAGCTTCTTTCTTGTCTTAATCCAGTATTCGTTTTGAATTTATCGATATCTTATTATTCTTTGTAATTGCATTTCGGTTATTCTAGTTATATCTAATAAGCATTGTGTTTACATGCTTCTCTTGCAGTTCTTTCCATAGTTCGTTTGTACTGAGTCGATGTCTTCTGTAAGGCCATAATGTGATCTGATCATCTTTTTTCCTTTTACGTTTTTTTACGATCACTTTGTGCTTTTTGATTGCTTTTTAGTTACCATTCTGATTCCTTTTTTTCTAATATTTTCATAACTCTGTTCAATATAGTTATCACATTTTTACAACTCATTTTTTATATATTGACACAATTGTGGCCATACAGTCATATACTTAATAATAATGTTATTCTGTCGCATCCAGATGTTTTCTCGTATTTTAGTTCTGTTATTACTTCAGATAGTTCTTCCTTCTTGACAACTTCTTCGTTTCTCTTGATATTTTGTTTTCTGTTTTGCCTTCCATTTGATGATCATTAATCAATTTTTCAAAATGTTCTTTTCATTATTTTTGTTCCTCGTGTTATGCATTCGCATTTGTTTTATATTATTCTTGAATTTTCTGTCTTTTCTCTTCTTAAAGTTTTTATAAAATAATTTTTGGTTTTTTTAAAATTTTATTCATTTTTTTCTTCAAAGATCTTTGATTGCTCGTTCTTCGCAATTTTAATCATTTGTTTGGTGTTGTCTCCTTCTTGTTTATATTTGTTCTATTTTCTCTTGGCTCACGTACTTCCTCACGTCTTTAAAATACACCCACCCTTTGTCTACGCTTTTTCCTTTTATTTTATTCTCATATCCTTTCAGGTTTTATACCGGGTTCTTCTTTCTTAGTTACACGTTTACTCTATGTGTACTTTTAAATGAAAAAAATCAAATCATTGGTGCGATGTAGGCAACCAATTATACCACGTATACTTGCACAAATCTGCACAAGTTGGGTTAGAATTATTTATTTTTTTATCCAGAAGTAATTTCTTTATAAATTATGAACGCAAATCGCAAACATACAATAATTTATTAACGCAAACAAATAACTAATAAAAACGAGGTTAGTAAATTAACAATTTATCAATGAACTTTAACAATATTTAATAGGTACTCATTGTTTTAATGACCTAAAATACTCAAAATGTCCACCTTGCCTTTCGAGACAATAAGCTAAGCGGCCTTGAAAGCAACCTAAAGAATTTTTAACAAATTGTGGATTCATTTCATTACTAATTTTCGGTCCTCTTGTTTGCTATTGCACAATATCTTGCAAACTTACACATCTGTCAAATAAGTTACTTTAATGCAAAGGCATTTTCGTTCGCGTTATGTTAACACAAGTCGAAAGCAGATGTCGCAACACTTATCGATCGTATATGATGTGCACTCCAGTAGGGAATGTAGTCGACAGCACGCATTTGTACAACATTATCTCTGTTTGTACAATAGTGAACTTACACTCGAGTTCTCTCACTCCTAAAGAGTTTCAAAAGCACGAAACAGCTGTCGAGTAATTCTCGGTGTTTGTTTGAGATTGTTATTTTTAGTTGGCTATAATAATCAAAGAGTCGACATATGTAACTGCTTATACATATCTGTCGATTAAGTTACTTTATTGCGAATGCATTTTTGTATGTGTTACGTTAACACGAGTCGAGACTAGATGTCGCAACACTTATTGATTGTATATACAAGGTGTCTCTAAAAAGGTCTTTAAAAAACTCTACCACGTATGATTCAGACCAAAATAAGTCGATTTAATAAAACTTACCTTAGTGGCAATTTCCTTAGTTTCGGTGCAATACGGTCCTGAAGTTAGAATTATGAAATCGTTTATTTTTTATATAAATTTTCAACCGCTTAAGTGATTTTTCTAAAATTTTGAACCTTTATACAGTTTTATAAGTCAGAAAATGCCACATTAAAATTCTGACAAAAATGAATTCGTTGGCAGAGAAATTAGGTTTTGTAATCATTAAACATTTAAAATATCTACACCAATGGATAAATGGAGGTTTATTTATGAAATGTGGATTAAGTGATTTATGGGCCACAAATAAGGTACTCTACATAAAATTTGATAAATCGCATTTTACTAGATGATACCCTGTGATCGACCCTCCAAAACTCATCCTAATATGGGATACTCAAGTTCGAACTGACAGAACGATCAAATCCAACAAACCAGATATCATCCTAAAACAGAAAATCAAAAAGTTGTGCCTTCAAATAGATGTAGCTGTTCCACCCAACTATAATATCAACGAAAAAGAAGCGGAAAAATATGTGAAATATAAAGACTTGAAAATAAAGATCCAAAGAATGTGGAGCATGAGAACAAAAGTGATACTCATCGTCATCGGGGCCACGGGGCTAACGTCCAACGCGACAGGTGAAGTAGTGAAAGAAATCCATGAAAACCACAACCTTCTCATGATGCAGAAAGCAGTACTGTTGGCCCCGGCACACATAGTGCGCAAAGTCCTATGAAGAACAACCTCCTGAATGTGTTTCTTAAAAGTGAAACCATAACAAAGCATGTCAGTTATGTGGTGTCAAAAATAATAATAATAATAAATCCGAATTATCATTAAATGTACTACTTGGGATGGAAATGTGTTACCTTAATCGGAACCATTAGTTTCTTCTCGTTATGATCATTATGTACTTATTGATTCAATGAAACAGTAGACTGCTGGAAAGTAAAAACTAGAAATTTATAATTAACTTCTAAAAATTTTAATTGGTCTTAACAAGCATTTAAAAAGTTCTTGAATCTCAAATTAAAATTAAAATATTATGTTAAAAAAGTGTTAAAATGATACATAGCTTTCCTAAGATTTTGCTCAAATACTTCTTGGTCTATCAGAATTTTAAAGTTATATCATTAATTATAATCAAATGGTTATATTCTACATAATTTGTATCTAGTTTTTAAGGTTGAAGTTGTAAAATCATTAATAATACTTTACTACCACCTATTAATTTTAACTCCATATTTTGTAGTTTTATGTTTGTGGTAAGTGCTATCGCCACACGTTCAGAATAATTTGATGTAATAACTGTTTGACAGTACATTTTTTTTTAACTTTGAGTAAAATCTTATAAAATGATGTTTGTAGAGACACAGATTACGTTTATGTTGTATTTACACATCTTTCGTATGTTATTGTTATTAAAAATAAATAAAATGTAAGTTCAGATGATGAATGAATTGTCATACCAATGCTAAGACTTGAATATTTAATTCGAATCGTAAACATTTATTCGAAAGTAAAAATAATAAATACTTGTTTTTCTTTCTAGTTCAAACGCTTCAGACCTTATATCCCGAAGAGGCGTCTTCTCTCGCCGTTACTATGGTTCCGTAGAACAGGTAAGATTAATGGTTTATATTAAATAGTAAACTTTAAGCTTTGCCAGGTGCGACTTAACGATACAGTAAAATACACCGCAGCCATTTCCGTATAACAAAAAGTTAAAAAAATAGTTCTTTCGCAATTGATAATTTTATTAATTTCACTACACAAAATGAAAATCAAAGCTTTTGTTACAAAAACGATACGAATGAATTATTTGGAGCAGAATTTATTTGATACATATTGTGTAAAAACTAGTTGCTTTGTGTAACGTTTTCGTATTTTCTTTTATATTCGCAAGCGTTAATTATTAAAGTTTTATGATTGCGACGCAATTTAATGTACTGCGTTGACCTATATCTATCTTCTATTTTTTGCACCGTCATTAAGATGTTTTTGTTAGTTTGTAAGACAAATATTTAAAATTTCCTCATAATTATTATATTTATTTTCAAGAATGGAAAAAAATTATGAGAAAACTAAATAGAATAATATGGCCCAAATTTATAAGAAAAAGTTGTTTCTTTGTTTATAATAAAATTTACTACAACTGCCGAATTTGGATTTATAGAGTCATTTTAGTGTCGATTAATAATCCTTAAAGAAAATGTATTGTTGTATTCCATGCCTTATAAAAGGTTTCCAAATTTTAATAATATTTTATTGCAATCATTTAAGTTGCAGAAATCAATTTATGTCTATGAAAACGATACTATGGTAAGAGGAATGGAATTTCAGTGCAACCTAATGTATAAATTATGATAGTAAATACTACTTAATTGTACTTCCTTATTCTTTTACGTATTACGCCCAAATAACATTATAACTTCCCACGAACTCACATTCTGATTGTTTAAATAATTTATATCGAGTACATATACTCAATAGAATTGATTTTCTTTACTTTGTCACCCAAACAACAGCTAAAAACGTGAAGATATCTTAAACATAATTTAATGTAGGTTTTCTTATTCAGAAAGCCTTCCGTAGGAGTGGGATACGTAACAAAAGAACGGCTTATTCTATTAGTCGATGTTTCGGCAAGTTAGTTGTGTTGTCTTCATCAGGACGTAAAATAACCTAACCATAATGTGACTTTATCATTAGTATTTCATCAAATAGCCGTTGACATTTATGACGTTATCAGTAATATTTCTTAGAAAAAAGTGCAATTATAGCTAATCAATTTTGAAAACATTTTTAAATTATCGTCAAGACTGCGAAAACGAATATGTAGGTACTAAAACAGTAAAAATTTTAACAATTCCGAATTTGTTCTGAGATCCCTTCTGGTCGAGGTGAAAGCACAGAAACCACTCAAATTGTTGAAATTGCCAAACTTTCGCCCTCTATGTGAGAGGTTTATGAAGGCTAGATTTATTGAGTAAAAAACGTGACTTCAAAACAAAGGTGCACGTTACTTGTCTATAGTTAAAATCGGTTAAGCTTGTGTATGTACTTATTATAATAATTTTGTTACAATGTTCTGTTTCTTTTTATTCAAGTGTGCTACAAAAAACAGAATCAAGGAAATTCAGTTTGCCGTGTTAATATATGCGACTGTAATAATCGTATGTCTACACTTAATTAATATTTTGACATTTCCTATTTTGACGTTTTGTTTTGATTCTTGGTTTAATATCCCTTGTATACGTAACTGCATTTAACTTTATTTCTTTTTCAAGAATTCTAACAATAATACATATTAGGCGTTTAATAACTACATATTTCATAAAAATTAATACAAGAAATTAAATAAAATGAGCGACATCTGATTAAATATACTATAATTATATGTTATCGGTAATTCAGAAACCTGTATACAAAGATCATACTAAGGTCGACATACATTTATGAAAATTAATTTAAGCTGTTATTCCGAATGAGTCATACGCAACCTTATATGATTTTAACTATATATTTAGTCTGAGGTTTGTAGAGATTCAGCGGGTTGTTTCATAGGTGGCGTACGTCTCAAAACTCTTGTAACAGGTTTTTTTTACAATCAATATTTGACGCATCCTGTACTTAACTCTGCATAAACGGGGAGGATATGTATACGTGTTGGCGCCAATTTATTTTTGTCCTTCCACCTTCAACAGAGACGGTGTAATTCGTCTGACGAGTGCTATATTTTTATGAAAATGGTCAACACAATGTGCAATTAATTGCATATAACATCATTCAACACCCGATTTTCAGTAGCAACCGTAGGTTGGGGTTCTTTCTTTTACTTGGGGTTGTGGGAAAGAAAGAAATACCTCGATGTGATTTGTTTACGAATCTTTTTAGATTTCCGTTTGGGTTATTTTTCTTGTGGATTTAATTTTGGATATAATTTCTGCAACGATTTTTCATGTGGATAGATTAGTTGGCCGTGTGGATGTAATTCGCCTTTCCTTTTTGTATATCTACGTTTGGAAGAAGTTAATCGTTTGTATGGCGTTAATGTTTTTGTGATAACGAAATTCGTTGTCGGCGACGTCACGCGATTAGAACGCGATTATAATCTATTGGTAACATCTTGTTACGTATTTTTTGTTTGTTACCTTTATTAACCACGTGATCGTTTAAAGTGTCACATTCTATTGCCCAACTAAAAGTGCGTCTTTTTTCCCAACCAAATTGAGCAATTCTATTAGATCTGAGTATCTTCTCAATTCATCTCAATAAGGAATAAATAAATGTGCCGTCTTTATTCAACTGAATTGGGCAACTCTATTAGATATGAGTATTACACTTATCCGAATGACCAATAATCTCCATTCCTGCCACCAACTGAATCCTATCTCAACAACTACTCAATTTTTTTGCTTAGCAATCAATGAAATGGAATGGTAAAATATGTAATTTTTTTAAGTGAGTCGTTAAAAAAAAACGTATCTGGAACTGAGTCACCGTGAAGTGAAGCATAACAATCGGAGATTCGTATATAACAAGAGGAGTTTTATTTGTTTTTTCGTTCTATTGGAATCCTATCTCACCAATGACTCACTTTTTATGATTAGCGTTATTTAGTTATATTGGAGAATATGGGAGGTAAAAGATCTCACTTCTTTTTTAAATGAGTTGTTAACGGAGCTGAGTCACTCTGAAATGAATTGAAACAATCTGAAATTCGTACATAAAAAAACGCAGCTTAATTTGGATTTCCGTTTGAACGAAGTTCTACCTCACCAATTACCTACTCGCTTTCTCTTCTGGCGTCGATTTAGAGACAGAGCGACATTTATTAAGTATACCTTTTTGGAACAGAAGAAGTGTAAATATTCAAATACAAATTTTATTTAAGAAGCCACAAAAAAATTAGGACATTTTAAATGTAAAATAATGCTGTAAGTGGCGCCCCTGGAATTTATCCCAAAAATGAGAAGGGATTTCGAATTTTTATTCCAAAAAACTACCAAGTACTCAATTTCGTGCAAATCGTACAGATATTAACAAAATTATCCACGAAAAATTAATAAAAAATAATAACTTTGCCGCTCCGTATTTCGGAAATTATCGACTTTTGGACTAAGGTAATTTGGGTTAAATCAGCATATTTTAATCTCAGAAATCTACGGTAGCTCTATGTACGCGGAACACCCTGTATAACATTACTATCAAGGTAAGAGTGTTTTTACTGGCGAATGGATGATATAACTGTCAAGCAGCAGACGAGCCAGTTACCTCCTTAAGCTTGTAAAACCCGTTACCTTGCATGTATTGTTTTATATTTGACTTGTTTCTCATTTGTAAAAAGGTTAGATAAATTGAAATTTCGATTACAAAAAAATTCTCAATAATCTGTCAAAAACATCGTAAGCCATGGAAGCGTTACCATGATCATGTATGTTTATTTTATTTTTTTCATTTGTTTTGGCCACGGTCGGAAAACTTTTATGGTTTTGGCGAAAGTGAAATTGAATGTGCCAAAAATTATTGAGGAAGCCAACCGTGTAGCTTCAAGTTTATTATCTACAAAATCAAGGTACAATGATAATTACGACTACTTCAAAAAGTGGCAAAATGGTTCCTTGCAAAAATTGTGACAATATTTGGGATTTTTAGATGTCGATGTGATGAAATTCTTTCCTCAAACATGGTAGAAGATATGAAAAAATTTGTTATTGTGGTATTAAGGCAAACAAAAAATTTAACAAGAAGATTCACCATAACCTATGATGGCTGCAGCTTCAAGCCCTGAATGTTATGCAGAAAATGTGTAAATCTTCGCCCTCCTAGCACAGAAAGCGTAAGATTTTGTTTGACGTACTCACATGGAAAATCCATTTCCCTTAATGCTCGTCAGCACACTATTGGCGGTGTCCCAAAGCAAATTGCAAAATATTTAAGTTTAAAAGACTTTTTCAAAAGTCGACATCTACAAAAAGTAAAATTTTCAGGAGAAGCTTTTTTATGTTTAGGCATGTTCCTTGTTGCATTATTATGTATTTTATATCTTTAATAATTCATTTATTGTCATATCCATATTACATAAGTATTACAAAACAGTAAAATCAAAATGTACTGTTTACAGACTAAATAAAAACAACAGTTTTTCCAAAACTCGACAACTACAAATGAAGTATTAAAATCTCATAACATAAAGAAGCTACATAAAGTAATAATCTAATAGAATATAAAATATAACATTTGCAATGTTAAACTAAATAAAAAAAAACAAACAGTCCATGTGTGGTGTTCTTGACCACTATAAAAGAGAAAAAAAAACAATATATCATTTGCAAAAATGTTCAGTAACATAAGAAAATAAACGGTCCATGTGTGGTGTTCTTCATCACTAGAAAATAGAGAAAAACAAACTGCTTCGGTTTTATATAACTGGTTCTGTATCATCATAATCTCGTCTTTTATTTTCGACGGTTTCCTTTGCTTGCCCTTCCATTGCAATATTGTAAAATTTCTTGCTCTCTTCACTCAGTTCTAACGAACCCAGAAGTTGTTGTACATTCTTCTTCTTTTTAACGTTGACGTGGTTCACTGGTGGGAGTTTCTTGGATTTCAGCATTGTGTTTATATTCGACCCTTCCTTCAACACCTCTACTCGAACGGCTTCCCCAACGTATATATTCAGCACTTTGCAAGATGGACTTGAATTTCCTTTACTGTATGTTAAAATTCGGGCGTCTGTGATTTTAAACGGCAGTTTACTTTTAATAGTATCTTTTGTGGTAGCTTTAATATCGTACGTGTTCCAGTCCCGTCCCCAAACCTGTACAGTTCCATGCTTCCCATATACGTCATAATATGTGGAGGGTGCAGTAATAATCTCGATTTTCCTCAGATCCTTTTTTACTCTTCCAAAAACTCTATCAGGGGGCATGTAACTATGCCCTCTGATGGGAAAGATATGCCGTATATGGGTAAATACTGTAGATCTTTGAACAATATTTAAGAGCATGGCCATCATCATCGAATTTTTATTTTGGGAAACACAAGAGTCTGAAAATAACTCTAAAGTAATATCTCGTTTGCCAGACATACGATTTTGTAACTCCTTCAAATAATGCTGTACAGCAGACGCTATTTCATTGGCTCCTCTACCTGCTTCTGTTTCCAACCATGTATAATGGATATATCGTATCCTTGTTCTGTCCTTTCGGTTCGTACTGCATAATACAGAGATTAAACAGCCATACTTGCCTCAGAAAGAATACCTCCCCTACAGTCGTTTTCGGCAAAGGCTGATTTTGTTGGCAATCAAAACATATTTTAATGGTATCATCAGAATGTCTATTTAAAATTTTAAAAAATTGTTTGGATCTTAGTTTATGTAATCGGTACTTGGTTTTAAATTCATTTTTTGCTACTAAGTCTGAGGAATTTTTGATTTTAATCAGAAATTCTTTACATGAAAAGCACGTGTCTTCGTGAGAGTGTCCAAATCCTAAATTGAAATATTTATAGAAAACTTTTTTGTATTTCGATAAAGAACATTGTAAGTTAGTAGATGAAACAAAGCGTTCCCACATCAGGTTGAGATATAAAATAGGTGGTAGGTACGACCTTTGGCACTTTTTTCGGGAGTATTGACTTTCCCTGCAACGATATTGCATTATGTTTTGCTTAATTCGGCTTGTTATTAAGTCATCGTGTGCAGTAGCCCCAGATCCTCCTCTTGCTTCTTTTAAAGGACGTTTGTTTAAAAATTTCTGGGCAAGTAATGAAATTCTATTCTTGCTTGCGCCAGTAAAATTTTCGGCACATACAGGAACCATGCTTGTATCGGTTTTCACAAAATACTTTATCGAAGAAGACCTACTGTTTTTCTATTTCTTATCATTCACGGTTTTTCTTTTGGGACTTGAACTATCCATATAGTGTAGCAGTAGCTTATCTTGATTGGCCTTTTTGTCTTCAGAATATATTATGTCTCGAAATTCGACGAGGTTTGTAGCAGTAAGTTCTCGTGCGCGACAAAGTGTATTTAGTCTCTTATTGTTCATACCATGTTCACAGGCAATGTCAGCTGGTCCAACGAATGCTTTGGAATATCTACCTGGTTTACGTACTTTAAGATTATCTTTACACTTTCTTTGACCACCTGCGGGTTCTTCGATTTGTTTTGTATATTCCCCACTTTCATTCATGGCTTGTAGCACTATTTTACACTTTAATTTGTCAATGTGTAACAAAGAACGTCTTAATGTGTCAGTGACCTCAATGCAACTACTGCGTAACGCATAAAAATGTTCAACATGCGCAGATATCGTGTTTTGATAAAACTGCAACTACTTCAGATGTCGTGTTTTGCAAAACCGGCCGCTATGTGGACCCTATAACCATGTCAAATGTCAATCTGAATGCATGATTGAATTCCTGACTAAAAACTTATATGGAAACGATGTAAAGCTCAAAATCGCAAATTTTGTAGATGTCTCTATTTTTTCAATAAGGATGTCCCTTCTTCTGCAACATTCTTAATCAATATATTTGGCATGTTATTAAACTGTGCATGATGATAGATGGATTAATTATGTTTAAAGAAAACACGCTACTGAAATAGTCCGCAAATCCATTTACAATTGAGTACACAATGGTATTATATTTTACACTGTTAGGTATCCGGGATGTTCGTTTAATAGAGTTAATGAGTTTCCAGAAGTTTTTCGGGTTTCTTTTTAAGGAAATTTTACATCAATCAAATACTTCATGTTTGTATTCAAGAAAATCATCGTTGGTTTTATATTTTTATACCTATCTAGATATTTATATTTTAAACGAATATTGCTGACGATAGAAGCGTTAAACCATTTTGGATACAACATATTACTGTAAATAGGAACAAATTTATCTAACAATGAGTATAAATAATCATAAATTAATGTACTTGCCGTGTTTGCATCAAAAATATTACTTAGGAAAGCCCAATCGGTTTCGTGGAGACCAATATAAAGACTAATGTAATCGGCTTTATTGAAGTTATAACGTTCTTGTGATTTATTTAGTGGGAAAAGCTGATTTTGATTTCGTATGGTAATGAATGAATATTGCAAGTACAGGATGATGAACATCTTCAATAACCGTCGGTTCACAATCATGACTTACTTCACATTTAACTGTACTAATAACAAGAACTATACGTTTATGGTTGATATTTGATATAGCATTATATTGATTCATGTTAAGTAAAGTTATGAAATTATTTAATTGTCTAGATTTAATATCGTTGATGCCTGGACGATTAAAGAACGGTACATTAAAATTACCCAGTAACAAAACATTCGATAACAAAAAGTTTCCAATTCTAATAATTCAAAAAAAGTGTGAAATGCTCCTGTTGAAATCGAGGACGGTATATACAAGACAAACACATAAAACAATCCAGATTGAAATTTACATTTACAGCCAACGATGTCAATACTTATATTTGTTTTGATTAAATTAGATAGATCAATTTTCTCACATATTATATTATTTTTTATTGCTAACAAAATACCTCCACCCTAAACTTGATTGGTAAGTTTATATTGACGATCGCATCTGAATATTTAGTAATTATCAGCAAAGATTTCCAAGTTTAATATATTATTTGTGAGTGCAGTTTCTACAAGGTCAATAATATCATATTCACTATCAGAAGTAAAAATAAATACACTTTCAATTTTAGAAGTTTTTGAAGAAACGATATTTGGTACACCTCTTATGTATCGAATAGTAATATCTCTTTTGAACTCACTACCTCGAAAACAACGTCTGACGCACTATGTAGTCAACCAGGAACGCGTGTTTCCCGGTTTAGTCGACCGGGAAACACACAGTGGTGCCAACCCTCTCAAAGTAGAAAAGTTTCATGTTACCGCGATTATTTCATAATAAGATGTATATAATTCATTCGTTTATTGTTTTAGCTAACATTGCGTATTGTTTATATGTTTCTTATTAAGTAACTGAAAGGATAACATCAACAACAAATTTTGTTTTATTGTACGATCGGACAATTTTGCAACCAACTTAACGTAAATGTCAAATGTAGTATTCCTTTATTATAGTTCATCTCGTGAAAGAAAATTGGTCTGATAATTTGACGTTTGGAAATTGTTATCGGTGCACCTGTAAAGTGGTTTCGACATAATTGTGTGGATTTTGTGTAGACCATGTCCAATAGTCGCAGAGCAAATATAACCTCAATAACAAAATCGAGCCAGAGAAGGAGACTGTCTGTTCCGTTTCAAAACAGATTAAACATATTTTATTTGACTTTCAATAAAGTAAGTAACATTTAGAATTAAATTAATGTATACAGTATCTTAAACAAACAACTTAAACAGCGTTACTGTTATATATATATATATATATATATATATATTTATCGTACAGTTGGTGCAATTTGAAATTGTTATTCCAGAGGTTCCTGGAGGGTGAGAATCAGATAACGACTGTGCCACATTTACAGTATCAATTATATGATAGTCTCGGTGCTGGCTCCATTAAACGATCGGCAATACTAATTTTACTTTGAATGGAGTCATCAACGTAACTTTCAGCCACGCTTGAAGATTTCCATCCTCCAAATTTTTTAAGTGTTAGCAGATCTCTACCTTTATCATCCAACAGAGTTGCTGCACTTCTTCGAAAACAGTGGCCAGTGTAGTCTTTTGGATTCTCTAACTGAAGGAATTCGGCTACTTGGCTAGAATTCTACCAATTGTATTAAGCCCTACTGGTGAATTAATACATTTGCCGTTTCTGTAAGTGCAAAAAAACGTTTGGTTGCCTCTGGTCTTACATTTCTATATTTTAGCAGCAAGTTTATCCATTCAGGTTTAGTTACTGCAAAACATCGAGAAACATTTGTTTTTATTTCTTGTACATTGACGAGAATAACTTCAGATTTGAACTCGATATTATTAATTGATATTTTGCACAACTCTTCACGACGACATGCACCGGAAATACCCATTATTACTACTACCTATAAAATGAATTAGATACTTAGTTTATATGTATTTATGAAATATATTGCTTATTACACACCTTCATTAATAGAAATGAATTGTCTGGGGTCTCAACAATGAACTTATCAATTTCGTTATCGTTTAAAACTTTAGATTTTTTTCGTTTTAAATTGTACGTTTTCTTCTTTAAAAAGGACACAAGTTTTGTAAATTTTTAAATGTCAACGTTATTGTGTATTATCAAACAGGACTTTAACATAGAATAATGCGACCAAAGAGACTTTTGACTGGAAAACGTTTGAAAATATCCCAGTAAACAATTTTCAGTGTATTTACTAATTTTATGTAATTTGCACCAGTCCAGAAACTCTGAATACACTAATTTATACCGTTTTTTTAACTTATCCGGTAATAAGTTTTCGATCGCTTTTTTGGCCGTTTCTCTTATTTCTGGTAGTGTAAATTCAATTTCAGAATCAGAAGATAATTAATATTTTTAATTGTAAAATAATTGTAACACAAACAACTGTCAAAATTGCAATTGTTTACCTACGATTCCTTTGATCATTTTTTTAATAAAACTTCAATGAAAGTTAGAAATGTATTTGAGAATAATAGTTTTATGTTCGTTTAAAAAAATATTGTACAATATTCATGCGTGAACAATTTTTTCGCGTTCACGCGGGAACATTGTGTTCCCGCACTTATATCGTAAATAACTATCTCACCTTTAGAGATTCTATCAGCACGGTTATCGCCTTAGATAAATCTTCAGCATTTCTATCGTCGAGATTGAAGATGATGATTTTTTCGCAAAAAAAAATTTCTCTTTCGCATGAGGTTGTGGATAAATGATTTCCAGCCCCTTTGTTTTTTGAGCTCTTTGATCTCTTTACGTAACGCCATGATATGATCTTTTAATTCGCTGACTTCGTCATGGCGGATTGTACATTTACCGCAATTGCAAAAGATTCTTTTATCTTTCGCTTGTATGCATTGTACCTCAATGCGTGATAACCCTGTGCAGGTTGTGTGTACGTGTAACTTAACTTTAAAATTTTATGTTTTAATAAACATAATGATATCAAAATTTATTTGTTTTTGTTCGTCCATTTGCTGGTATGTACCCAGCGTTAATCTTATTGTAAATTAGATAAGCGTGTACCTACAGTTAATTTTTATCAATATATTTCATGCTATTGTCAAAATAACTATTGTATGACTACGACAATAAAAAATATCAAAATCTTGTACAGGAAAGTATTATTTTTGAGGCTATACCGTATAGGAACTTGGTTATTTACTTACAAAAAGAATAAAGAATTTATTAATTCTTCTTATTCTTCCTTTAAGTGGAGGTAATTAAAACACTGCAGATTTTTTTAAAAAGTGCCGACGTTTCGCCCCTACAAATGGAGGCTTTTATTGAAAGAAAAAATTATATAAATAAAGTACAAATACAATTAATTAGACATTACAAGCAACAAGGTTTTTTCTACACAGTAAATATCACACTATCGTAAATTTATATATATATATAAACAAATATAAACTTTTTGGGGGAACTACGTTAGTAAACCTCGTAAGGTGTTATTTTCAATAGCAGTAAAAGGAGGAACACAAATATTATTGTATTTTTGTTATAAGGATCGCAAACGCAATTAATTTAGTTGAACAAGATTAGTCAAAAATAAAAATGAAAGAAATATAATACTTCACGATACTTCATACTTCACGACATTAAATATATATGAATTGCTTAGTTTAATAAATTTTATTTTTGACTCGGCCTTTTTCAAATATGGAGGCTGTTGTTACGTTCAGAAAGTAGGTACTGCGATGGGTAATCCGGCTTCCCCGATCCTTGCAAATTTAGTGATGCATGATGTTTTAATCTCAGTCATGACCCAATTAAATAATCTGAATCATACGCCAGTGTTTATGTTTGTATATGTTGATGATATTATCACTTGTATTCCGAAGAACATATTAAACACCATGTTACAACTATTTAACAATTATGATCCGCTCCTTAAATTCACAGTAGAACTAGAAACCAATCACAAAATTCCATTTTTAGACGTTTTATTAGTAAGGGACAAAAACAAAATTAAAACAGATTGGTACAGGAAACCAATGGCATCGGGAAGAACCATAAATTATTTTTCCAAATCCTCTACACCAAAAAATCAACACTATAATAGCGATGCGGAATAAAATACTTAAATTAAGCGACGAAACATTTCATAATAAAAACAAACAAATTTTAAGAAACATATTACAAAATAATAACTATCCCAATAACTTGATTCAAAAACTACTAAACATCAGCATCAGTCCAATAAAAAGACCTAATAATGAAACAGACAACAATTTACTAATGACATATAAAAAATTATCAACATACCATCATTAACCAATAAAATAATAAAATTACTCAACTCAGACCAAATTAAAATAGTTATGTACAACAAAAACACAATTTATAATAACATATATTCGAAGTTAAAAGATAAAACAGACTGTCTAGATCGGTCCAATGTAGTTTATAAGATACCCTGTCAAGATTGCTCATGTTTTTATATTGGACAAACTAAACAAAAATTAAAACAAAGAATCAAACAACATATATACAATTGCAACAAAAAACAAAAGATACAGGATTAGCATGTCACCATACTCTCACTGGCCACACATTAGATTTTGATCAACCCGAGATCCTTGATGTAGAACACAATTTAAAAAAAGACTTATATCGGAGATGATCTTTATAAAAACTAATCCAAATAATGTTAATTTCAACTCAGACACCAATAATCTGAGTTGTATCTATAGTAATATATTAAACTTAATTAAACCCATCACCTGAACTAACTTTAGCATAATATTAATAATTAAAATTGTTTAATAATTGGATTAGATTACTTATTTAGTTATATAAATTTTTTTTTTTTTTTTTAAATTAGTGTTGTAGATATATAGTATAACAATTATCGATTAATTTAAATTATTACGATTTTGCAACTAAATCAAAACTATTATATACATGCTTATCCATAACTTACATTTACAATTAAACAATATAAACAAATTTTGATAATGTTACATATTGTTATTTTATCCAAATAGCGACTTTATGTTCGTAACAACAGTCTTTATCTTTTATCAATTGGTTTTCGCATTTTGCGTATTGTAAGTTTTATACAAATTCGTACGTGTCTTATTTTATATGTCGTGCAAGAGTTTTCTCTCTTTTTAATTATGTGTTACATATTTAACTGTTTTTGTTTTTATCCATGTCGCCTTATTTTTGACTTAACTGTGGAATAGCTAAAATAGGTAAGTTTTTATTCTCTTTAAATCGTTATCGATAAGTATCTGTTTAATTCCACAATTATATTACGACTAGGCATTGAGAGCACTAAAGGGTCTTATGTTCATCAGTATATTTCTTTCATTTTTATTTTTGACTAATCTTGTTCAACTAAATTAATTGCGTTTGCGATCCTTATAACAAAAATACAATAATATTTGTGTTCCTCCTTTTACTGCTATTGAAAATAACACCTTACGAGGTTTACTAACGTAGTTCCCCAAAAAGTTTATATTTGTTTATATATATATATAAATTTACGATAGTGTGATATTTACTGTGTAGAAAAACCTTGTTGCTTGTAATGTCTAATTAATTGTATTTGTACTTTATTTATATAATTTTTTTCTTTCAATAAAAGCCCTGAAGAAGCCTCCATTTGTAGGGGCGAAACGTCGGCACTTTTTAAAAAATCTGCAGTGTTTTAATTACCTCCACTTAAAGGAAGAATAAGAAGAATTAATATATAGAACCAATTGAAGGGACTTACTCAATTAAATAAAGAATTTGTTTTATCCGTACCAGCATTCTTATACTTCGTTAGAGAATTTATCGTAATTTAAAATAAACAGATATTTTTCTTTTGGAAAGCAAAACATTTAATTTGAATATAAAATAAAATTAATTTTTCCGCACAACTTCATTTTTAAAACTTGATGAATAATTCAAATTAATTAAATACTAAATCTACCGATGAAAAAAAAAGAAATTTCAAAAGACGGATTTTATAAGTTTACCACTATTGTTTGAGTTTAATTAATAGATTTTCTGACATTGTGCATTTACGAACTTACTTTTGAATAGTTGTAATTGTCGCGTGTTTGTCGTATAAAATATCGGATTGGTTTGATTAGCAATTGCGAACTCGAATAACACATGTAGAAGTTAACAAATACTAGATTTAAACTAGCTTTACAAATTTAGTTTTGTTTAAAGAAAGGCAATTAGTAGCAACTTAAACTGTTTCTATTCTATTTATTTTGAAATACGAATTGTATAAAGTAAATTTTATTTATGTTCTTACAAATATGAATTTGAAATGAAGATGGAAGAGTACGCTATCCAAATACTACATACAAATGATAATAAATCGTAATTTTTTTTTTAATTTGACACTTTTAATTCTTTTATTTTAGAACTATTTAAATAAAACTATCTACGTACTAAAAGAATTTTTAAAGAAGGCATTTTAAATATATGCGTTAAGATGTAAATATTCATTTATGTCACATTCTTAAGAAATGAGTTCGTAATCTCCAACCTCCGAGCAAAACAATTACAGAATAAATGTTACCTTAGAGAGTTGGAGTGCTCTCTTCTTGCCACTGCAAGGCTATTACTGTTGAGATAATGTTGACATAATTTCTAACAATGTCATTTAATATTTACAAATAGTAAGTAGATAGCAATTAAGGTTCGTAATTTTATTCATAATCTGCTCCTGTTGGGCAATAATTTAAAATACTGTGATTTTTAAATTTATCTTGTATTATTTGTAGGTTTTGAAAATAAAAATAACTAACAATTACATGCGCGATTTAAAAGATTAGTTGTTTTAAACGTTGCAAATGTTGCATGAAAATAACAAATTTAAAGGTAATTAATATACTATAGACAATGACCCAATTTGAAACTTATCTCCGAAATAATTCAGATGAACTCAATACAAATGTAAGTTCCCAGACGATGCCCGCACTTGTATCTAATACAATAAATTTATTAACGTTGAACCATAACACTATATGTATATACTTTTTTTTTGTTTTTGTTCTTATTAAATTAACATAATAGTTCTACATTAAACAATTACGAATTTTCTTGCATACATATTTTCAGTTAGCTTTACTCTTTAAAGTGAAAACAAATAGTAAACTTTATTTTTAAATATCATCAAATTTATTCAAAACTATACAACTATACTGTAAAATAAGATCTACAAACAAAGCATTGTTACTTATAAGATTGATTGTTTTGAATGTTTTGATTGTTAAGTAGGACGAACCAAATATAAAGTAATTAATATATACATGCCATAACAGTATTACTAGATATACAAATTAATTGTTGTGAAACACTCAAATGAACGACATACAATAAGGATTAATGTTAAAACTGACTCACAAAACTATAGCACAACTAAAATTATTAATTACAATTTAATTATTAAACATTTGCTTTAGTAATTACAAGTATTTAACTATAGATTGTTATTTATTTTAGGAACGCGACTGACAACGCAAAAGCAAACATTTTATTGAACGTCTGATTTAGTGCTATAAATACCTACTTTAACGGTGGTGAGTATTTATACTCCACCCTTATGCAAATTGTCCTACAATTATTATTAAAAATTGAACAAATTAGGTCTGATCACTAAAACAAATAGTCAAAATAATGGCTTTTTGCAAACACATGGTTTAGTCATTACCTAAAAAAAATATTTTTTATTCGATTGTATCATTAACAACTCTTTCGACCTAAACCGAAAAATATTTTTCAATCGACAACAAATTATTAAAATAACTAAATTTGATTATTTGAAACATTAACTAATTAACAAGAAAAGCCAATGATTCAACAACATCACTTTTAACAAATATCGTGATAATAGTTAACTAACGATCTAAGCTTAAAAATAGTAATTACTTATTATGTGAATTAGGAGCTATATAGGGTGTCTCACCGGAAACCGCCATTAGCCATATACGCAAAAGTATACATGGAAAAAATTTTAAAATTTGGAGAATGACTAAAATCAATAGGGCAACTTAACTAAAATATTTTTAGTCTTCTTGCCCTTTCGGTTGTAGCGGAAGTCGACATCAACTTTGTTATTTTAAATAGAACACCCTATATATTATTGCATTTTTAGATTCTACGTCAAATGTTAGGGTCACTTTGTATAACATTTCCTGTAGCTAAGAGTTATAGATTTTGAGATATTAATTTTTTTATTAAAATTTATACAGATGCAAAAGTTTACGGAAATATCTGTAACTATTTTTGGGAACTTCATATCGGGTTAATTTTTGGTGTATTAAGAGAATGGAGTATAGCAAACGAAGATGTGTCTATAGATTAAAAATGTAATACTAAGTATTTCATATATGCTGTTACATTTTGACATTTTCAAAGAGCAATAGCTTTTTTAAGTCAAATGGAACACCTTGTATTTTTTTACTCTGTAATGTGCAAGTTGACATTCTCTTTCAAATCATACAAGCATTGTTACAATACTTTTGGAGATGTTTCCAATTTTTGACTATTGGGGCGTACCAGATCTGTTATGTTAATTGTTAACGTGCCGGCATGATTGGAATTACAACCTATAACAGTGATTTAAAAATTTATTGGGTTATGTCAAATTCACACAGTTTTTTGTTTCTCAAATAATACTAATATGGCCAATTCGATAACAGATCTTTTGCGCCCTAATAGTAGAAAATTGCAAATATCTCCAAAAGTAGTAGCCGTAATCCTAACAATGCTTATATGATTTGAAAGAGAATTTAAACCTGCTCCCGACAGAGAAATAAATACAGAGTGTTCCATTTGACTTAAAAAAGTTATTGCTCCTGGAAGATGTCAAAATGTAACAGCAAATATGAACCACTTAGTAATACATGTTTTAATCTATATTGACACATCTTTGTTTGTTATAGGTTATTCTCTTTATACAAACCAAAAATTAATCCTACATGGAGCTCCAGAAAAAGTTACAGATATTTCCATGAACTTTTGCATCTGTAAACATTTTACTAAAAATATTAATGTCTTGAAATCTATAACTTCTAACTACAGGGAATGTGTTTCATTTAAAATATGGAAGTTGATATCAACCAAAAGTGTCAGAAGAATGAAGTTGTTTTAGTTGAGTGTGCCCTATTGATTTTTAGTCATTCTCCAAATTTTCAAATTTTTTCCATCTATACTTTAAAAAAAAATTTCATGGCATTTCGATTACAATAATATTATTATGACAACTTGATTAACTTGGGGCGTCATTAAATAGAATTCTTGGATTTTTTTTAAAATTTTATACAATCGGATAAAAAATTATGTAATTATTATTATCCATCATTTCGTTATCGATCAAAATTTTGACGCAAAGTTTGAGAGTCACATAGTACTCGATGAGATATTCCAAATGATGTATCGCAACACTCTTTAACTTTATTTAAAAACCAGTTTAGACACTGTACGCCACCTGGGGATACGCTATTGTATAGGAGCGTTTCCTACCAGTCCGGTGGAAAGCCTATATTGCAAAACGGGATTAATCTCGTTGAATCAGAGAAAGGCCACTTTAACTGCGGGTTACATGTCTCGAATACGGGCACACCCCGATCATCCAAACTATAAATCTCTTCAAGACTTGAAATGGATATTCTCTGAAACCGACTATAACCCGACCTAGTTGTGTCCGTTTTTGAGAATATGTGAACTCGTTAGATAATCACTTTTCTAAATTAATGAATTAAGGCTCAAACAAAATACCACCATGGACTATTCCTAATATACAACTAATTCTTAACTTACAACATCTCCCAAAACGTCATACCATCCAGTTTTTAATGAACTGTGTTACGAATACCGTGGGCAACTATTATTTATACAGACGGTTCTAAAACTGAAGAGGGTATGGGCGGTGCCTTTTTATAAACAATGCTGCCCATTCGTGGACGATGGACAAGCGCACATCTATATACACGGCGGAACAGTAGCCATTTCGCAAGCTCTCCTCTACTGTTTAAGTGTGTAGATATAGGTAGATGTGTCCTAGTATTCTACTAGGAGTAAAGGATATGTATACTATGGATCCAATAACTCAGAGTCATATAGGCTCTAATTAAACATCTATAAGAAACACGCCAAATAACGTTTATATGGACTCCAAGCCACATAGGTGTAAAAGGTAATAAACAGGCCAATAAAGCTGCTCGCTGCGGAAACCACACGATAAGTACAAGATGTGATGTCTGTAAAACGAAAAGACTTAAAAAGTACCATCAAGAAAAAAATTATAGAAAATTGGCAAGAATGCTGGCCAAGAAGTAACACTCAACTCACCGCGATAAAACTAGTGGCGAAATCTGCATATCCAGTATCTAAGCTGTCCAAGCAAGAACCAGAGATTACCCACAGGTTGCGTATCTGCCGTACAGCAATGAAACATCAGCATCTGTTGAAAAAGAGAACTGGTCTAAATGCCATACATATGTGTAATAGAAATGTTATCGTTACGCATATACTTTGTCATTGTCCTCAGTTTAATGGCCCACGCGAGCTGTATGATTTAAAAGAACTGAAAGAAAATATAATAATGATAATAATAATAATGTTTATTGAGCATACATAAAAAATAAAAAACAAAAAGATAAAAAGAATGAAAAGATGAATAAAAATAAAAATAAAAATACATTTAGGCCCAAAAAAAACAGATCGGCAATGCCGTTTTTCACTTTTCCCATTAACAATACATATATTACGTGTGAATAAGATGTACAAATTAAAAGTTATTCTGCAATGTTATTAAATAAGCTCTGATTTTTTTAAATTTATATACTGATGATTCCAAAAACACCTGTTCAAATGAATTATTAATAAGTTTAGGTGCAGTATACTCAAAAGAACTTTCAAATATAATTAATCTAGACAGAATCCTAAATACTCTGACGTTTCTAAAAAGTATTAACATGTAAATGAAATATACAGGGTGGGGCACTACCAACGAATTATTCTATAGCATAAAAACGACAAATAATGTTAGAAATTTTAAGGCATACATATGTCGAGATTATTTGAAGCCATATTTTAAAAATATTTTCGATTGTACAGGGTGCTCTAGAAACAAGTGCCATATCAAAGTTGGGTTATTTTAAATGGATCGCCCTGTATTTTTTTCTATTTTGAATTGTACGATAAAAATAATGTATGTTCTTTAACATGTCCCTATACCTACTTACTTCCGTTTCTGGGATAAATTGATTTTACCTGATTTACAGACCCTCCAAAAATCCAATAACTTCAAGATGAATAAGAACAAGTAACTTTGGTTTACACCACCTTACTAAAAGCCTTCAACATCTCTTTTGCAATATTTACTATTATGTTATGAATGTACAGGGTGTTTTTAATACTACCGCATAGGACTAACGACTTAAAACTTAAATAACTTGCTTAACTTAAATAGAACACCCTACATTTCTGTACATTTAAAGTTGGAACTAATTACCTTTTTAGTCGGTATTAGGGTTACCAACGCCTAACTCTGATAGTTTTCGAGATATTTTAAAATTTGATAGTTTAATAATTTACGGTGTCTAAGTTACCTGTGAAATATTCCTAATACGGACATTATCTTGCAACTTTCAGTTTTAAATATTTATCTTCAAAATATTAATTTTTTTTCAGAAAAAATAAACACAAATGTGCTTATGACTAGTATCCCCCGGGCTCTAAGAGTCAGTCCAATTACGCACACCGGTCACAATTTACTAATGTTTAACAACAGCAACCGTTATTTGGTACTTCAAAAATTGAACATACTGTAAACATCGACAAACTTTAACTTGTTAACTAAGAATGTAATACAAATCGCTCTAATAGTAGTACGATAATTTCGAAAACCATTATTTTTAGAATTTTTTAACAAAGTTACCAATGTTTACAATGTCATCGATTTTTGCTGTAAATAATTAGGGTTGCTTTTGTTTGTGACAGGTGGGCGTGATTCAACTGACTCTTAGAACTCGGCATAAGTCATAAGCACATTTCTGTTATTTTGTTCTAAAAAAATTTTTTTAAAGTTAATATTTAAAGCTGAATTGGTTTATAGATTAAAAATGTTTGCAAGATAATGTTTATTTTACTGCTATCTCACAGGTAACTTAAATTCCAGTAAATTGCAAATTGTTAAACTCCCAAATTTTAAAATATCTCGAAAACTATCAGAGTTAGAGGTTGGTAATACTAATACCAATTGAAGGTAACTAGTTCCTGATACCAACAGGCTACAGAAATACAGAATGTTTAATTTAAGTTAAGCAAGTTATTTAAGTTTTAAGTCGTTAGCGTTATGCGGTAGTATTTGAAACACTCTGTACATCATAACATAATAGTAAATATTGCAAAAGGGATGTTGAAGGTTCTTAGTAAGGTGATGTAAAACAAAATTGCTTGTTCTTATTTATCTTGAAGTTATGGCATTTTTTTGGAGGGTCTGCAAATCAGGTAAAATCGATTTATCTCAGAAACGTAAGTAAGTAGGTATAGGAACATGTTAACAAACATACATTATTTTTTATCCTACAATTCAAAAATAGAAAAAAAATACCGGGTGTTCCATTTAAAATAACCCAACTTTGATATAGTACGTGTTTCTGGAGCACTCTGTACAATCGAAAATATTTTTAAAATGTGGTTTTAAATAATTTCGATATATGTATGCCTTAAGATTACTTACACTGTTTGTCGTTTTAGTGCTACAGAATAATTTGTTGGTAGTGCTCCACCCTGTTGTATACCTACCTACATTATAATACTTACCTTGATATCATATATGGGAGCTAATAACAATCGTAGTTGATGCTTCCTCAAAAAAAAAAAATAATAATAATAATAATAACAGTAACGTTGAAAATTACTTAATAACTTCATTCATTCTGGATGTTTGTGTATTTTTTGAACAAATTCATCGTAACATTAATAATTGTAAGGTTTAACAGAAACTAAGATTAATTTTTATTTAGAAATTTTAAAATAATATATTAAATTAGAAAATGTCTAATAACACATTGTATTTCAAAATTTAGTCATAGTCAGTTGTGATTAAAAAAAAGTATTGTTTATCTAAAACAATCAAATGCTCTCAGTGTAGTCACTTTCTGTTACACGGATGCTTCTATCCATCAGAAAAATTTATAATTGAGTGGGTAATTATTATTGGCAATTAAATATATCAATATGTCTTGAGTATTCGTGTTTTAAGCAACTTTAGTACTACAGCAGATAGTTTCAGAAACACAAAAGTAATTCAATACAATACAATACAATATATACTTGGTATTTGTAAATACAGATCAAACACAAGAAAAATACATTAAAAATTAATACATATAGCTAAAAAAAGTTAGCACAAAAATATATATAATAATAATTGGCCATAGTTTAATATAAAATGTAAACAATGAATTTTTAAGACACATTTTCATAGAATTCTTTTAGATTATAAAAGACATTTTCTGTTAAAAATATTGTTAATTCATTTTTAAATTGTTGTGCAATTTTATATCAAGTAGGTACTTGGGAAGTACGTTATAAATGCAGCTACTTGCACAATGTGGATATTTTTTGTATTTTGATAGGTGATACTTTCTGAAATATATGAGTTCCGTCTGACGGGTTGGATATTTATGAATATCGAAATGTTTTTTAAATATATGATGGTTAAAATGTATTGTACACTCATGAAATTTAAAACTTGGACACCACAATTTCTGTAAACAAAAGTTTGCACATTGTGAAGCGGGCTTAAGGGTATCATTTACAATTCTAACAGCAGGTATTCTCAGCACGGATTATCTTATAGAAGGACTGTAGAATGAATCATTACACTAAGCACGTTTTAGAAAATAGGTAATTTACGTTGCTTACTTAATTTTTTTCTTTAAATAATATATTTGAAGGTATCGCTAATTAAACACCATAGCTCGATTAATTATCGAATCAAAATTTTGTTTAGGAAATATTTACAAAATAAAATTAGAAATAATTTTAATTTAAAAGAACGTCTACAAGCAATAACTTTTAAATTAAATCAAAAAACTAAAAATGGTTATTTGGGTTGACTGATTACTTATTTTTAAATAAATCTAACCTACTAATTATTGTAAGTTGTAAGTTATTAAAAAAAAAATCATTAAACTCTCTCAAAGGAAAGGAACACCAACTGCAGCGTCTATTTAACAACAGAAAAACACCAAAAACTGCACCAAAAACTTTACTGGACACGTAGTTTCAACAGCTAGCTGTTATCATCAGCGATACCGATATCGCTGATGATAACAGCTTAGCTGTTGAAACACGTGTCCGAGTAAAGTTTTTGGTGCAGTTTTGGTGTTTTTCTGTTGTTAATTAAACTCTCTATTCATAATATTTAGGGTCAAATTCAGAGACACCACTCATCCTTAATCTACACTCAAACTTAGCTAAAATCGTCACTCAACCTTAAATTGTGATTCATAAACGAAACTAGAGTATTTGGAACTTAAAATTTAAGTAGAGAATGGAGGGTAAATTGAGGGTCTGCCGGCGAACCCTACATTGTAAACATAACCTTAAAGTTTGACTTTGGCCTTGTTCTTTTAACTTTTATCATAGACTTTTGTTTTATTGGGTGTTAAAATGGATGACTTTTACGATTTTATACAGTATATTGAAGATGATATGGTCTATTTGCCTATTCCAAGGTAAGTACAACTCATCTACAATTAGTAAAGATGTCTTAAATTAATAAAATTTATATGAATTTTATTTTCCAATTAAAGTTTTATTAATTTTGCTTCTAACTAATTTCTAGACATGTAGTACGAGATAACCTTAATCCACTGGAAGTTTTTACAAATACTGAGCTGATACAAAGATATCGCTTCAGCCGGGACACAATTCAAGGACTTTTGTTGCCTACAGTCTTTCCTATAAATGGCCCTGAAACATTTCGTGGATTACCTGTTTCACCAATTGTAAAGCTATGCATAGCATTACGGTTTTATGCAACTAGAAGTTTTCAGGTATGTACTTAAACAGGTTAAATGTGGCTAACCATTTACATAATAAGAAGTTATGATCTTACTAATTTTGTTCTTTTAGAGGACTGTTGGAGACCTACTAGACATAAGTCAGCCATCAGTTTGCCGAATTATTGACGAAGTTTCAGAATTAATATCCCGACAACTTCCAAGATTTGTGAAGTTTCCTCAAGAAGATGCAAGTTTGGCCGCAAATAGGATTCGATTTTATAATATAGCTAATTTTCCTGGAGTGACTGGGTGTGTTGATGGCACTCATATTGAAATCTGTAGCCCTGGAGGACCAAGAGCAGAAATTTTTAGAAATCGAAAGGGCTGGATGTCGCTCAATGTCCAAGTCGTGTGTGGTCCAAGATATGAAATTTTAGATATTGTGATCAGATGGCCAGGATCAGCACACGACAGCAGAATATTTAATAGTAGTGCTGTGAAATTAAAATTCGAGCAACAACGACTACCTGGTGTTTTACTAGGAGATAGTGCCTACCAGCAAACAGAATATCTTTTTACCCCTATACTAAATCCCGAGACACCAGCCGAGAATAGGTATAACGCAGCCCATATCCGAACCCGTACAATGGTAGAAAGAACATTTGGTATTTGGAAAGGAAGGTTTCGATGTCTACGACTGTGTCTAAATTGTCGGTTAAGAAAGACAACCAGGATTATAGCAGCAACCGCTGTACTTCATAATATTAGTATTCTAAGAAACGAAGAAATTCCAGAAATACCAGATGATGATAATAGAGGCGATATTCATAATGCTGTACCCAATAACAGGGACAATATAAGAGGAAACGGCATTAGAGCTGCATTTGTTGTTCGACATTTTGGAAATCAAAATAATAATTAAGGACCTATGTTATCTAATATATTCTATAATGTATTAATGTTTTCGTCTTATAAAAACAATGATGCAGGTTTATCAAATTCTTACAAATACTTAATTCTATGTAGTTTAAACGTAATTTTTAGCAATAATTATTTACTTTTATTTACTACATTGTTCTTTTTCTAAAATTATTTTTGCAGTTGCAAGTTTTGCTTTTTCAATTTCCATTTGGATACTATGCAGGCGTTTTTCATTTTCCATGCGTAATGCATGATACTCTCGGTCTTGATTTTGTTGTTGTTGAATCCGTTCTAGTCTGGCTGTTAATTCTCGGTCTATTGCCGAACCTCGACTCTGACTCTTCTTGTAAACACGACCGGCTGGTTTATCTGAAATTTAGAACACATATTTAACTTGCACATACATTATACACATAGATATTGATAAAAATGTTCTACACTTCTAAAACATGATTGCGTTTAAAAAATATCTACGCTTCCGCACAATAACTATGTACACAGAAAAATAGTTGAATAACTGAAGCATTATAATCACAACAATAATAAAATTTATCCAAATCTAAGTTCATTTATGAAGATGCTTTTGCCTTGGTTCAAACTCGTGTGAACCAAATTCTGTAAATATATAAAATGTCAAAAACACAAAAGCCCTGATTTCTTACCCTTACCTGCGTCATCCATTCTTATGGTATTCTTATTACTCGGACCTGCTGTATCAGAGATATCGAGATCCATAATATTACCTGTAAGAATCAGAAATAATGCAATCTAAGTAAGTTTTTTTTTAATTTATTATAAAGCACTTACCATTGTCAGCGTTTTTGGGTATAAGAATTTCCCCAACCAAAGTATAATTTTGGTTTAGAAGATTTTCATCACTATCGATGATGCTGTCCTTCAGTTCAATATCAACACAATCTAAGATTGCATCAACAGGATCATCTGCTGGTGGAACTTTAAATATGTCACCTCCTGTTTGTCTTTAGAAAGAACCTTCTTTCGCCGGCATTTGATGTTTTCCCAAGCTTTTTGAGTTGTTGTGGAGTTCGCTACAATATCACATTAATAAGCGTGCAAATAAAATTATTTTTTAAAATTTTGATGCACCAGTAAATAATTGCAAAAGATATAAGTTTTAACTTAGGTATCTCTTTTTACATCTACAAAACCACATGCTATTTATTTCTTCCCGCTAAAACTACTTACTTTGCTATGCTGTAGGACAGAATTGAACTCTTTTGTAATAATTGCCCACGTTTTCTTTTTCTCTGCAGCATTAATTGCGTCCGTTTTTTTACACTCGATTATGTGGTGAAATTTGCTAACAAGTTCAGTTAAAAATACTTTTTCTGATGGAGTCATATATTTCTTTATTGTGGTTGCCTCTTCATTTTGATGCACATTTTCTTCTTCCATTGTCACTTTGTCACTTATTATTAACCGCAAACCAAATTTTCACCTTTGTATTAAAAATGTTCAAACCAAAACCAAATAATAGGTTAGGTAAACGACGCGACAGTGGACGCGACTCTTGTCGTTTAAACTACATTTTACATTTTAGTTCTAATGCACCTTAAAAATGCGACGTTGCCACCTTATATAATCAACTACTGCACTTGAAATGAATCTCAAGTGAGTTACTCAATTTATGTAGTTCTTGAATATCAAAGTTGAGTTTGAACTTTACTCACCCTAAAGTAAGAGACGAATTGAGTACAAAGTGAGTGTAGTAGTAGTGACGTTTCTGAATTTGGCCCTTAGTCCTTACAAGATGTATATTTTATGACGTTTCATTTTTTTTGTAGTTAATATAAAAAATGAAAATAAAAACTAAGGCAATTCTTATTGTCAACGTATATATTTAGTTTTTTGACAAGAATTTATTACATAATTATAATTAAGATACCAAGTTATAGTTTAAAATTAAATGAAAACTTTTTTTTTAAATAAAGGTATTACTATATAAATAAATATAAGAAATCAATAATGGGTGTGACCTCCATTATTATTGATACATTCTTGGAGGCGTCATTGACGCTATCAAGGTATCAATATAATTAATATTAATCGTTTCCCATGCGGTATCAATGGCTGCAATTAGTGCATTACGGTTTATTGGTATAAAATTTGGCCCTTGTTGTCTTCGGATAACAGCAAGTATTCGAGCTCAAACATTTTCGATAATGTTAAAATCTGGGCTTTTTGCTGGCCAGGATAACAGCTCCAAGTTATTTGCTTGTATCCAGTTGCGCACAACCCGCGAAGTATGAATAGGGGCGTTGTCCTTTAACAACAAAAATACATTATGAAAAAAATAATTAGTAGGTTAGATTTATTTAAAAATAAGTAATAATCAGTCAACCCAAATAACCATGTTTAGTTTTTTGATTTAATTTAAATGTTATTGCTTGTAGACGTTTTTTAAATCAAAATTATTTCTAATTTTATTTTGTAAACATTTCCTAAATAAAATTTTGATTCGATAATTAATCGAGCTATGGTGTTTAATTAGCGATACCTTCAAATATATTCTTTAAAGAAAAAAATTAAGTAAGCAACGTAAATTATCTATTTTCTAAAACGTGCTTAGTGTAATGATTTATTGTACAGTCCTTCTATAAGATAACCCCTGCTGAGACTACCTGCTGTTAGAATTGTAAATGATACCCGTAAGCCCGCTTCACAATGTGCAAATTTTTTTTTACAGAAATTGTGGTGTCTTAAATTTCATGAGTGTACTACGTTAAAATTTTTAAAATAAAATACCTGTTAATGTAAGCAGTTTTTCTTTTTGAATATTTCTCGACATGATTCTCTGAAATTAAGACTAAATATTATTCGTATTATTCTTTTTTGAAGAATAAAAACTCTATTTATTTTCACTGATTGACCCCAAACTATAACATTGTAATTCATTATCGACTATGCTATGCTGTAGTATATAATTAATAAAGCGTTTGTTGGCATAATTTTTTTAAGATTAAGTAAAATATAACATACCTGGGTTAATTTTTTACAAACAAAATCGATGTGGTCGTGCCATGATGGTTTACTATCAATGATAGTTCCTAAGAAGTTAATAGACTTTGATATTACAATTTTATCAGTTTTTAAAATGTAGTTTTTACTTGATTGTGAAGCACTAAAGTTAATAATTTCTGTTTTTGTTTTATTGTTTATTAATCTGTTCTTTGAACACCATATTTCAAAATCAGCAATGTTTTTAGTAATTTTTTTTCTAGGTCATTTTTACATTTTGATTTTAATATTGTGTTAGAGTCATCTGCATATATATATATATATATATACATATCCTTCAGGAATATGTTTGGGTAAGTCATTAATAAAAAGTAAAAATAATAAAGGTCCTAAAATAAATCCTTGTTCTACGCCAATATTAATTTCTTTTTTTTTCAGAAGATATATTGTTTAAGGCGACTTAATTAGTAAGTAAGTTAACTTCGATTAGTTAAGTAAGATTTAACAAAATTGTTTGCTACTCCTCGTATACCTAACACTTCTATTTTTCCTAATAGGATTTTATTGTCAACACTATTAAATGCACTAGCTAAATCAAATTATAATGCAACTACAAAATAACCATTATCTAATGCATCGAAAACGTATTGAATAAAGGACGTAGTTGCGGTTTCAGAAGATCTGTTTTGCCTAAATCCATGCTGATGGGGAGTTAATAATTCATATTTATTAGCAAATTTTAATAATAATTTGTTTACAAAAGCTTTTTCGATTATCTTGGAAAATACGCTTAGAATTGTTTTTGGTCTGTAATATCTTCATCGTCTCCTTTTTAAATACTGGAATTATTTTTCCTTTTTTTAAAGCCTCGGGAAATTCCCCGTTAGAGAAACACAAATTAATTAAATTTGAAAGGTCAACAGATAGTATATCTTTGTTTAATTGTAAGATCTTTAATGGGACCTCATCTAATCCAGAGCTTTTTTTATTTTTAAAATCACTTAATAGATTTTCAATTTCTAAGGATGATGTAGGTTATAAAGTAAATGACGCTGCATTGTACTCACTAATGATAATAGCTATCAGCTACATTTTCCGTATGATAAATTACGTTTATTCTGTTTAGAACATTTGAAGAAAAATGTAATGCCAATTCGTTACAAATTTGTAAATTATCTGTTAAATTCGATAACATTAATTCAGTAAACACCTAACACAATGGTATTATATATAAAAATTTAAAAAAAGTAATTGGTATACAACCCGTAGGTTATAATGTTTATAAATAAGATCTATTATTGTGTCCGCAGTTTTTCAAATTTTGAACTACTGTGCAACTTAATAAATAATGATTTAATATTACGTATACGGTTTTTATTTGCAATAAAAATAAAATACAAAAAAAAGAGATACGGAAGAAACTATTTTATTCAAATGACATCCACAACTTGTGAGTAGAATTTTAAAGATCTACTAGATGTGATAAAATCTATATCTATTTTCACAAGTGGTCTGAAGAAATTTCCACCTTAAGAGTAAAACGACGAACCTTCTTTCAAATAAAACTATTGTAAACTAAGCAGTGTATTCACTTTTATTGGGGTTATTCTCACAAAACCAATTCGACAAGTCGCAAGGATACAACAAAGAAATATAAAAATCACGAAAACACTCGGAAAAAGAAATCAGATAACTAGAGAACTCGACAACAAATTCTTAATATGGTTTATTAAATAAATTATCATTGTACCAAAAGAAGTTTTAGTATATAAGTATCTTACGTTAGAGAACTGATATTATAAATATTAATCTTTAGTTAAAAATGTATTTACATGCACTGCTTAGAAAATCTCTTTTGAAAATTTAAATAGTGCAGAATTGCACTCTAATAAATTACTAATTGAATAGTAAAGCTTTAAAAATAGACCAAGATCTTATAAATAATGATACGTAATCATAAATTTATGTTATGTTAAAATAGTCTCTAAACTCAATTTGCAAAAGATTTTTAAAAACCTTTTTAAAGCAGCGTTTATTTGTATTAAATTTTATATCTAATTTAACGTTGTAAACGAAAATAAAATTAATAAAAGAATCGTTTAATTAAAAAATACTGTTTACTCTTCTACGTCAGTACTTGAGTATAATTCAAAAGATTCTATTCATTTGATTATCTTTACTTAGAAATAGGTCTTTGAAGTTATTATTTTTTAAATAAATAAATGTAGAAACTAAAGGAAATTTAAATGGGTGAAATGCAAAATTTTTATTTATTTTTAATTTTGTTGTAGTAATTGATTGGAAACGTATAAATTAATTAGTTTTATAAAAATATAAGCATAATTTGTAAGTGAAGGTTTTAATAACTTATTTTGCTATTATGTGTTATTAAAAGTAAAAAAATTGTTATTGTCAGTATTTAGATGTGACAATACTTATGTTGTTAATATTGTCAGACTTTAATATCAATCTTACGTTTTATTAAAAATTTAAAGAAATTATGGTAGAAAAATTTTGTCTCATTATTACATTTGCATTTGAGCAAAATATAATTCTATGATAGATGAGACCAATTTTGACCCAGATTCAAAGAAACTAGTACAAAAACGAAAAACGCACATTACCTACACAAGTTTAAGAATAGAAATAGAAAAATTACAACAAATGTGCCCACCCAGACTTTCTAAAGGTTTCCAAAAATAAAATAATGAGAGTGAATTTTTATAACAAATTGAAAAAAAATTCAACCCAAAACTTGAGAAAACACGACATATGTGACCTATAGTAGAAAAAAACGATAAACATAATATTAGTAATAAAATTAAAAATTGCTAACTGACTTTACTGAAGGCAGACACATGAAAAGAAAGGCACGTATTTTTAATCTAAAGATACGAGTATTTACAAAGGAAAATGCATGTTCAGAGATCAGAGTTCTATGAATGAAATAAAACCCATTTTGCTAAAGAAAAGAGGAAACAAGTTTACAAATATCACAAATTACAGAGGACAACGGTGGAAATCAACTAATTCAGATAAATACAAGATCCGACCAAGAGTCATAGAATTGTACACATTAGAAAAGTAGAATGGTCCTACATTAGGGCGTTGTTCTATCCTAGCGGTTAGCCCGTTGGAGGAAAACAAAGTTTATACTAAACATAATTGATTTAAAAAGATTTTTTAAAATAATTTTTAACAATACAGGGTTTCCCATTTATACGGGATGGCAAAAAACATGTGTTTTGAGACCCTATATCTTTTAAGGTGTTCTGGCGTAGTTTGTCATCATCTATGTAATTATTTTGGATTTCCTGTCAGTTTTGCCAGCTTATAATTGTTTTTCTAAAAAAAATTTTATAAACAAACTTCACTTTAAAACATTATAGCGACTTTGTGTTGTAAATTTAATAAACAAATTTTAGCAGCAACGTTAGCCGGATAACGAAGAACATGCAAATTTTTTAAAACTCAAAGGGCTATGACTCATTTTTTTTTAAATGGAGAGACACTTTTTTTCATTCATTATAAGATAGCATTTTTTCTTCTTTTTAATTTTTTAAACCCTTTTGTTTTTGAGATTTTTAATAGAGTTTAAAAAACAATTTTAATTACATTTTTGTATTCATTGAATTTTTGTTTGATGCTAGTTATTTCACTTATAATAAAACTATTTACACACAAAAATTTGGAACTGTAATGAGGAATTCTGCATCTCCTATTTTAGCAAACCTAGTAATTCATGAATTTTTCAACCTACATTTTTATTATGTTATGTTAATGATGTATGATGATCTTGTAAAAGAAGTAGATAATACTTTAGTATTTTTAATAGCAACAATTTACTTACGAGTTAGAAAAAGATGGTTTACTACCTTTCTAAGATGTGAGAAATAAACATAATAAAATTTATGAAAAACAAATTAGTAAAATTAACTAGATATATATATACAGGGTGTCCCAATATTGCGTGGACATAGAGCTACAGTAGCTTTGTGGGATCAAAAAAAGTCGAATGGGCTAAACTTACCTATATACTAAAGTGCTTTGTTAAGCCGTGAGAGGGCGTCAAAGTTGAAACAATATTTTTATTTTTTTTTATATTTGTAAGAGACAAAAAATACAGCAGATAAATGTATCTTTCTTGTAAAAAAAAAGTAAAGCACTATCACCACCCCCAAAAAAGTTACCATTAAATTTATGGAAGGGTGGGGATGGTTTTCACCCTTCCTGGAATTCAATTAAACTGATATCTATTAAAAACGTAGTTCCTTCATAGAAATGTGCCCAAACCAAATTTTACAAAAATCGAGCTAAGTATTCTTGAGTTATTAAAAAAAAATAAAAATATTGTTTCAACTTTGACGCCCTCTCACGGCTAAACGAAGCACTTTAGTATGTAAATAAGTTTAGCCCATTCGACTTTTTTTGATCCCACAAAGCTACTGTAGCTCTATGTCCACGCAATATTGGGACACCCTGTATATATATATATATATATAAATTATTTACCCTTTAAGCAATCCAATATTAGTATATAATTAATATATTTGCTTAAAGCTTAAACCAATATAATAATGGATCCTATATTCATACATAAAATTAACTAGTCTTAAATTACAAAATAAAAATTTAACCTTTCTAAAGAATATAGTTAAAAACAACAATGATCATATTAACATTATTAATCGAATCTTATACAAATCTGATATTAACGCACCTTCTCCCACTAACTCCCCTTATTCTCAATACATTTATACAAAATTTATTAACATACCCTGGCTTAAATAAACATTCCATTCCTAAAAACTAGTAACTTCCGCATAGTGACATACTATTTATAACATTATTTAGACGCAATTAAAACACAAGACAAACACATTCAATAGTTATTTACAAAATTGACTATTTTGATTGCAATAAATTCTATGCGAGCCAGATTCACCGTATTGAAATGGGACATAATTTTTATTGTCTTAATCCTACAATTTAAAATTGGAAGAAAACTAAAAACACGGTTAATAGTTGAAATATATACGTCATCAAAGATAACAAAACATTAATTACAATAATAATACTCAAAATTTAAACATGTATTATAGAAATTTAATCGCAAAAATAAAATAGGAAACAAGAATTCTCATTATCTAAATATTATATATGTCAATAACGTACGTTTGTTTGTCCGATCGAATTGTGTGTTTTATCTACGTGTGAAAATATTATTGTAATTGTTTTATATTAATTATGGTAATTAGTGACGGAACCATTTATAAATTTTGTGTAAGTTCTACTCAATTATCTTTTATTTTATTTTTCATTGTATTTTTTCTTTGTAATAATAATAATAATATTTATTTCATAATTTAGAGCAGTCCATACACAAAAGGAATGCATCGAAAGCACTAAAATAATTGTCAAGTGGTGAATACAAAGGTTTACAAAATAATTAAATAATTATCGGTGATTACTTGCCGAACTTCACAAACAAAAAATATTCCTGCAGTGAATAAAAGCAATTCGATACTAGTAATTCTTTTAATTTTTTTTTCAATTTTTTTTTTAATTTTTTTAGGTAGTGAGTTAAAAATTTTCCTGCTGTTATGTGAAAAGTTTTTCTCAAATAGTGATGATTTGTGAGGGATGATATTTTTTTGTCTGGTATTGTACGGATGGTCAAGGGTATTGTACTTGTTCATGTGTGCATAGACATATGTACATGTTTCTACAATGTACGTGTTGATGACCGTTAGAATATTAAGTTTTTTAAAGTGCTCTCTACAAGTCTGTCTGTTAGTTAATTTCAAAATTATTCGTATGGTAATTTTTTGCAATCTAAGTATTCGTTGCGTAATGTTAGAGAACCCCCAATTGATAATGTTATATCTAACATGGGAATGAAACTATGAGTGGTATATCATCAGTAACACTTCTGTACTGCAGACACTTTTTAGAACGGTAAGCGTATAACAGCACCTACGGAGTTTTATGCAAACATTGTCTATATGTGGTGTCCAACAGAAGTGAGAGTCGAGAGTGATACCTAGAATTTTTGTAGATGAAGAACAAGGTAATCCCAAAATTGTACTTATATTTATAGTATTCCAACGATGTCTAAAATGAACGATATCAGTTTTGCTGTGATTTATAATTAACTTGTTATCCTCACACCACTTACATATTTTGTCAAATATGATTTGAGTTTGTTTTAAAACATTAGATATATTAGGATACTTAATTAAAATATAAGTGTCGTCAGCGTAAGATGTAACGAAAATAGTATTCTGATTGGCTTGGTTTATAAGAAATTCTGGAAGGTCATTAATAAAGATAATAAACAAAGTTGGGTTAAGAATGGATCCCTGGGGGACTCCTGATGTGACAGAAACACACGTACTTCTTTCTCCCGAAGGCATTTACACAATTTTGGTCCTACTTGATAACTATGAGTAAAGTAAGTTTAATGCGACTCCACGAACTCTGTATTGATGCAATCTATTTAAAAGTAGAGTATGGTCCACCTTATCGAAGGCCGAGGACAGGTCAACAAACAGTCCGACAGTACACTGACCATGGTCCACAGCAGAGATGACTTCGGATACAAACTTGCACAAAGCTGTGTCGATAGACTTATTTTTTACGAAACCATGCTGATAGCAATTGATAATATTAAAGCGTTGTAGGTATTACGTTAGCTGATGATTAATGACGGCAAACTAATGGGCCTATAATTACTAATACAGTGCAGGTCATTTTTCTTAAATAGAGGTTTAACCACAGCACATTTAAATTGAGTTGAAAAGACGCCTGTTGCAAAAATTAAATTCATAATATGGCATAAAGGGCTGGAAACCGCATCTTTGCATATCATTAAGAGATTTGACGATACTTCATCATTACCATACGATAAAGAAGGTTTCAGTAAATTGATAATAGAAACGATGTCCAATGCAATAAGTGGCTTGAAAAATAGAGAAGAGGAGAGCAATGGAGCGCAGTGAGCTGTTGAAAAGAGGTTACAACTTGTATTATCGCGTTTGAACGACTTTGCAATGTGAGTAGGTACTAAACAAGTTTGCAACATCCTAATTAGTCATCAAATTTTCTTCATGATAAATCTGTACTTTAGTCGAATTGTTATTATTTCTGTTAGTTAATGATTTAACAATGCCCCATGTAGTTTTAGTTTTATTAGAAGAGTTTATGATTTTTTGTCAAAGTACTCTTTTTTTTATACACTAACTGGTTTTGGTAAAACTTATGAAGTTTCCGATAGGGCTCACTACATTCTGGAGAGAGTTTAGATAAGTCACTATACAATAGAAGTTTATTTTTCAGTAATTTCAGATCTTCAGTCATCCACGGGTAAGCATAGAAGAAAATTATAGAAAAGGGAGCAGTTGATTTCGGAAAAATTCCTTTTCTTGACATGTCTAGGCGATTTAGTACTCTTTCTAGTGGGAATCTCAAGTAATTGTGCGTTGTGATGTGATCTGGTTTTTTTAGTATTACCTTTAGGTCAAAGGATGAAGTAATGTCTAAAAATGCATTTGTATGTATGTTGTTAACATCCAGCAAATTAATATTAAAATCTCTTTCTAAAATCAATGATCTATTCATGACCAAAATGTTACTAAGCAAGTTTGTAAAGAGATCAAATAAGGTATTTAAGTTACCACTGGGTGGTCTATAAATAACGAGAAGCACTATATTAGTTTCTATTATAGTGCATCACAAGAATTTTTGAAAAATAGCAACTCTTTCATTTTTCATAACGAAGCGACTGAATGACGATACTAATGACTATTTCCCTCTGTAAATTTTAACCAATATCATACTAACGCATATTAGAGAATCACTTAGTAACGGACGAATATCACCGAGTGAATGAAAATACCCGGGTATTTGCACTTGTGCTTAGAGTGAATATTTTTTGACATTTTATAAACATTTCAACTATTCAAAACCATTTATTGATTTAAGTTACAATTCGTATTTGAACAATAATAGTTATAGTTATTATTGAAAGTACAATTGCTATATGAACTACATGCTGCACTGGAAGCAATGAGGAAAGCAGCGTTTGTTGAAACATTGTTAACATTTTCTTTTTTGGATTCTCCTCGTAGTTTTGCAATTAAATTTTCGTGATGACTTCCATTGACTTTCAAATATGGATATATGGAAGAGATATTTGGATGGCCTGTAATTTGATAGTTTCATGGTCTCCTATACCACGTTTCACAAGATTAATTACAGCTGTTGATTGGTTAGAATGGTTTGTTATTTTACTGCGTTTTACATTTATTCCAATCATTTCAGCCGCAGTTGTAGTCTACTTGGAAATTGTGTTTCTTCCTATGGGCAAATTTAAAAAAACCAACAGAATTCTTTTGTTTCCAAGCTAGATTCGGTGCTAAAAAAACCGATTTGTAGTAACGTGGGTGCCTTTCTTTTCGATAAGTTTATGGAACAATCTGAAAAGTTATTTTCTCTAACAAGTACTAGACTATTGTATAAAAATACCTGACTGGACATCGGTCCGATTAATTTTATTTCTTTTGTCTAAGCGGCTTTCCCCCTCTTTGACAGGTTTTCTAAATATTGGGTTATAAATAATTTGTCTTTTATGTGTGCCAAAACTATATTTTTCTTTTCAAAAAAAGTTATGAGACACTGCTTAACCACTTCTCCAAGCCAGTTCCAATGCCACTATGTGATAAAATTTTATTTACAACCCTTTAGGAGTATCTTCATCCCATAAAGCTACGATTTGGTTCTGTTTGTCTTCGCTTAAAACGGAAGCACTACTTTTTTTTCGCCAAAGACTTGCAGTTGTCTTTGTTTTGCATCTCGCGCACTTCTCGCGTCTTTAAATTCCACATTCTTAAATGGATCAAAAGTTATTCCAATAAAATTTTTCTTGGAGTAGTTAGGCGATTGTGTTCCACTGAGTATTCACTACACCTTCTTTGTAGTCGGATACGTCTTCCTAATCCTTAAGGATTTCTGCAACCTGAGATCAGTTACTCCGTTCAGCGAGTAAGCTTTTTCCTCGCAGAATGCTTCAAACTGCTTCCACACACAATATTTGCTTTTATGGTGTTTACAGGCGCTAATACACCAATTTCTTCATCTATTGGGCTTGAGCTTCTTTGGCCAAAACGAGAACACATTTTTAAAAGCAAAATGTTTACACAATCCACATAAACGCGTCTTTTCAATTTGTTTTTTATTTTGCGTTTCGGATGTCATAGTTATGGTACTTTCACAGTCTAGATTTTTTTATCTTGTTCGTCTGAGAATAATAATTTTTGTTTTTTATTATTTCTGTCGTGAAGTTTCCACTGTTAAAATTGCTTGAAATCTTATTAAAATTGCATAATTCGGAAAATAGTTTTCAATATATCCCTCGTGTATGCCATTCTTGCACATTTTCGCGTATTTGGCATGCACTTGGGATAGAACTACTGAATAATTGACTATAGGTAATTGCTGTAATTTATCATCACATGCCAGTGTTCAGTAAGGAGAAGGAAATCTACATTATATTAGACTGTGTTTAACTCCAAATCGAGATTTTTATTGGACAAACATTGCATATTCTGATGGAACAGTGTTAATGAGTTGTAGGAGTTCTTAAACAAGTTATGTATATTATTGCAATTCACTAACTGTCCAGTGTTAGCTGTTTTTTGATATCTAAAAAGAATTACTAGAGGCATTGCATTTAATTAAGATCAAGTTAGAGATGGATTGGAGAGACATCTTACTACAAATATCGTTGGTCAAATGAAATTTACAAATAAATTTAAAATACAATTTACATCTAAATATTTTACAAACTCGCAATACCTATTAACAATAAACTGAAACTGATAATTTGTCTTATACGATAAGTTATTAAAATAATTATAACTATAATGATAACAATAAGCATAAGGAACAGCAGCAAGCTAACCGTTTTGTATTGGAGAGATAAGCCACTGCTTTTTCGATAATAAAGTTTTTATTTAAAGCGTTATCGTTTTTTTAAGAAAATCCATTTCGGATCGTTACGCGTTGCGCAAAGGTACTGGTAATTTTAAAGTGCACGGATACTATGCAATTAATGGTAAAAATATGTGCAGGTAATTTAACAGGCGAGTTAAAGCATTTAAAATGGAATTAAATTTGTTGTTTGAGTGATTAGACTTATCAATCTATATTGATGTTCTCACATGTCTACTTCCACTTATCGGAAGATATAACCGCATATTTCGTACAACAGATTGTCTACGTCGTATAAATTAAATGTTTAAAATACACACCAATTAAACAAACAAACTATTTAACACGGAGAACAAAACTTGCTTGCCTGTTAAAAGTTTTAAACAGTGGCCTGGAAAAAGTGCACATAGTATGCACGAAACGTCGCCTTAAAAAACGACTTAATGGTTTTTGTGCCCCTCCTTTAAAAAGTAATCATTTTGTTATTTAATTGTTTTGTATAGAACTTGTAAATAAAATGAAAAGTTTAATTACCTACACACGATAATTAGAAAGAAACCGAAAACCTCAGATAAAATAACAACAATAGCAACAACTAAAATTATCTAATTCAAATAAATAAATTGAAAATTGAAATCTCTTGTGCGTTCATTATCCTTCATACAGAAGTAAAGAGTGGACAAAATTGGAAATTATCGGGCGCGTGAGAAAGAAACGCACTAGAAAAATACTTAGTGAAGAACAAATGGTGAAAGAAGAACCAAACAAGAAATAAAACAGCTATACAACGAATTAGACTATTGCATATTGAAAGCGCGAATAATAAAGTAAAACATCTAATGGAAATGATATTGGAAAAGTTGCTTCTTTGGAACACGACTACATAAAAGGAAGGATTACAATCGGATCTAAATTAAGTACATGGAACTAGGAAGGTGCTATAGAGTTAAAATATACAGAGTGTGGGTAATATAACAGATCATTATTAAGGGCAAAAAAAGTTTAATATGGAAACATAATGTGTTTCTAAAATGTTATATCGTAACGATACTTATTGATTAATTAATTAATTTATTTAAGAGAGTTCAGAAAACGAATATCTTTTTAATAAAAATTTTAGTCACTATTGGCAACATAATCATAAAACATTTGCATTAACGTAATTGAAAAAGGATTCATTAGTAAATGCACAATTTAGTTTTATTAAATTTCTAATGAATTTAAAAATAATAATTATAATATACTATTTTGTGAGATTGTCTAAGGATATTACTAAATCTGTAAGTTGCATACCTTTTAATAAAAGTGTAGCGGAACAGTATTTTTAATATAATTTTAGGTTAACTATTTACAATGTTACTACATTGGATTTAATTATTTCAAGTGTAAATAATTACTATTACAAAACAAACAAAAGTTAAACGTTTAAGATAAAAACACAATTAAACTTTGTGTCTAAATTTTGAAATTCTTGCAGGTTTTACTTTTCGTTTTTCGTGAAACCAAATATCCTGACACAACTTTTACAAAAAAAACTTTAATTATATTTTAAATTAAATCTTTTCCTTTTTTAAACACACGCCTAGTAACGATAGCGTACGTTTACTTACTAGCTTAATAAACTGTAGTATACTTGTTTCATGTAATAGAGAAAACTGACTAAAATTAAAGACGTATTGCGACGAGCGCAGTTAGTTCTCTAAAATTAATTCATTTTACAAACAATATTGTATGTTACTTCTACCTATTAATTTATTGTTAAAGCAATTATTAGTACTCTGGGAAAAGTCCTAGATTGATATCTGTTAAAGAGACAACTGACTTGTTGTTACGAATTTTAGTATTACAAATTCAGAGAGTAGTGAACATCCAACTGTTAAAGAGTTCCAAAAAACCAATAAATTAATTAAAACACCTTAACCGCCAGTATATCCATAAAAATGTTTGATAACAAATAATTTGCAGTTTTTACTTTGATTGACCTCTATTTTGGACACATAATAAATGTAAACTAGGAAGTATCCGCTCATTAATTACTTCACACTTTATAAATCAGATTTTGAGTCCGTATATAAACACGATATCACGAAAGCCACTGGTTCGATTTATATGTATATAACTGAAAACTGAATTATTTTTCTAGTAGAATCTATTTGTTCCAAAAATGCGTGTAAATACCTAACCGTATTTTTAACAATTTCGTATATGCGAAAGAGTTCGACATTGTAACCTAACATTATCAAGAAGCAGATGTTTTTGTACATCGTAATCCGGTGTTTTGCCGCTGTGTGATATATTTCGTGATTGTGTCTGCAAGAAACTTCTTTAAAGAACTTGTTACGGTTTTATTTTTCGAATGTAGGACGTATGTCGAGAGCCGCCTTAAAACGTGTGTCTCGATTAATATGTTACGATAAAAGTCGTATTTGGCGCGCAAATAAAATCCAACTAAATTTCTTAGACGAACAGCGGACATCTTTTTTTCTTTCCGTACGTGCGGGTGATTTGGAGTACTTCTTTCCACAAAAATTATTAATGTGTGATTCAAGATTTCCAATTCAAATTGGTGTTTAAGTTTAAACCCGGTTAAATTCACCCACGTTGCGTTGACCTTATGTTCTCGTTGTGTGTTATACCTGGATAACTCTTGAGGGTGCTGGAGTGGCGCATTAAGAACCTTTCCTATCAATTAAAGATTACACCACGGTTTCGCATTAGTTAAGGTGCAGACAACCGGTGGATACCACGTCTACAGGTGTTGGTTATGCTTCATAATTTTATCGAGGATCACCTTCGTTTGTCTTCGCACACCTCCCCTAAGAGGAATCCTGGGATTATCTAACTTCCCGAACTGTTGATACCGTCGCTAGCAAAAAACCTTCATTTTCGGAGCTGCATCCTACCGATTACAGCTAAGTTTTAGTATTTAAGCAACTTATTCAGTAATAATGCATTTGAAGCTCAAATACATATGACATAGAACGGCCAGATTTCTAATATTTAAGTAAATTTTTATTTGGTGTACGCTCCACAACCGAACGTTTTTTTTATCAGCTTAATACGGGCTCGGGCGCTTTACTTAGAGCGGTTGACACGAAAACAAAAGGCCTTTTAGGTTTGTGAGAGGTATTTACCCCTTTAATCCTAGTTTAAGTTAGTTTAAATCGTCGTGTGTAGGTGATATGTGTACGCGGAGCCTCTTAGTAGCCAATCATCAATTGGAATGATAACTTTAACTTGGGTGTAAAACTTACTTGAAAACCGACACATTTATTGCGAGCTTTATTTATTGTTAAGCGAGGCTGCTGCTAACGCACGTAACTACATGCGACAGTCTCTCTATTTCTGTCACATTCTCTTAGTATTTCAAGATTTGTTTGTTGTATTAAATTGTCTGTCTTTCTCTCTGGTTGGTGTTCGATTTAGCGTATTAGACTTTAAGTAAAACCTGTTGATCTCCTGCTGGTCGGTTTTATTTCTATCTTTTACCCAGCAGGTGACGCCTTGTTAGACAGCAGTCTAATTTCTTAGAATTCTTCAAGGACCCCCAATTTTTTGACAAAGCCAGACGCTGCTGCTCTAACTACTATAAATACTTTATCCTCTACGAACTTAGTGCGCTAGATCGAGCCGAATTTCCTTTAGTTGTTTTTTTTTAGGTTGTTCCGCTAGAGCCGTCGCTTCTTTTTGTTATTTGTAAACAACAACCATGACAAACTTATGGGAGTGTTCTTTTGCATAACGTAAGTAAAACTCTCTGCGTTTATTTTGATTTTAAGTAATGACACTAGTTTTATTGTTTGCTTGGTCCGGACCAGAAGATCCTTTTTTTATTTTAGACTCTGACAAAGATGACTAACATAACTCAATTGACTACCAACAAGAAATTCTAAGAAGCGTTCCGGTAAAAGCCTCAACGGAGTAGTTTCTGATGGAGAGAAAGAAAGATTTGCCTTAGATGACAATCAGCCTGGCCCTGTTTGATGGACCAAACCATATGCTGGATTCAATACAAAATATCAATTCCCAATGAAAGAACGGAGGGGTCACTATGAATGTTGACAAACTTTGATAGATTTTGAAAATTATTTCCGCGTTGTTTATTTATCCAATTTGCTCACTTTACCAATGTGAGACTAGGTTAACGCCAAAATAATAGAAATAAAAAACTAAACTTAAAAAACCGATAAGTAGGATTTAATGATTGTGCTTGATTGTACCATGATTATGTGTAACATTTTTTTTTAACGTTGAACCACCTTGTACATACAAATATATATTATAAATACTGCAGCTACTCTTTAGAGCGTATTTTAAATTTTGCGTAGAAATATGCGACTAACGCTAGAAAACATTAATTGTTGTAAAGTGATAGCGAAAGTACATTTCATAAACGCTGTCGCTTCATTTATTAAATTGGTAAATTTTAAAAAAGCGTAGTCTTTTGTTTGTACTTTGGTCATCTTTTGAATGACTCAAGCTGTTGGTTGTCTTCCCTATGATATAGGGGTAACTTTCATTTTTGTTCCTTATAATACCTTCATAATCATTATTTTTTTTTCTTTTAATAAGGACTTGTTGAACCTGAAATTTTGAATAAAACTTTTTATTTGGCCGAAGGAAGCATGTTGGTGTAATTCGTTACTTAAACTACAATTTGGTTTTCAATCGAGTACATACATGAATTTCTTTATCTTAAAACACCGGCTGGGTTTATTAAGGAACATCGGTTGAAGTGGAAATTTTCTTTAATTCCCAGCTGTGCATCTATCTCTCTTCGCATCAGTGAGTAAGACTTTTGTCTTATCAATATCAATTGAAATCGAAAAACGTGCTAGACGTTTTCAACAAATTCAATAAAAACTCATTATCAAATAATCACAGTTTTTTTCTTAATTTTACGTTGTGTAATAAAATTTGTATTTATAAAATTAAGTGGTGTACTTCTGTAAATATGTATAAAAATTCGATGTAAATAATGTTTTATTTCTGTGCAACCCAAAATAATTTGAAAGTATTTGTTATGCTAGCCGGCATATACTTTATTTTGTTGTAAAAAAATTGCAATAAACATTGTTAATAATAATTTAATTAATCGATTATTTGGAACGCGTTATATATGTGCTATAACAAACTACCCAAAACACCAGATTATTGGTCTAATAATGAGTCTCTTGGTAATCCCGCCATAAGAAGAGCTACAGCACGTGAGCAAAGCTGCTATTTACCTTGAAAAGTCAAATAATTAATCCAAGATATTCAATTTAGATGAAGTAATTTCATGTTTAAAATTGTTGTAAACATGAATTGGCATTCTCGACCATATTGCAGTATTTTATTATCAAAAGTAGGGCTGTTGGGGGTTTTTGGGGCACCATAACCGAAATAAGATGCATATAGCTGTGTAGAAAATTAAAAGGGTTTTTATATAAGGCGCCTGTCCACCCATCATGCCATTTAAGATTTTTGATATAGAGGCCGCTCTGCTGATATTTCGAGGTCAACTTTGTCTTCAGAAAATGTTCTCCTCCAATAAAAATTGACGTGTCCAAGCGTTTTTTGTAAAGTGTAAAATAGCTCCAAAAAATTTTGTTTTCGGTGGGCCGCCCGGTATATGAGCAATCGCCAAAATACACCAACATTTCAAGTAAAAAAAATGCCAAAGGAGAATCATATTTCCAGATTAAAGGCATCGTTAGCACTACGTAGCAAGATCCTAAAATTGTGCTACTAATATTGAACTGTCACAATACATCTACTGGGCTTACCGGTAGTTAACTTCAAACTGGTGAATTTAGTGAGGTCGAATATTCTGAATCCATTATCTTCTATAATATAATGTATTATTATATAATATATTCATATTATTATATTATATTAGATTATATTATATTATTTATTATTTATATTGTATGTTCTTATTTACCTACTATACTGTTTACACACTTAATTATTATTAAGGTCAACTTTGTCTTCAGAAAATGTTCTCCTCCAATCAAAAAGTGACGTGTCCAAGCGATTTTTTTTTGGAAAGTGTAAAATAGCTACAAAAAACGGTTTGTTTTGTTTTCGGTGGGCCGCCCTGTATATGAGCAAATGCAGAAATACACCAACATTTCAAGTAAAAAAAATACCAAAGGAGAATCATATTTCCAGATTAAAGGCATCGTTAGCACCACGTTGCAGGATCCTAAAAATGTGCTACTAATATTGAACTGTCACAATACATGTACTGGGCTTACCGGTAGTTAACTTCAAACTGGTGAATTTGGCGAGGTCAAATATTCTGAATTCATTATCTTCTATAATATAATGTATTATTAGATAATATATTCATATTATTATATTATATTAGATTATATTATATTTTTATTATTTATATTGTATGTTCTTATTTACCTACTATAATGTTTACACACTTAATTAATATTATATATACGAGGTCTGTCAATTTAATTCCCGGAAAAGTGGCAACACTGCGGCTCTCGTTATGCTACGGCGTTCGCGTTGGTGTCATTCGAAAGAGGATTCATTTCTGCGTCAGTTTGTGCAAGTTTCGTCTCGATCGGTTGTTCAGTTCGTGTTTTACAGTACTTTGATCATCGGCGTGTTTGGTCCCCTTGTCGCGAAAATGTGTGATAAAAACGGAGCAAAGAGTAGTGGTCAAATTTTTGGTCAAACGTGGTGTAAGTTCCGCGGAAATTATGAAACAGTTAACCGACGTGTACAAGGATGATTGCCTGAAAAAAACAGCTGTCTACGAGTGGGCTAAGCGTTCAGGGAAGGCAGGGAGTCGGTGGAGGACGATCCACGTGAGGGAGCTCCCTCGACCTCTCGAACGGCACAAAACGTCGATTGCCTGCGCGTGCGTGTGCTCGGAGACCGTCGGGTAAGCCTCAGAATGTTGGAAGGCAAGTTGGGTATCAACAAGGAAACCATTCGACAGATGCTACACGAAGATTTAGGGATGCTGCATCACGACAACGCTCCAGCCCACTCCTCATTCGCAGTTCGCGATTTTTTGACTAAAAACGGCATTCCAACGCTTCCGCACCCCCTACAGCCCGGACCTGGCCCCCTGCGACTTTCATCTCTTTCCACAATTGAAGTCCTACCTCAAGGGCAACCGATACGACGGCGTAGAGGAGGTGCAAAGTGTCACGACACGGGTGCTGAGGGACCTATCTTCAGGGGGCTTCAGGGGGTGCTTCCAATCGTGGATCCAACGGTGGCGCCGGTGCATCGACCTAGAGGGAGACTACTGCGAAGGATTATAACTTAATTTTAAGAATTTATGTATATCCCGGACTGTCCGGGCACTTTTCCGGGAATATAATTGACAGACCTCGTATATTAATACTAAGGTGGGTAAGGGTTGCATTTTTAGATTTTAGTGGTTTTCCTAAACCTTGAAGCAAATGTTTTGCCAAGACGAACCAAACCACAATTGTACACGGTGTCGTCACCACACATACATGTTTATACTGATGTTCTGGTTCACCATACATAACACTTACATCACAATACAATAATAAAATATACCATACTAATAAATAAACCGATTTATGGGAGGGACTTGTCGGATCAAAAACTGTCTACTTATGACTATGATCATAAAAAGCTAATTGGTGGCAAAAAGTTGTTGAATCTAATATAACGCTTACTTTAAGCCCGATTAAATTAGAAAAAAGCAAAAGTATAAAAAGGACCCAAAGGGTCTGATAGAAAAAACCTCGTAGATTTTCCTATTCTTGGAATATTTACAAGAATATTCATTTTACCCAATTGATTACGTCAGTATGATTGTAATCAGTTTATTACACGCATTTTTGTTGAATAAAAGTAATCAAAATTACTCTAACCTAATTTGTACTATTGATACACGAAGCTTTGCCACAATCGCGGCAATATACAAGTGAAGCATTTCTGAACAGTAGCATACACGCACGAAATAACACGTTATGTACATTTCGTTGTTAATGATAAAATAGAACAAGTTTATGTGATAATTGTGGGTATTTAAACGTATTTGAATAAAAAATCAGTAAAATAAAGTATGATTTATAAATTTTCATTTATTAAGCGTTATGTAGACGAGTTGGTTAAATGGTTGTAGGGTAGTGCTTTTTAAATTACCTTTTATTTTTGTTCTTTTGTCGCATTAGAAATTCGAAAAAGTAAAAAAAATTAAACTGATTTTACATTGATAAATTGAAAATAAAAGTTACAACAGTCTAAATCGAATCCGGAGTTTTGTCATCTAAATCCCTACCCGACCACTATATCCAGTCGTCTACTAAGGAGTTCATACTAAGTTTTCTGTCTCAGATTAATAATTAAAATACTAAAAACAATAAGTGTACCGATTTTTTTATTAAAATACGTTTTAAAAAACTCAATACATAAATTTGTTATATTTTATCTATCTAACAAAATATGTTGTATTGTGTTCACATTGTGCTACAACGAAAGTTATTCGTTAATTTTAAATTTAACATAGTAAATGCTTATGTCAACTTTTATGTAGGACAAACAGTATAGTCTGTACCAATTAAATTTTGTAAACATAATATGCAGGTTAGTTACATGGGTTCAATCTAGCAGCAATATTGAAAGATTTAGTGTAAGTGCATTACACATTGTAAACATATGTTCAAATTTTTTTCGTAGCTTCGTCAATTATAAACTTTTCTGTCTTTTATTTTACATAGGTATTAATTACTCACGTTTCAATACATGATTAATTTCTACGCTTGTAATTTATTTTGGATTATTGCTTGTGTTTAACAATTAAAAGCACGTACAATACAAAACAACTTTTGCATTTATTAAGTACGAGTTTGATAATTTATTCAATGCTTATTCTTTTTATCAGTTGATCAATAAATGAATGTGTATTGTAAAAATAAATGGAAACTCTTAGTACTTAAATATTTATACCCATTCCCACTAGTTATTATTATTATTTATTCATTTACGGAATCCCCATTTTACACATATAAAACAATTAAATTAAATTATTAATTACATGTAAAATAATTTAAAGTATCTATCGTACATGATTAACTAAAGATGTGCAAACAGACAAATTAATTGGAGCATTTAAAGCAAAATTATTTTTTAAGATTTAGTCTAAATCATTGAACTATGTCCAGCAGGTTAAGTACTCTATCTACAAACCTCTATTTGTTGATGCTATAGCCACTATGAGTTCCATTAAAAAATTGTAAACTTAAGAAGGTAAAAATTGTTGTTGAATATTTTTATAAAAAGCGAGTTTTTTAAATATCTCTTATAGCTTACCTAGCTTCTCTTTTGAAGCATCAAAGTTCGTCCACTGATTTTTATGAGATATAAACCACTTAATGACATTTCTTGTACATTTGAACTGGATACATTAACAAATTTTACTTCAAATATTCGTATCATATGCCTTGCTTAGAGTAGACCTCTAGTTAGCACGCTCGGGTCTTGTAATATTTAATTAAATTGTGTAACTAATAAAATATGCCTCTTACTAGGGAGTTGATTTCTGAAATAAATACGCGTGTGTCGAACGCGATAACGTCGTTTTTAAAAAATGATAACTTTATCGAAGATATTGTTTCTCGTGTCGTTAATAAGCTTTATGGGGTTGTTGATGAGCGTATTGGAACTGCTCTTGATGTTCTTAAAATGGAAAATAAACTTCTGCACGAAAAAAATGACGCCTTAGAGCAGTATTCTAGGCGAAATAACATACGTGTTTTCGTCATACCAGAGCAAGAAAAGAAAACTTAGAGGTAATTGTGCTCAATGAGTTTAATAAGATAGGAGTCTCTTTAACAAGTGATAGTATAGATCGTATACATCGTACTGGAAAACAGATAATTGAAGGTAAACCACGACCAATCCTAATTAAATTCGTAAGCTATAAATCTAGACAGCTGGTTATGATTAATAGAAGAAAATTAAAATGGACTAATTGTGTTGTGTAAGAAGATCTCACATTCCATCCCTTAAATCTATTACGCGAAGTGCAACAAAAACTGGGCAGAAGCAATGTTTGGGTCCGTGATGGTGCGATATTCGCTAGTACCGGTGGTAATAGATTTGAGGTAAAAGATGCTAAGAAACTAATTAGTTTACCTATCAATTAAACTTAAATATATGTGTTTACCTAATTCTTATTGTTCATTATGATGATTTGCTTTTTACTGATAAAATGTATATGCAATTGTAGTATTTACGCTTGAGTTGATTAGATTATCGTAAACCTTGAGTGTGCAACAGTGTTAATCAACCTGTTACTGATTTAAAGCTTTGCACATTTGAATACGCGCTCTTTGGTCCCTTGTTTAAATGAAATTAAGGACATCATTACAAATAATGATTTTGATGTGTTTTGCTTATCCGAAACTTGGTTGTCTGCTCTTATTTCTGATGACGTTATTAACATACCTAATTATAAAGATATTCGGCTAGATCGAATCAGTGGAGGTGGTGGTGTAGTTATACATAAAAAACAAATACAAATTCGTTAAAATTATTATGTCTGATGCAATCGAACAGGTATGGATATCTTTGGTGCTGGGCGGGCAGAATGTTGCAATCGGTGTAGTTTACCGATCAGAAGTCTATGACAAGAAACAATTTAATAATGAAATTGAGAATTCATTATCCAATATTATTCCTTCCTCAGATTTGATTATTCTTGTTGGCGATTTTAATTATGATTACTTTGACATTAATAACTCTAACGTGATTGAATGTGTGGATATTATTAACTTTGACTTGGTTCAATTAGTAAAAGATGCTACGCGAATTAGCAAATCTAAACCCTAGCTTGCTCGATCTCTTATTTGTGAATGATAAGACCACGGTAAAGAAGGTGGAAGTTATCCCCGTTCATGAGGTATCAGATCATGATTTAGTATCATGTACCTTCCTAATAACGAATGTGAAGATGTCTGTTCTATCCAAATATAGAAAGTACTATTCAATTGATACTGAATTACTGATGCAAGATCTTTCCAACACTCCACTTGATAATATATATTATCTTGTTGATATTGATGATAAAGTTAAACTATTAAATGAAATTTTGTTAAATCTTGTAAATAAACATGCACATATTACTTGTAAAAAATTCTCTAAGAATCCTTGCCAGTGGTTGACTCATAACATTAAGCTTATGCAATCGCTACGAGATAAAGCACTAAAGTCTTTTAATTACTCACGTAAGACGTATCATTGGGAATACTGCAAGCAACTACGAAACTATACAACTAAAGCTATCCAACAAGAGAAAAGGGCATTTTTTGATCAAAAATTTAATAGCTCCATCCCAAGTATGTGGAAATGCTTAAAATCATTTAATTTTATTAGACACGAAGTAGTCTCCATCCCAGATAGCCTTAGGAACGTTGATAATCTTAATAAATACTTTTGCAAGAGTTTTACGGGCGTGAATTCTAATGTACAAGAGATGGTTAAGTATTACAAATCTTCTGTTATTATGAGGACATGGTTCCCACTTATCTTGGTGACACAAGATACTATAGTTAAAATCATTAATAGTATTAAAACGATTCGGAAGGCAGTGATGGAATTAACTCATATATTCTAAAATATGCGCCCCAATAATAATAGCACATATTACAAATATTATAAATTCGTGCTTGCTAGAAGGAAAATTCCCCTCGTCCTAGAAACGGGCCATAGTTAAACCTATACCCAAAGAAAGGAATCCAACGTCAGTTGATATGCTTAGGCCTATTAGTATTCTGCCTGCTATTTCTAAAATACTAGAAAAAATTGTAGATTCTCAAGTACGAGAATTCTTAGTAAAAGAAAACTTTCTTCCCAATACTCAGTGTGGTTTCCGGAAAGGGTATAGTTGTACAACTGTGCTTACCGATGTCGTTGACGATATAGTTAAAGCTACAGATAGTAAGAAATTAACTGTGTTAGTTCTAATAGATTACTCTAAAGCATTTAACCGATTAAGTTTTGAACTCACGTTATCTATCCTTCATCACTCGGGATTTGATGATACTTCTTGCAATTTCTTCAAATGCTTTCTATACGGTCGAACGCAAAGTGTTGAATTAGATGGAGAACAGACTTATGTGAAGGAGTCCCTCAAGGATCTATCCTAGGGCCGCGCCTTTATTGTATTTACGCATTTTCCTTAAAGAGATCTGTTACCTATAGTAAAGTACACTTCTACGCGGATGACGCACAAATTTATTTGTCATTTAATATAGAAGATATAGAGGAAGCAATTAGTAAATTTTATTGTGATCTTGAGTCACTAAGACAATATTCGGCAAAGCATAATTTAATAATAAACCCAATAAAAACTAAGCTTTTACTTTTCGGTCCTAAAAAGTTAAAAGAAATGTATTTACAAGTAAATCGGACGATCGAACTCGATCACGTTAAGCTGGCCTTAAGTAATCATGCGCGGGATCTTGGGTTAATACTAGACACGGACCTAAAATTTGATTTACATGTTAATAATTGTTTGAAGAAAGCATACAATGCACTTAGGGTTATCTACACAAGTAGACATTTTCTTAGCAGGAAAATGAAAACCGTTTTGTGGCACTCTTTAGTTTTATCGCATTTTACGTACTGTGATAGTGTCTATAGTCCATTTCTTAGTTACATAAAACAAAGGAAAATTCAGAAAATACAAAATTCTTGTCTTCGACTGATCTTTAGCATCCAAAATTATCATAGTGTATCTAGTAAACTGAACGAATTAAATTGGTTAAACATGAATAAGCGTCGGGGGCTTCATTCTGCTTGCCTATACCATGGTATTATATTGCGACAAACTCCACCATATCTCTTTACAAAATTACGTTTCGCACAGATGTACATACGATTAATATTAGATTCAAGGGTACTCTCACACCACCTCAACATACAACTCAATTCTTTAAAAAATGCTATTCTTATCAGATATGTAAAATTTATAATAATATTGAAAATTGTTACAAATCGTTGCCTTTGAATTTATTCAAAAAGCAGATGATTCTTTGTTGCATCTAATTCCGAATTTCATTTAAATGACTTTACCTTAATATTGGTCAACTTATGGAATACTGATTCAGGATGACTGCAGGTTGATTAACACTCTAAGAATTTGTTTTGTGGTTTTTTTTTTATATACGATGTGATGATTTCTTTTTTAGTTTTAACTTATATTAAGGCATATTATAACTTTTCTGTTGTTTCATCTCAAGGTTAAGTGAAAGAGCAGAGCTACTTTTTGAAGTACACTGAACTTCGCCTTGGAATTTCTCATTCATTTCTGTTTGTTTGGGAAATATAGTCCTTATTATTATTATTATTATATGAGAAATATTTTCATCGGTGAAAAGGATCTGAAATTAAAATCTCTGGAAAAATTATAGAATTATAATCAAATTTACGAAGTATTTGTCAGAACTTTATTTTTTATAATTGAATTTGTTGTCGATGTAGAAGTAGTGATTCATTTTGCAGCGTTTTTTAAATTTTTATTAAGATGAATTGAATAGAATCAACTTTGTTGACTTTGCGTAATAATGTGTAAAAATGTAACATATTGGAATGTTATCTGATTACGTTATACGGTCATATTAAAATTATTTTCTGCAGCTCTCACAATTTTTTTTAAGATACTTCACGTCTAATTAATTACACTTTACACCGTTGATAACAATCTGTACTTGAAAACCTTTAAGGTAGTGTATACGAAGTAAACTTTTATTTATATTGTAAGTAGCAATATTATATTTTGTTTATATAATTAACACTTATTTTATGAAAATATCAAGTAACAATCATTTTTACACATTTGTTCTAATATTGATTACCATCTATTTAAGTAAACGTTTTAAAATCAAATTTCCCACGTCTTTTCTGCATGTACATTATTAGTATAAGAACGACTAATTAAATTTTTCGGACCATAGTTATTAATAATAATTCTGATTCTTTTGAAATGTAACTAATAATCTGTAATGAAAATTATAATAATACCATTAATTTTGTATCACTCAAATCACATTATATTATTTATGCTATTTAGTTTTAATTACATCTATGTACTAATAAATGAGCGAGATTATATGTTCGGATATATGCCTACATAGAATATGGATTATCCTTTATGTACCTCTACATTTATTAATGACGTCGTAATTTGATACGAAATCCTATTACCTAAATTAAATATTTTTTTAATTTACCTAATCTGGCAGTTTACTTTAATAACCATAAAATAATAAATTCTCTTATTGATTTAATTAAAACCCATGATAGATACTAAATAGGTCATGCTCCAATAACAGGATGATTATGTTGCATTTCATTGTTGTTGTTTTGTAACAACTACAGCACCGTACCGTCCTTACATAACAATCAAATAATTTAAATGTAAAATAACCATACGAATAAATAAACAACATAATATCCGTAACATACTTACAAACTCCTTATCTTAAAAAGAGTAAGTTAATTGCAGTCATTAATATACTACAAATGTAAATTATACGACTACTTCAAAATTGAGAACCTCAGTTTGGTGAAATTTCAGTTAAATTGGTCAAGCGTTAAATAACGGCATTTGAATTTAAAAATATCTAGATTACACCCTGTATTCAACCGAAAATGTTAACATATTCGTTTTCTATGCTAAATTCACAATTAATGCTCATCTTTTTTTTTGCACAATTTGAGCACATTATAGCAACATTATTTATTAGAGAGATAAATGTAACATTTTATGTTTTAATGTTTAATGTTTTAGTGTTTAAAGCATATTTTAATAAAAAAAACAGTAACATTTTTATAAAACGAGTTTAATCTTTTTAAAATGTCAAATTCACTTTACATTAAATTATAATGATTATAAAATTAATAAAAAAATATACTGCAATCGAAATCAAACCCTAGTTAGAAAACGCAAAATGATTATTAGGCAACAAATTAACTAATTCGTTCACAAAGGCCGCTTAATAATAAAATTTCACAAAAAAATCTATTTTAGTGATTTTTAGTAAAATGGACTTTGAATATTCAATATTATTACATCAATTTGTTTTATTCAACATAATATATTGTTATATTGTGTGGAAATTGTGGCAGATAAGATATATACGTTAATTTTTAATTTAACATAGTGGGACCCATGGTATACAAAAAAGGTTATTTCTAATTAAATTTTTCCAAAGCATGTAAGTGACTCCAGAGACTAAAGCATCAACTTGAGTCCCTCCTTTCAAAGATTAAAGTAGCACTTTAAATCTGATGGAAATTAACATAGTTTTATAATCCCAAGGGATTTAAAGTAAAATAAACAAGCTGTTTCTACAGCAACATACGGAGTAAACCACTAGACCTGCATACAACGAGCACACGACAACCGCATCAGTAAGTACGACAAAATGCCTTATAAACGAGTATCATACAATACTTTTTATAATTTACGCCTCTTTTCCAAAATAAATAAAATCTATTTTTGAAATAAAAATCCATGTCGATATTTTTTAATTTTGAGGTTGGCAATACAAGCTGACAGGTTATAAATGTTGAATGTAAATTTATAACGTATTTAAATTCTACCAGAAATTAACGAAATTGCATAATACCGTAGGCATTTCTTATAATTGGGTTGTCATAAGTTCTTCCAAGTCAAATAAGGACGTTCCACTCTTAAAAGGTTGTTTTCCTCGGGATTTGACTCACTTGGGCTTCCATATAGTTTCGACTAATTTTTCAATTTATATTAGAATGCAAAGTAAAATCAACATATTTGAACATTAATTCTTTAAGTAAAATGTGTAAATTAATTTTTTCTGCTTTCTACTATGTATGGTGGTTCAAAAATCTTTTTAAAAGTACAGGCATACACAAGAAAACATTTTGTAAACTAAAATTTTTTGACATCCTGAGAGTCTAATGTGACATTTTAAGCCGAGGCTTAAAATTGGTGCCAATTAATCGAAATGGCAATAAACAACAAACGTTGTGTTGTGTTTGCTAAAAGGAGTTTTTCATTGTACTTAATTTGATTACGATTTCTATGATTCCAGAATCCGATAAAAATATATAGCAGTTAGTTCGTAGGTAGTACCATGTAATACATTGATAATGTGTTCGTTTGGTTTACGGTGGTCACTGGAAATGCAACATATGAATGTTGTGGGGTTGAAACAGACGTAGAATGTAAGTTTCCATATTATATCATCAATTCATCAGCAGAATACATGTGTGTTTATTGCGTAATGTAATACAGTAACAAAACAACGTTATCACATAGACATAGAAATGGTTTCCTGTAAAAAGCATTGATAAAATATCAAAATATAATTAGAATTTAAGTTAAACTCTTACTTTTCTTACTGAAGGCTCTAAACATACCTAAACATAACCTTTTGTAAGTTCAGGCATCTTTCTGACTATGAATTACCAAAACCAATGGAAATACAATATATTAGAATACGTCATGTTTAAAAATTATAAACAAAAAACTTTGTTCAAATAATGTAAATTATGTAGTTAATTTGCAAATATTGACAATTTGATTTGACAAACAAATTTCATCAACCAGAAAAAAATAGAAAGTATGCTATAATGTTAACTCTATGACTCATTATAGAACGCTTTTTCGTATAGTAATAGAAATATTATAGACGCAAAATATAAAATACTATTTATAAAACACACGACTAATGTGCGTGAATCTCTCGGGCGATAATTCGCCCTCGCTTCGTTCAGGCGAATTAACTTTGCCCTCAGGATTAACAAAGCACTTTAGTCCCTTGTTATATAATATACTATTAATAATCTTTATAATACATAAATAAAAGTTTATTTCTATTAAATTGTACACAAGTTTTATTCGTAATATGGTTTGACATTCTAAAAACAAAAAATTTGAACTGTTTCTAAATCTGCAATGTTACCCACACAATTTTGTGTAAATTTGCTAAATGAAAAATGAGTTAACCGTAACAATTTCACAGAAGAAAATATTTGCGTGAAATGTTTATTGTAAATAATTTTCATGTGAACGAAAATTGTTTTTTTCTATTTGCATTTTTAAACACAAATTATTGTATATGTAGACACGCTGCTAAGAAACCTTTGACAAAATGTGACTTTGTGCGTTTTAGCACAGAATAACTATACTATCAGAAAATTCACTCCCACGCATTTTTGTACAATTTTTATTGCACATGCTCCAGTCTTTCATTTTTTATATGGGTTCAAAACAAACCGTAAATCTTGTTTTTATATTATACTTATTTTTTAAATCTATATTAGAATAAATATGAATAAAAGACGAAGTGGAGGAACTTGGTGTTGTGTGCCATTGTGTTATAACAACAACAAAGACGATGAAGAAAAATAACGTTTTTTGGAATTCCAAAAGATAAAGAAAAGTGAGTAGTTTTGTTCAAAACCAATTTTAAACCCTAATATTGTAGTGCTGTTGAATGGTAATGGCTTAGTGTAATTGGTCGAATGGATCTACATGGGTTAGAATACAGTAAACTACATCTGTATAAAGTTTGCAAAATCATTTTTCACCTAGGATGTTTTCAAGTCCGTTTCAAAATTTATTGTTGCCAGCAGCTGCACCCCCACTATATTCACCCCAAAAAACTATTGCTTCTGAATTGCCAATACCCCCTTCATCGACATCACAAATGATTTATAAAGTACCTGATGAAAATGTAACAAACAGTTATGCTTTATTATTACTATTAAGCAAGCAACTATATAATTAACGCGTTTTAATTTGGGTTACTTTAGGTGCAAATTTATCAGTGTCAGAAAATAAATCGGTAATTAGGAGGAATTACCGATTTATTTTCTAACACTGATAATTGTACTGTAGGTGCAAGTAGTTCTAACATCAAAATGTTTTTGACATAATCAAAATAAAATTGGAAGATTGCTCTATGGATGCCAGAGATGCTATACTAACAATAGATGAAATATCATTAAAAGCCAATTTAATTTACAATATAAAAATTTATGATATATTTGGTTTTCATCAAACAGATATTTCAACAAAAAATGTGTTGCAAAATTTGCGCTTGAAATAATGGTTCAAGGTATTTTTGACGTACCTCATTTGGTAAAAGCGACAGGAAACAATTTTCTCAAATACAGTTACCTATACGAAAAGAAACTAATTCAAAATATGTTCAAACATTTTTTGAACAAGAAAGTAAGGAATCTTAGCACAAATTAACTGAAAGTCACGTTAATCCTTCAAACTTTGAAAAATGAAAGTTAAATTAGTTGCTCAGTTATTACGTGAAAGGGTTGCTGGAGGCATGCTGACTTGTCGGGATATTTGCCTACCAAATCAATTGATGCCATCAATTTTATTTATCGCATAGATACATTATTTGACGTGTTAAACTCCTCTATGTGAAATTCTTAAAAAATATTTAACATTCCATTCAAAAACGAAAAAGAATAAGTGGAGTTTTGTATAAAATTTTGGAACTGTGTAAAGATTGTAGATTCAAAGAAGGTAGACGTCACAAATAAACTAAGATTTGTGGAGTGCTGACAAATTACTAACGAAGCATATTAATCCTTTGAGAAGTTTTAGGCAAACCTACATTATTCACGAGAAGATTGAATTAAGATGCTCTTGAAAACTTTTTTGGTAGTGTTCGTCAGGAATGCGGAAATGCCACAAACCCTACCCCAATCTAATTTCAAAGAGCATACAAAAAATTATTTTGTATGGATTATTTTTCATATTCGGAATTTGGAAATTGTTTAGAGGATTTTGACGAATCACTTGCTAACGGGCAACATGCCAATATTATTCAACAACCTATTTTTGCTAGGTGTGGTGCACATCTTGTGTGTTTAATTTGCTGTTTAGTTGGATATAAGTGGAATCAATTTATAATTTTTGTAAATTGTGCTTTAAACTGCTTCAAACTGTATAACAGAGTTAATTTTCAGTTTGATATTTGCAATATTGGTTTTAGTAGACGTGTAATTCGAGATCAATTATTATTATATTTTTGCGTTAATTCATAGAGCTGTAAATTACTTTATTTATTATTTAATACGTTGATATACATTTGTATTCCTTTTTTATGTTAATTGATAGTATTATCATGTTCATGTATGAACTATTTGTCTGTTGTAAAATATATTCATTTATCCCAATATGTTTTATAAGACCATCTATTACCTACTTCTATGTTGGCATTTAAAGACTCGCAACAAAGTGTGTATGCAAAATTAAAGGTTGCTCCAAGTAATTTTTGTCAGTATACTAACGATTTGGAAAATATGTTTGTAAATAAATTTATTGGTGCTTGTTTGGGAAAAGTTGGAAATATTATGAAAGAATTGATGAAACCTATTACTTCGAGTCACCCTTGTAATAATTTTCCATATGAACATTTGTTAATAGCTATTTATGCACCAAGTGCGTTACTATAATGATTACGCCCGGAGAACCATGAATACAGGTCGAGGGCTTTAGCCCGAGAGATGGATATGGTTCGATGGGCGTAATCATTCAATAACGCCGTGGTACATACAAGGTTTTATTTTTCACTTTGTATTCTTAAAAACAAATAGAATTGGCATCTCTGGGCGCATTGCATTGCTTACCTACGCAAATACCTGTAACATCTGGTAGCTATGAAACAAAAACAAATTGTTTATTAATTGTCAAATTTGGCATTGAATTGCAATTATAAATGTGTATAAGAAAATGCTGAAAAAGCGACGGAAAGTTTGCTGCCTGTTAAATCGAAAGCAAAATATGAAAAAGAATACCTAATTCTTTGTATGTATTACAAATTATATTTTATAAAATAAATTTGATTATTAATAGATCATCAGCTAAGATCAAACAAATTTTTGAGGGCGTAATGAATTTATTACGCCCATTTTACAAATAAATGTTTTTCTGTTATTATTACGTAATTGTTGATTAATAGTATTCATTGCTTAGCAAATAAAATCAATATTAAAATATATTTTCAATGGTTTTGTTGTTTTTTCACGTTGACAAATATTTAAATTAGGCGCGTTGCAGCCATACAATACAATGGCGGCGTGAATACGTAGCTTTGAAATTTTGAATCACTTACTTCAAAGGCATATATATATATATATATATATATATATATATATATATATATATATATATATATATATATATATATATATATATATATATATATATACTTTGCACCTAGATCCATAACTACAATCTTTTAAATTACAGTGGTGAATGTGTCTACATGCAGAGGGCCATTTGTCAATCGGGCATAAATTTAAAATTCTAGGCAATAATAAATCATAATGTTAATAGGTGCTGCTATTTTTTTGCAAATTTTGCAATTATTTATACTATTCACCGAACAAGCTTAGGTATTAAAACCAAATATTTAATAAACGGGTATAAAGAAGACCAGAAAAATTAAACTGTAGATTATCTTAATCTATTAAGTTGCAATATACATCCGCTCTTGATTCTGATTAACAATTGTTAACGGATTGATAAAACAACAAATGGTTTTAGTCATCTACACATTTAGTTGAATGTGACAAGAGGGTTAATACGAATTCAAAATATATGCAAGAACTAATTTGTATTTCTTAAGGATGTTACAAAAAAACACATAAAGAAAATTGTAATTTTATTAGAGTAGCGTTACAGCTATTTAAGTAACTTACAGCTATAAATTGTGAATTCCCAATTGTAGTGGTTGGTTATGAATTTAATAAAACTACTTGCGTTATTTATTTGTTTTTTTATAAGAATATTTTAAATAAATAACAATTAATTATATAAATATTTTAAGTGTTTTGTAAGCTGAACCTTGCGTTATTTATTTGACGTTTTTATTAATCATTCAAATTTTTAATAATTTTGTTATGGAAATAATTATAGCAACTAGATATTAAAAGTTGTGTTGTGGTAATGTAAGATTATTCCGCCACACTAGTATGTCGCATTGTAGCATTTATTGCTTCAACACTAATTAATTTGGCCCTACTTAAAAATGTGATTTTTAAATATCTTGGCATATACGTAATATAAGACCGGATAAAATGAGATACGGATACAACTCATAAATGTCTTAAAATTGCCATTAAAAAAATCACAAACACAAACAATAATACAATAACTTCTCAATCACAACTCAAAGTGTGCCCGACTGACAAATGGCGGTGAATCATTCAAATTTTTAATAATTTTGCTATGGAAATAATTATAGCAACTAGATATTAAAAGTTGTGTTGTGGCAATGTACAGTACTCCCCCTTCAGTGAACGTAGTAAATGATTAGGTTAAAAACCTATTTGGAGGTTTTGACGATCTTCCCGATTTGGTTTGATAAGGGTTTAATTGAAATGTAATTTTATGGGTTTTTTTTAACTGTTATTATTGTTATCTTGCTGTGTATGTTGATTAGTAGGTAAATTTTCATAATATGGTTTAACACGATTAATTGAAACAACTTTAGGATTTCCTTTAAAATTAATTTTGAAAAGTTTATCTGATCGTTCAATAACTTCATATGGGCCTTCATAAGGTGGTTGAAGTGATGTATGAACAGTCTTTTCTAAGTAACACATGTGAACATGAATTAAGATCTTTAAAAACAAAAAAAAATCTTTAGAGTGATTTGTTGCCGGAGTAGGTTTAATATTTTCAAAGTATTTACGGAGTTGACTGACAAATTCGGATTGAGTTGGAATGTTTTTATTTGTAATGACAACATAGCTAGGTATAGAAATATTTTATCCATAAACTAATTCTGCCGATGTTGAATTAAAATCTTCGCGAAAAGAAGTGCGTATACCTAATAATACAGTTGGCAAAATTCTGGTCCAATCTGAACGATTATGACACATAAGAGCTGGTTTAAGCGTTCTGTGCCATCTTTCCTGAGGATTATAAGCAGTAGTACGTATTCGCTTAAATCCAATAATCCGCGGTAGTTCTTTAAACAATGCTGATTCAAATTGACGTCCTTGATCGGTGACTATAATGGAAGGTACACCAAATCTAGCTATCCATCCTCCAATAATTGCAACAGCTACTGTTTCTGCGTGAATGTCGGGAATTGGGATAGCTTCCGTCCAACGCGTGTAGCGATCTATCATAGTGACACAGTATTTGTTATTTTCTGAAGTTGATAAAGGACTAAAAGGATAAAGGAAGGAATCTAAATGAATTTCATCAAACCTGCAATGCACATTGTTAAATCGACCAATTGGTGATTTAACGTGGCGAGAAATTTTTGAAGTTTGACAGTTATTACAACTTTTAACCCAGTCTTTAATATTTTTTTTCATATTAAACCAAATAAATTTTTTTGATGTGACCTGGATGTGACAGAGAATGAACACTATTAAAAACAGATTTAGTCAAAGTTTGGGTAACGTAAGGTCTTGGAATTCCTGTCGAATTATAGCAGTAAATAGTTTTGTTAGCACCAAAAATGGGATATAATAATAAATTTAAAGAAGAATGTGAGTCGTTCAAAATTTTTTGTAGTTGGTCGTCTATAATTTGAGCATCCGCCAAAGCTTTATAGTCAATTATTTTAGGAATTAAAATTTCGTTAATTCGGGAAAGAGTATCAGCAATAACATTGTCTTTTCCTGAAATGTGACGTATATCAGTTGTAAACTGAAAAATAAAGTCTAGATGACGTAATTGTCGTGAAGATGCTTTATCTTGTTTTTGTTTATAAGCAAACGTTAATGGTTTGTGATCAGTATAAACTGTAAAATTTCGACATTCAAGAAGTGAACGAAAATGTTTAATACTAGAATATATAGCTAAGAGTTCGCTATCATATGTATTTTTCTTGAGCTGGAATTAAGTTAGTTGAGGAGAAACTTAATGGTTGTCAGTGATCGTTAACGTATTGTTGTGCTACAGCTCCAATTGCTGAATCAGAAGCATCTACCATAACTGCTAATGGTGCATCTGATTGTGGGTGAACAAGAACCGTTGCATCAATTAGTTGTTGACAAACAGTATCAAATGCTCGTTCAGTTTCAGCAGACCAAACAATTTTACGTTTATGATTTTTTATTGGTCCTTTTAAAAATTCGTTAAGAGGAATTTGTTCGTGTGCGGCATGATGAATTAATCTCCTATAAAAATTGAGCATTCCAAGGAATCGTTTTAAATCTCAAGAAGTGTCGGGTTTTTTGAAACTTATAATTGCTTCGGTACGATCGAAAGATGGACGAATTCCTTCGTGATTTACATTATGGCCTAAAAAAATTAATTTCAGATTGTGCAAAAAACGCATTTATTCAAATTAATTATTAGACCGTATTCTTGTAATTTTTGAAAACCAATTTAAGGTGCAACAAATGTTCATCTCTATTGCAAGATGCTACAAGAATATCATCAATGTATGAGAAGCAAAAAGTCAAACACACGTAATACAGAGTGTATAAACCTTTGAAATGTTTGAGCCGCGTTACGTAGTCCAAAGGGCATACGTGTGAACTCGAATAACCCAAAAGGAGTAGAAATAGCTGTTTTGGAATATCGCTTGATTCAACTGGAATTTGGTGGGGAGCTCTTACTAAATCGATTGTGGAAAAAATTGTACATCCTGCAAGTTGATGTGTAAAATCCTGAAGAATTGGTATTGGGTACCGATCAGGTTTAGTGATTGAATTTAATCCACAATAATCACCACAAGGTCGCCATTGTCCATTTTTCTTTTTAACTAATTGTAATGGGCTTGCCCATTGACTGTCCGGAGGTCTACATAAACCTTGTTCTAACATTAACTCAAACTCCTTTTTGGCAATTGTGAGTTTGTCAGGTGCTAAACGGCGAGTTTTATAAGCAATTGGTTGACATTTTGTTTCAATAACATAAGTTACTGAGTGTTTAACATTAGTCGATGTAAATGTTTTATCAATAGTTATACATTTGAATTCGTTAAGTAACTCAAATACTTGAGCGTCGTTAATAGAATTCGAAATTGTTGTTATTGATGAGGGAGTCAGACCTTTATAAATACTTACTGAAACATGTAAGGATGTAAGAGGATCAATAATTCTTTGATGCTGATAGACCATAATGGTTAAGAAAATCAGGTCCTACTATTGGTTTGCTTATATCAGCAATAATAATCGCCTAAGACCTAACTCTAGTGAAAGAGTGCGTGTACCAAAAGTTCGTATTTTAGTTTGATTAGCTACATAGATATCTAATTCGTTGCAAGAGTTTAATTTGTCATTAAGAGATGCAGGAATTGCTGAAATATCGGCGCCAGTATCAATTAAATAACGATTTTTAGTACTTGGATCTAAAATGAAAAGGCGATTGTTAATTAGTCCATTACAGTCCGCCACCTGTAATTGACTTTCTAGTTTTTCGAAGAGTTTTAAAAGTGCAAGATTTGTTACACTTTTAGGCTTTTTCCGCAAAACGACTATGATAATAATAGAAACCATTTTTTTGACAATTGACTACGACTGCGTTTATTGAAATTGTTTATTTTATTAATTTCACGTCACAGTTCTAACCGTAAGTCATTAAATTTTGTTCCCAATTTTGAGTTTGATTCTGTGATGGTGTTGTTTACGAAACTTCGGTGATATTAAAACTAGATGTGTATGTTTCCAATATTTTGTCTGCCATTACTGCTAAATTGTTCTAAAGGTTCTGAACTAATTGTCAAACTGACTTGCACTTGTGGTAGACGTTTTAACCAAAGTTTTTTTAAAATATCAACTGAATTTGAATTGCCTGATAACATTTTCATTTCACGCAATAACTGAGTTGGTTTTGATCACCTAAGTCTTAATCTCGTAATAATTTTTGTAATTTTGAATCCTCAGATTCTGTTAATCTAGAAATTAAAGCATTTCTTATTGTCTCATATTTATTGTAATCTGGGGTAAATATATTTAGTTGCATCGACAGTAATTCAAATTGAGCCTCAATTACCTTAAACCAAATAACGGGATCATCGTCCCAAAATGATGGTGGTTTAAGTAATATACGATTAATTGAACCATTATTATCGTGTTGATTATTAGAATTAACGTTAAGTTCAATATTAAGGGGATTATGTGACGTTTCGTCGTAACTGTTCCTTGAAATTTGGAAAAATAATTGATTTCAAGTTTGATTGCAGTAAAATTGTCTTTAAATATAGCAAGGTAATGCTTTTACAAATATAGATAATTGAACATATATATATATATATATATATATATATATATATAATTATATCAACTTCTGTCTTGTGATCTTCAAATTTTTGTTAAAATTTATTTGAATGATCTTCTTTCTTGATGAAATGTGTTTGATTTTTTTTTAATGAAATTGCGGGTATCTTTATTGCTGTGATTGTGATGGTCACCAATTTCATATAATTGTTCAATAACAAAAATCTTCTGTTGGTTTTCGAAGTCTTCAAATGTAGTTTGTTTTCTCGGGGTCACCAATTGTAGTGGTTAGTTATAAATTTAATAAAACTACTTGCGTTATTTATTTGTTTCTTTTATAAGAATATTTTAAATAAATAACAATTAATTATATAAATATTTTAAGTGTTTTGTAAGCTTAACCTTGCGTTATTTATTTGACGTTTTTTATTAATCATTCAAATTTTTAATAATTTTGTTATGGAAATAATTATAGCAACTAGATATTAAAAGTTGTGTTGTGGCAATGTAAGATTATTCCGTCACACTAGTATGTCGCATTGTAGCATTTATTGCTTCAACACTAATTAATTTGGCCCTACTTAAAAATGTAATTTTTAAATATCTTGGCATATATGTAATATAAGACCGGATAAAATGAGATACAGATACAACTCAGAAATGTCTTAAAATTGCCATTAAAAAAATCACGAACACAAACAATAATACAATAACCTCTCAATCACAACTCAAAGTGTGCCCGACTGACAAATGGCGGTGAATGCCTCATTAATCAAGTTTTGGTTCAGGATCTAGCTACTTTCAAAGGTGCCGACGTCGACTAACCCTTCTGCTAGAAAAGTTATTCTGTGGTTTTGTCAGCTATTTACGGTTAGTTTTAATTGTCAAAATGTTTCTAATGTCACTATTAATCTATAGTCACCTCCGAATTTTGTATTGTTATCGTGTTTATTAAGCTGAAGTAAAAAAATTCAAATTTTAGTATTTTGTTGTTACGGTTATTATTCATTTTTTGCCATATCTTTTGCCATACTATAAAGACGTTTTGTTTTGATGTTTTACGATTGTGAATCACTCACCGCACTAAAATTTCGTTAGCCTGTTTGGATTTGTGATAAAAAGCTACACAAATACATTCTAATTTAATTTTGGTTTATGATTCTAATGATCGTGTTCATATACAGTTTTTAGTGCTTTCATTCAGATTTATCAAGCCTTTAATAAAAAATCCACCATTTTGTTTTTTTAAATTAATTTACGCCATATCCACACTTGACAATTATGAGTTATCATATCAGACGCATGAAAATTAGGATGTCTGATACTTATCTTAATGTTATTACAGCGAAGTTACTTAATATAATGCAATGTTTCTAGTTTACATTTGTACAAACAATTTGAGAAAACAAAATGATAAATTTGAAAATACTTATTTTTGGTGTAGATGCTTCTGTCAACTTAAATTAGATTCTGTTTATTTCAGGGTACTTACAATCGAATAAGATAGAATTTATTAGATGCGGTAATTTGTCTATGTTTTTACAATGTATTATAAATGTATAATATATTTCATTTGTATAATGTGCCAATATTTAAAAATAAGCATAGAAATAAAAGTTAAACCTTTGTTTGTTTGTTTAGTTTTGCAATTCAAAATGGTAATATACCTAAGATCTCAAATAATTTCAGTTTTTATTATAAACTTTAATACTTAAATAAATATAAAACCGATTTGCCAATAAAATCATAGTACACGGTTTATAGGTAATGTGTTGGGTGAAATTGGATATTTTATGCAAGTTAAGAATTTAATATCAATATTAATCGTCGGTTTCAATGCTAAAAGTGTTTATTAATAAAACTACAAAAGCAAACTCTTTTTAGTAGCTGGATTTTGTAACTGGAGGTTTTACTAGCTCTCATGAATAAACAAGAGTAACATTTTTTTTTATGAAATCAGGAAATTACTTTACCGTAAGTGTCAAGTTGTTTATGCTTAGAAGGAATTGCTAATGTTTTATGACACATTAATTTTCATACCTATTACATCGAATATTGTTTTATTAAACTCTCTTTGTGGATAAAAATAACTTTTTTCAATATCTACGTATGTTAAAAATAGTAATGTGCTTTTCTGAAATATAAATACATTTGTGTATTAGTCGTTCACAATTCTAAAATCAAAAATTTATTTTCAAAATGAAAACATTTGCACTCTTGGGATTGATAAATATTTTTGATGCCTCCAACCCTTATCGACTGTTTTCCCAGATCAAAGATCTGCTGGGAAGCTTTATTTTCCCACTTAGTACTTACAAAAGTGTTAGATGGCAGCTCTGATAGTAAATTGTGAATTTAAGGTTAGTTAATATTGTGAAGTAACATCACTGAATAATAAACAATCTTATGCATAAGCATGTTTTTGTCTTAACTTAGTTATGTTATAACAGAGCAACAACAAGAGGAACTTTATTTAAAATTAAAATTTATAGTGCAATTATACAGGGTGATTTATAACTATTGGGACATAGGCTAAGGGCGGGTTATTTAAGCTAAAATATGACTATAGGACCCAATATTCCTTAATAAAATATTGCTGTGGATAAAGATACAGAGCGTTAAATTAAAATATTTTTTTCATTTTTTGTTAATAATTTCACTGAAATTATTATGTTCCAATAGTTCTGAATCACCCTGTATAAGTTCAAAACACTAATGTTTGGCATGGTAGCTAAATTATTGAAATTTACTTCAGAATTGTGGATATTGGTTGAAGAAGATGGATTGTTGCTGTTGGGGGTATCCATAGAATCTTGATTAATTGTAAAGGGGCATTAGTATTCATATCGTCATTAATAAAACCTAGATCAGATGCAAGTTCAGTAGGTATGTATGTATCATTCAGGGACAGCAGTGTTTTGTCATACGTTGAAAGATGTACGCTAGATTTTTTCTCTAATTCAGTATTCATAGAGTCAACATTTTACAAGTGACTATCAACTGCAGGTGCAGAAAAACCTTCTTCAAAGATTTATCAGTAACGAGCTGTGACTTATACTAGTGGTAATCAGACGAACAGCAGGGCAGCGACGGTTACTTATATGACCTTAACGTCACACGTCACAAATTTGTTTTAAGCGGGAAAATTATTTTTTGAATTTCTAAGAGTAATTTCTCGAAAACGGCCATCCATATTTTTTTAAATTTTAACAGTGTTGGTAGATACCTACAAACTTTGATTTCTTAATTTTTGAAAAAAAAGTGTAATACCTAATTAGTAAGAAATTATTTTTGGAAGAAAAAATTGGCAATTTGATTTTAAAAATGAAAATTAAGTAAGTATTCGTCAGTGAAAGTAGGTACCAACCTCAAAAAATATGCTCTAGTGCTTCGGCTAAGGAATATGACTCGCACTCGCAAAATATCATTTTCCGGACTAGTAACCCAAATAACTATTGGCACACCTATAGGCTTATGTGATTTAAATGTATTACTGTCTAGCTTCAGAGATATAACATTTTTCTCAAATTAGTTACACAATATAGCGTTCGCCTTGAGTGTCATCGCGGTGACAGATTCGTCATGCAATGAATAATATTATTTCTATTTTAAAATATTTACTTTAAACCTTTAAGTTCTATTCCCGCAGTAACTTGCAGGGAACTTAAGGTAATAGTTGTTTACGTAACAAGTCCCGAAAGTGGTCTTTACTGGACGAGTGGCAAGCCTGCGAGTCCAGTAAAAGCACTTTTCGGACGTATTACGTACAATATTTTTTTTAAAACGGGCATTGTTATACCATAAACTTCATATTATTCAGTTAACATTTTTATAACAAGAACTCCTTATTAACTAATTTTAACAATTTTTTTTAACAATCGTTAATTTTTGGTTTAAAAATCATATAAAAATAATTTTTGAATAGTTATATTAAACGTTCAATTATTAGCATTACTTATCTGTAAGCACGGTATTTCAAAATTATTCGTTGACGTGAGTTTTTTTGAACGGCTTACATTATAATGAGTTTCTGAGACAATTTCTGTGTTTGAGCTACCTGCTTTTTGAATTTCGTTAGCTATATCTATCTTATTCTGAACTAAATTCTCAATGTAGCCTTCGGCAATTTGAGATGAACTCCAACCACCATGTCGTTTTAAGTTTATGATGTCAGCACCTCCGTTAGCTAGCAAAGTCGCCGAACTACGCCTAAAGCAATGTCCTGTGTATTCCTTTGGGTTTGGCAATCTCAAAAATGTAGCTGTTTTGGAGGGAGCATTTCCTAAAGTATGTATGCCTACAGGTTGTTTATTACATTTTCCTTTATTACAATTAATAAAGAGACGTCGACGAGGAACGTTGGTTGGGCGTATCGCTATATACTTCCTATACAAATTTACCTCTTTTTCCCCATTAATAATAAATGATCTTGATTTGTTTGTTTTGGTGTTTGAAATTTTAACCAAAAGCATAGTTTGTTTGTCTTCTATGTCGTCAATTAATATATTGGTGATTTCTTCCTGTCGACATTCACCAGTATAACCCATAATCAACAACACTTTGGTCATTAGATATTGTTCGTCTAAAGCTTCTACTAAAAACTTATCGATATCCTCTTTATTAAGAACTCTAGACTTCTTTGCTTTATACCCTACGGATTTTTTCTTTATAAACGCTGTTCATTTAAAATATTTGCTTACGTCGATATTTCTTCTGGTACGTAGCATGGCCTTCAGCATCGAATATAAACTCCGCAACGAAGAAGATTTCAGCGTTTCTGATTTTTCTGACAAATATGCCAATAACACATCCTCACAAATGCTTATTACCTTCTTTTCCAGGCACCACTTTTCAAAAATTTGGTATGTTTGTTCAAATCGTGTCCGGGACTTTGACGGTAATAAATCAAACGTTGCTTGGGTGGCTTCCTTAACAATTTCATCTGGTATAGTTTCATCTTCCATTAATTCACAATCAAATGCATCATTTTGAATATCCATTTTATAATAAATGTCACGTTTTCAAGTAAACGTCAAAATATGTCAAGTTATTTTGTAATTTTAAATAATACAAAACTCGGTTACTATAGAAACCAATTGACCGCTATCTTAGACTAACTATTTTATTATTTTTTCATTAAAGATAGGCCGGAAAGTAAATAAAAATGAGTCCGGTAATAGTATATTATGATACGAGTTTTATAAGAAGCATTTTGGCGCACGCACGGGTTTAGGGCACGACGAGCGCAGCGAGGAGTGCTCTAAAGGAGTAAGTGCGACAAAATGCCTTATAAACGGGTATCATACAATATTTTTCTATTTTGCGCCTCTTTTACAAAATAAATAAAATATATTTTTGAAATAAAAATTCATGTCGATATTTTTTAATTTTGAGGTTGGCAATACAAACTGTCAGATTATGGAACTTTGAATGTAAATTTATACAGTATTTAAAATTCCACCAGAAATTAACGATATTGTGTTTAAACACCTAAGCATTTCTTATAATTGGGTTGCCATAAGTTTATTCAAGTGAAATAAAAGCATCCCACCCTGTGAACAGCCCAATTGGGATTAACATCATGGGAAGAGTTTTTGAAATTGCCCAACCCTGAACTTTTCACTGGGAACTGTTTTAGGAGAACCAGTGCCACACACTTGACAGATCTGGGGGGGTTTACTAACAATTAAGCGTCACGGGGATGGAAATCCTCTGCGGTTGCAGAAAGTTATATTGACATGTCTTTGAAAAACAAACTTCAAGTTTCTCAAATTCTTTCATCAGAGCCCACCAATAGTAACCTGCCTGGATGTTCCTCACCTGCTTCCACCGATTGTCACACCACTCCTACTAATAATTTTCAACAATGTTTCTACCTTCGGAATGCACTTCTGTAAAAGTCATTCAAAACATTAACAAAATGTACTTACAATTATAATACTATAATTTTTGAAGGTTATGTTACTAACTTATACCACTTCTGCCAATTTTAGTTCAATATCCTTTGACATTTTCCGGGGATCATGTTTGCTTTGGAATTTACTTTTCCTCCCTAGGTATGAAAAGTACCACTTTCCTTCCTCAAATGAGGTGTGAATGATTCAAATTTCAACCCGGCTGGAAAAAAACAATATTACACCTAACCCTAAACAATACACACATAAAAACAGATACCATACAAATAAATTTATAATTAACCTATTCACGGATAAATTTGAAACTAATTTGAAAAAACTTAAATTAATTTCCTAAAATTTGGTTTATATATGTGAATGACATTTTGCAGTCATCGGACTAACGTATCCACCCTTCAGCAATTTGTAGATATAAATACTACAGAATGTTAGGTGCAGATCAGCAGATGAGACAAGAAGCCAATCAAAAACCTTTTTAATAGACATTTAGCTCAGATTAAATTTCATCGGTTAGACAAACCTAGTGTTGGCATTAATTAGATGATATTAATTTGATTAAAAACGTGGATACAATGATCGAATTTGATTTTTATAGAAGCGCGAAAATTCTCAAAAACAAAACTTGACTTAGAAATTATAATTATCAGAGAACATTAAGTTATTCCGAATGATTCAAGCTAATCTAATAATTATTTAAGCACGTACATTTTTTGGATTATTTTCTTTTATTTATTTTTTTATGCAATTTTAATGTGCCCTTTCATATATTATATGCTACAAACCTTTGATATATGTAAAAGAGACATTCGAGAACAGCTAAATTATTCTCAGCATTTTCGTTAGTGTGGTAACAACTGTAGTGCAGAAAGATAGTTTCGTGTTTCTTACAAGAGCTTTACAATTTGAAATTTAAATTTTGACCAACAACAAAACGTGTACTCATTTCAAATACCACTAAGCTTTAAAACGTAAATATTTTTTATTTAGTTAACACATAAAAGGCTTAAATTAGAGAAAATAATATTACCAATAAATAAAAATTACATTTTCCATGTCTTTTATTTATTTATAATATACGTTGTCTTAAAAGTTAAGGGAGCTTTCCAAATCGTAATTTTCTTTCATTTTATCCTTCGTCAGATTCAATGTTAAAAGCCGATGCTCGACGTTTGACAAATTATTACCGACTATTCCCTAGAATGTGATACCTACAAGACAAAACTGCTTGTCTACAAATAAATTGTATTTTTAAATTTCTACTTTTCCTCGTGCTTATAATTGTGTTTTTTCTTATTATTTTTTAATTTTAACTAGTTTATTTACAAACGTATGTTTGTGTTCAATGTATGCCACGTATAGCTTTTGATTTTGATATAATTCCCTTCAATTGTTTTCAATTGTTTTACTGAAAAACTAGCAGACGCTTCTGTTCTTGACGTATTCTTTTTTAATTTTTTGTAACTTGTTAGATTAATTAGATTATTTGTAACCAATTATTTTGTACAAATTATGTAAGTGTCTGGTGTTATATGCTTTTGAAGGAGAAATGCTAAAACATGTTTAGCTACTTTTTGAATTACAACTTTGCTGTCTTCATCTGCAAATGGGTATAAATAAAGTTATCAATAATGCTTTGTGTAGGAAGCATGTCATTCAATGGCATCACGACGTTTTAGTATTTAATAAATTAAACATATTTCGAATTCAAACTTTAATTGAATATGACGGTCTTACCGTGGTTACCATTTTCAAAACAAATATGAAAACAACTAACGAAAATTGGACTATTTTACTTCGTACTTTAATTATGAAAATATTCACTTTACATGTCAAAATTAGAAAATAGTATATTATTTTGTTCGAAGCTTAAGTGATGCTTGTCGTGGTCAGGACGTTAGATTGACAGCCGAACGTAGTGAGGCAGGCAAAACAATCCACTTTAAATATACTATTCTTTCTTCAAACGAAACACAAAGAAGAATATTAAACAGCTAGATACTACGTAAGGATTATTTAAATATGACAATTTAATTTTGCCGGGAAAAAGTTACTGATTGTAAACTTGAGTTCTACAATTTTTCTCATAACATTGATCAAAAATCAATCAATGACAATGTTATTTGCAAAATTGCTTGACCAACTCTCGTAAGAATCGGAAAATTTTAAATTCTAAACTCTTAAGGGTCGTTTACATCTACTTAAATTAATTTAACGTACGTAACATTAATGTAATTAGTAAATGTTTGACATCGAACCGTTAACACTTTCGTTTACATACAAATATACATACAGAACATTAACGTACCATTCAAGATTTTTGGGTGAAGCTGAAGCTTAAGAAGGTACCAAATAATTTGTACGTATGTAAGTATGATATTTTCTTACTTTAAATTTGAATTTATTTTAGATTATGTTTGTAATCATGAGTGGTGGCAGAGTAATGTTCAACAAGAACTTCTTAAGCTAACTTATTAATTGTAAATGGGATGAGTTACTTCGATCTTTTTTTCACTCCATTTGTCAACGGCACTTAAGAACTTAAGTGCTGCTGATGAGCGGCAGATAAAGTAAGTAAGTAAAGTAAGTGACACTTAACTGAAGTTCGAAGAAAAAATAATTTTTGTGGTACCCAAATTAATTTAAGTAATTTTTTAAGTATTTAAAGGATTTCTTTTAAAATAAGCACTTAAAGGAATTTTTCCGAAATCGTCACGAAAGTACAAAAATCGGCGGTAAAGTAAATAAAATCGGCACTAAAGTAATTCACTAAGGACTGAGGGCGAAAAAACATTAACATTGAAAAACTTGCATAACTTATAAACCGCTAAATAAATTTTCAAAAAAATTTAGTTTTGGATAGGTTATTTATTATATAAAAATTAAGAAAAACAAAAAATCAATCAGACTTATCGTCTTAAAAATTTTGAGCTTGTCGGGAATGGTCTCCATCATGGCTTTTATGGTGGTGCTCGACACTTTCTTGGTCGCTACGGTCCACATTTTTCTAAAACTTTTAATCGATTTTGTAGCCTTTTTTGTCTATTTCAAGCTTCTTTTACCAAAGCCCAGTACCGCTCGATTGGGCGAAGCTCAGGGCAATTTGGTGGGTTAGCCTCCTGGGTACAAAATCGACATGATTCTCTTCGTACCATTTTTTGTCTGCTTACTGTAATGGCACGAAGCTAAATCCGGCCAAAAAATGTCGATACCTTATGTTTACTCAGAAAAGGCCGCAATCTTTTTTGGAGACACTCCTTCGTGTAAATATCGGAGTTAATTGTTCCATTTGTTATGGAAGATTGGCTTCTTTCACCGCAGCTACAAATCGCCTGCCAAACGAGATATTTTTTTGAAAACTTGGACTTTATTTTAGTTCTAAACTTCTTAGGAACATTTCCTCGTCCACAGGAAACATAAAACTCCTGACCAGGTAGTTGAGAAAAATCGGCGAGGACGTAAGTCTCATCGTCCATCACGCAACATTGACGTTTTTGGAAAAAATCTGCTTTCAACTTTGTGGCTCGTTTCTTGGCTTCAATGTTTTTCTCTGCATTACGATCTGGAGTTGTTTGAACTTTGTAGGACTTAAATCCACTCTTTTTTTTTATTTTTCGAATTGTCTTTTCCGACAAGTTGACTTTTGCAGCTAATTTTCGGTTCGATATCAGCGGATTCTTAACCATCGCAGATATTGCCTTTTGCACCTTTTTGGTGAAATAAAACCCTCTAGTCGTCCACTTCCTGGTTTCCGTGTTATGGTAAAGTCTTCCTTGTACCGCTTGATGACTTTGCTGCCACTTGCCTGCAAACTTTTGCCTCCTTTGCAATGCGAACGACTGACCATTGTGGATTCTCAACAAATTTTTTAATGATTAATCTATGTACTTCCAAATTTGACGACATATTCTGACAACTATTTCAAAGTCTACTATATCAAAATTTTGTAAAAAATTATATGGTATAAAAGTTATGCAAGTTTTTCTATGTTAATGTTTTTTCGCCGTCAGTCCTTATACGACGATTTTTAAGTTCACATTTTCGCCGGTAGAGATGTGTAAAATGGATGTCAATTTTAGAATCGCGCATGCGCGGTGGAAGGCATTTAACCTAAAAAAGAAAACAGCCAATCACATTTGCTACTTAAAGAACGTTATAAAATTGTCAGATTTTGTTCAAATTTTGGGATTTTGGAAAAAATATAATATGTTCCTCGGCACTAAAGTCTTTTTTATGACTCACGTGTTTTATTTGCCCCGGCTATTGCCTCTGCAACTAAAACACATTCATCATAAAATATCAAACTTTAGTGCCTTGATACATAAATAACTATTAATACAAATTGAAAAGATATTCTCTGGACAGCTTCAGGCACTGATTGCAAAATATCTAAACGGTAACTAAAAAATTATTTAAATATTTTTTGTTGTACACATGAGTTTAATACATAAAGCATTAATTCTTATTATTGTCCGATTTATTGAGAACTAACAGTTTGTCCGCTGCGCTGTTAGCGTGAAAAATAATTAAAATGTGAAGAATAGTAGATGATATCAACTTCTACTTTGATTAAAATGAAGATTGACCAACAAATTTGTAGTCAAATGAAACGCATTATCTGTCAAATTTAATATTAATAATTATTAAAACTTGAAACAATTTCTAATAGTTGTGTAAAGTTAGATGAAATTTTCAGTTAAAAAATAATAAATTTACAGATATAATATAAAATATTAGAAAAACAAAAAAAACTTTTTTCGAAAACTATCAAACTTTTGAATGTCATGCTTTAACAAAATTAAATGGTTGATTCTGGTGGTCACAGTATAAATTGTTTTCTTTTGCATACATGTAATCTACTAACTCCCATTCGACAACGAACATTTTCTATTTTTGAACTGTCGCATACCTTTCCATCTTTTAGATGTTGTATAAAAATTCATGATTTAAACATTACTCTGGCCATTATTTATTATTTTAATACAGTATTTAACTCTAATTAATTTAATTTAATTTTTACCTATACCTACTAAAACGTAGTGTTTACAAAAATTCTGAAACAAACAAAAAAAGCATGCACATAAATTCAAATAAAGGCTACATGTGACATGTAAATTCTTGCAGAAACTTTTAAACAAATACACTTAAATTTCAATCCGGATACGGAAGAACACAGTCAGAACATAGAAATCGGGAAAAGACTCCAAACTGCCAAATTCTTATAGAACCATTAGCCTACTTTCTAGGATAGGAAAATATGCAAACGCATAATATTAAAACAAATAATTAAAATAGAATTAAGACAGAATATTGGCGATGATGTACCATTTGGTTATAAAAAGGACATATCACACTTCAATAAATTACCAGACTAATTACTGATATCACCTACAACTACAATAAAAAACATAATACAGTACTGCCACTATTAGACTATTAAAATGCTTTGACAGATAACATACAAATACCTTGACTACCTAATAAAATTAATTTACAGCTACATCAGTGATAGGACATTTACGGTACAAATACAAATACACAATTTCAAACACATAAGCGTTGCATACCACAAGGATCAGTTCTAGGCCCAAAATTATTTAATATCTTCATCCAAGCCATCCCCAAATTCCCAAACTGCAACATAGCAATGTACGCTGACGACAGGGCCATTTATGCTATTAAAAGCACAAGTGAAAAAAATAACCATAACAAATTCAAAGTCAAACTAAATGAGAGTAAAACAGAAGCGTGCTTATTTACGACAAAATTCTCAAAAACAAAACCTACACCCCTCTTATACTTGATAATCACAAGAATGAAACTAAACCGGAAGAGAAATACTTAGGAGTCACCCTGGACAAACATTTAAATTACAATTCGTACATTAAAAATACCAAAGAATAGGCGTACGCTATAAACAATATATGGTACCCTCTCTAAAATAAAAAATCGCACTTAAATCAAAAAACCACCTCTACACCGGAATGATCATACCGATACTAACCTATGTTGCACCCATTCTGGACCATAAATCTAAATCTTTTAAAAAATTTCTTACGGTTTGGAATTTTTTTAGGTTTTGCCTCTTGGAAATTTTTTACTTCAAACGTTTTGGTTGTATATTGTATAATAATTAGACTTTTCATCAATTAAAAATTGATTGACCACTTTGTATTGCAAACTATTTTGAAGTTCTTGCTTTGACCTCATTGTCATAAAATAAGTAATCTTTTAAGTAACCGTAGTCCATTTATTATAACTATTTGAACTTATCCTCCAGTTATTTCGTGTAGTGTCTCAAAGGTGTTGTAAACTAGCTCCTCGTTTATTTAACTCTATTAATCTCTCCAAATGTTTATTCAGAAAACCCGAAACTGATTCAGGAAGTGACCATTCTGTAACTGTGATTGTCGCAAAACGCTGCGGCTACGGCTCTCTAAAATAGTTCGGAACTTGTAACCGTTAATAATAAAGCCACTTAACTTGTTAGGGCTTAAAATACTACACATTTTTTAAATATTTAAAAAGCTTAATGCTTTACTTTTGAAAGTTGAATCTGGAGTTGCCAAGTTATTTCAAATTTTATAAATTCTATTTAAAACAGATAATTCCATTTTATTTATATATTTTCTAGACACAGATAGCATCTTTCAACGGTTGTTTGTAACACCTTTGTCGACACTTCTGGGTAATCTTTGTAAATGCATAAAGTACTAACCCCCTCAGTTCTTGTTCATTTGCAAAATTTTTCTTATAAACATAATATTTTATAAACCCACATACAACATAAACAAGGATGGTTATATCTGAGGGCGTGCTGGCCAGGGTGTTTCAGACTTCGTCATAATAAATTTTTCTGGTAAATTTTCGAGAACATCTTGTAAATTATTTATGGAAAAATATTTAAGAGTATTGTCCCCAAAGTCATCAAATTACTAACTAGTTGTCCCGGCGCGTACGCTACGCCATATAAAAGAATTGTTAGCAGTTATCTGTTAGATCTGTTAGATATTCTAAAATTTTGACTTTATTGATTTTAATAAGAAGTAAGAAATCTGTTTACATTTGTCTCAAAATATCTTCCTTCCAAAATTTTATTTCTAATTATGAAGAGTTACTTGTTTTATATGTTAGGAGACTAATTTAAGTATAGATAAAAATTTATCAATAATAATTTAATAATAATTAATATCTTTACATAGTATAACACAATCCCATAATGTTAAATAGAAACACTAATTTTATATTTGAGCACTACTACCTAGTTACGAATTGTCAAATTTGCTAAATATATTTTTGACTTAGTCACTGCACCAGTCGATAAGTGCAATAGACAACGGTGTATTTCTATTGGTTCTAAATTTGTATCTTACTCATGGAACATTTGATAATTACGTAATGTCGCAATTCTATTTGTTCTAAGTATACAGGCTACTTCATTAAGCTTGGTACGTGGCCCTATCTCGAAAACTATTTGGTATAGAAATTTGGAAAAAAATTTTCACTAATAACAGGGCTATGAGAAAATTCTGGAAATTATTTTCAAGTTCCGAATTTCACCGCAAGGAGGCGCAATTGACAGGACGAGGCATAAAATTCAAGATTTCTCAAAAAATTTTCAAATGAAGCTATGACATTAATAACATCATTAGAAATCCTGAATAATTCTGCAGACATTTTGTCCCGATCGTACCGATCTTAATAGGACAAGGGGAAGTTTCTGAATGTCTAATGCAAGCTTTCTAATGATGTTATTAAAGTCATAGTTTCATATGAGAATTTTCAGTGAAATGGTGAAATCTTAAATTTTATGCCTCGCCTCTAAAGGGCGCCAAATTCATTTAATTTGGTTCTTTAATCATTCAAATACCAACTTGAAGTACGGAACAGTATTGTTATAGACTTTCAGTAACGTTATAACGATACTGTTATTGGTGTCGTTATAGACCTATTAACGTTGCAAAGTCGAAAAAATTATTTTAGTACAAGTAAATCAAAATTGATTTTAGAATTAATTTGTTATTGTGCCTTATATAGGCTTATAGGTTATATAGAGAGCCAAGAGCTTTTTCTTACGGATTTACTTGAAGAGTTTTGAAAAATGCATTAGACATAATTCCCATAATTTCTGATCCGCTATCATTTAAAATTATTTTTCAGGTTGAGTGAAAGAGCAGGTAATCACTTAAGACAAACAGGTAATTGAATTTACGTTAACTATAAGAAACAAACTTTACGTTATGTAGCGGTACTCGACGAAAAATGTAATAAAACAAAAGGCGCAATCACACCATACGAATTTTTGAAAGATCTTTCAAATCACATCGATCAAATACAATTAGATACTATCTAAATCAGGAAAGATGAGCCTTACGTCATCAAGTAAATTCGTATGATTTAATATAAAAAAACTAAAGTCAAATCAGAAACTATAACCGTCAATAACCATTCTATCGTAAAACGTCACAGTCTAATTATCACATAACATACAATTGTCACTTTTAGGTTAGAAACATGAAAAATCTTATTGTAATTTATTAAAAGTGAATTAAGAGAAAAATGTATGGAAACAAAACTATTTATTTATTATTATCATTGTGTTTACTTTAGAAATAGTAACAAAAACCATTCAATTGCAGTAAAATTATCTTACCTTTTGTAGTTTTCATATGTAGATATTACGTTTGCAAAGTACAATCGTTTTCAACGTAAATTTAAAATAAATATTTAAAAATACATACAACTAATGACATTCATTACCTTAGAAGATTATTTAGAAAACGTGGTTACTACAACTTATGGTGTTGCAGACTATCCCTCGGTAGGTCAAAACCTTCTGTTTCTCAGGATAAATTGCCTTTCACAAGGTAGGGCATTACAAAAATAGCAATAATACAGACACAAATAATAAGAAACCAAACATAAATTTGGAAATAATATCAAATAAATATTCTGATTGGTTGCGGATAACCAAAGATGTATGTTGACAACCTATGTTGGATAAATAATGATATACCGTTAGTTGTTAATCACCAGGCAACAAAAAACTTGACAATATTCGAGGAGATGGAGGTGTCACTTATGACAAAAAATATTGTTCCGTATAATTTATAAAGTACTGTTATTTATTTGGTTATAGTTAAAAACCAGAAAGTAATATTGTGTGTTTAATTTTTGGTAGACCGGAACGACGGATAGTTGTTTTTGGACTCCACATTTTTTGGCGACCGTGACAGGACAGTAAGAATTGTTTAAGAGTGTTTTCTGTGTTAGTTAATTTAAAGTGTACGGGCTTGGTTAAAAATGGAAGCGCAATGAAATCGTCGGAGCGTTTTGCGGGCTTTATTTACGCGTACAGCGAACGATTTATCTAAACTAATGGAAACCGTCTCGGTAGAACTAGATAGAATGATAGTACTCTGGGAAATTTTGGAACTAAAAGCTGATGAGTTGCAATCTGTAGACGGTGAGATTTATGAAGTTTGTTTAACAGACTTGGCTGAAGTTGAACTTATTGCTGAAATAGAAAGTTGCGACGGCTACAAGAAAAATTCATCGAGTTGAGATTGCGATATAATAAATTAATTGACAAGTATGTCAAACCTATTGATGGACCAGTTGTTGTAAGTAAACGTAAATTTAAGCTGCCCCAAATACAATTTAAACAGTTTGATGGAAATTTAAAAATTGGTTGTCTTTCTGGGCACAATTTTCAAAAATCCATGACGATCAGGAAATTGACAGTAGTGACAAGATAGATTATTTAGTTCAAGCAACTATTTCAGGCAGTCGGGCTAGGCAAAAATTATGACAAGATTATAGAATCACTGCAGTCTCGATTTGGTAGAGAAGATTTGCAGATCGAGGTTTATATTAGATCTTTGTTAAAATTAATTTTGAAAAAATCTGTTTCACTTGATATGGTAGAAATTTCATCCCTTTATGATAATATTGAGACGCAGTTAAGGGCATTGGAAACATTGGGTGTTACAACGGAGAAAAGTGCAGCGGTTTTGTTTCCACTAATTGAATCTTGTATACCACAAGATTTATTGCATGTTTGAAAACGCAGTACAGCAAGTTCTTTCACAAGAAGTGCTTCTACTAATAGTTTAGATAGTTATGACGGCGCTACTATAGAATCTCGCCTACCAAGTTTAATGTGTTTTTTGAAGAATGAAGTAGATAATGAGCAGCACATTTCTTTGGTAGAAGAAGGGTTTGATTGTCATTAAATAACTCAGGTATTAGAGACTCCAAAATTAAAAATCTAATAAGACTTGTCAAAATAACAATTCACCTGATATAGCTACAGCATCAGGTTTGGTGAACTGTAACTCCAACTGTATTTTTGTGAAGGCACACATGACAGTGAAAATTGTTTTAAAGCAGGGAACTTTTCGTATGATGATCGAAAAAATATTTTAATTAAAAAAAGCATGTTTTCGTTGTTTAAAAGCTGGACGTTTTTCAAAAAAGTGTAGATATCGCTTAAAGTGTGTGATATCTGATAAACCTCATTTATGTCTTATGTGTCCAACTTTATCCGGTGTAAAACCATCACCATCAAGTAGTAAACAAGATACACAGGATAAGATGAATTGAGAGCTGAATAATCAAAACAGAGAATTATCGACTAATCAAGTCTTAGCTAATTTTATTTCAAATCATGTTTTTTTACAAACTTTGCGAGTGAAAGTTCAAACTGAAAACGGTTTTCACATAGTTCGTGCGTTAATTGACAGCGGTTCCCAACGATGATATATATTAAAATCAACTGCTACTGAGTTAGGTTTTAAACCCCAACGTCAAGAGAAAATTATGCACTGTTTCTTTGGGGGTCAAACTGTTTGTGAATTTCACAGTTGTTTTAATATAAACATTTTTTATAAAGACTTTTCTATGTGGTGTGAAGTTTTAGATCAACCCACTATATGTCAAGATATATCTGCAGTATTCTATGGACCCTGGAGAGAAGAATTGAAAAGTTTAAAAGTTCAATTATCGGACGTTGAAAATCATGGAACAATTGAACTTTTATTAGGTGCAGATGTTCTTGGACAAATATATACAGGTGAAATTTACAAGTTAAAAGGTGGTTTAATTGCTATGGATACTTACCTGGGTTGAACTCTGACAGGAAAGGTTGCACAAATACCTTTTCCAACTTGTTTTGCTACAACTACAACTTCTTTGCTAATAAATGACAGTAATTTAAGCAATTTGTGGGATTTAGACGTGTTAGGTATCACCGATCCAACAAATAAAGCTTCGAGGGAAGAAATGGCTGCAGCAGCTACTGAGTTTTTCCTGCAGACTGTCCAGATAAATGATGAGGGCCGTTATGAAGTGAGATTACCATGGATTGAAGGACATCCAGCGTTACCAACAAACTACTTGATTGCTAAGAAACGACTGGACAACGTTTTGGTAAAATTAAAACATGATAATCTTATGGAAACGTATGACGCTATATTTTAAGATTGGGTATCTGATGGTATAATAGAAGAAGTAAGTAATGATAATTTAATGGATTATGGCCACTATTTACCTCATAGATCTGTAATCAAAGAAAATAGCTTGACAACAAAAGTACGCCCTGTTTTTGATGCTTCTGCAAAGGAAAAGAATGCTCCATCGTTAAATAATGTTTTAGAAAAGGTGTAAATCTGATTGAATTAATTCCGGCAATGTTAGTTAGATTTAGAGAATATCATTAATGTAACTGCATTGTTAAGTCAAGAAACCTCAGATTTTTGGTATCTAAATTATTTTTTACGATATCATCGTACTTTAAGGATGATAACCTATGTATTTCGATTTATTAACAATATGCATAAGAACACAGGTATACTTAAAGGTGTTTTATCGGTCGAAGAAATCGGCCAAGCAAAAAATTTTGTTTCTAAAATTGTTCAAAGAGAAAGTTTTTCTGGAATGGTGGATGATAAATTAGAAATTCTGAAACCTTTAGTTAATGAAAATGGAATAATACGACTAAAGACTCGCATATCCAACAGAATGGATGAAAACAATTTTCGTTTTCTTGTTGTATTACCAGATAAACATGAGGTAGTATCTAAACTGATTATGGATCAACACTTGATGTCTTCTTGTGCTGGTACAAGTATATTATTAAGTATTTTGAGAGAGAAGTACTGGATATTAAAAGGTCGTCGTACAATAAGATCAATACTACCGAAGTGTATAAACTGTAAGAGATATAATTGTAAACCGTTTAATGTTGAATCTCCACCTTTGCCATTAGATAGAGTGCGTGATGCGAAGGTTTTTGAAGTGTTTGGTGTTGATAGGGCAGGTCCACCGTATTTAGAAGGCGGTAAAAAAGCGTGGGTTTGTCTTCTCACTTGTGCAGTTTACCGAGCTGTCCATATAGAACTGGTAACATCACTATCAACAGTTTGTTTCTGCAGGCCCTTCGAAGATTTATTGCACGTCGAGGGCGACTACGTCTGATATTTAGTGACAACGGTACGAATTTTACTGGAGCAGCAAATATTCCTGCTAACTTAAATTGGTCTGAAATGTAAGCACAAACGTCAGTATATCGCATAATTTGGCGTTTTAATCCTCCTTCAGCACCATGGTGGGGAGGCTTCTGGGAAAGGCTCATTGGTGTAATGAAGCAACTATTACGAAAAGTATTGGGACGTTCGAGTTTAAATTATGAAGAATTGAATACGGTTTTATGTGATTGTGAGGCAACAATCTATAGTCGGCCACTAACGTATCTATCTGAAGGTGATGTTAATTTGGTTGCCATTACTCCTGCTATGTTTTTGATTGAAAATTCGGAACATGGCGTTCCTGATTGTGATTATGCCAATCAAACTGTGTTTTCTCGGAAGTTACGTTATGTGCAGAAATTGAGAAACGATCTACGAAGGAGATTCCGCTCAGAATATTTAGGCCAATTGCGACAATCTTGTGAAAGCATAGATGATCAAAAAATTGCCGTTGGAGATTTGGTTTTAGTCGGAAATTATTCCGATAAACGTTTATACTGGCAATGGCAAGGGTAGTAGAACTTATAATAGGTAAAGACAAGAAGATTTGGTTGACGAAAGTTCAAACGTTCAACGGACATCTTCTACGACCATTGCAACGTCTATGTCTATTGGAAGTGGTTAAAATAAACGAGACGTCTTCAATAAAGACGCGGTTGGCAGTGTGCCAAAGCTAAACAAAAGTACAATGTCAACTACAAGTCCTGATGACAGCGTCCATCAACTGCAGCAAACAAAAATTAAAAATTGTGCTAGTGCGAGAATGCGCGCTGATAACAGCAGAGTACCCGTCACAACGCGTAGTGGGAGAACGAGTAAAATACCATCTAGGTATTCGCAAATATTTTTTATGTTATGTGTGAGTAATCCTTTTGTAAAATATTACTCAGGTGGGAGAATGTTAGATAAATAATGATATACCCTTAGTTGTTAAACACCAGACAACAAAACACTTGACAATATTCGAGGAGATGGAGTTGTCACTTATGACAATAGTATTTATACACCAAGGTTGTGAAGTCAGTCATTATTGCCTTAACACCAGTTTATTTCGCGAGGGCGGTAGCCCTGAGGGAAATAAGGTGCGTAGGCAATAATGGACTTCACAACCATGGTTTATGTACTATTTTTCCACTACTAGCCAAATTTAAGCCAAAAATAAACATTTTTCTTGTAAAAATCAAGTAGCACAGGAATGCAAATAAATCAAAAGCATTAAAAGCTACATACGTTAATAAACCAACTGCAACTGATTCACTAAACACTTGTGTGGTATATTTCACCTTCATTTTCTGAAAATTATTCGGAGTAATATGTAAATTAGTTGATTTAGGAGCCAATCGCAGCGGTTTAGATTTGTCTGACATGTAGAAATTTTTAATGTCTTTCCAAGATGCTTTATTGTTATTAAAGATTATATCGTATTTAATCAAGTTATTTTGCACCAACTTCAATAAATAGGGGACATCGAAGAAATAATAGATTTTCTTATCGTTTACGAGAAGGTATGGTTTTTCCGGTGATACATCTATTCTTTTAATTAGGTTTCGAAAATTTGACTACTGCCCTACCATTGGCACTGCATTGTAGTTGTAGCTTTTCTATGCAGTTTAATACTATCGACTTCAGTTTGTCACCTTTGCATATCGTATTTGTAAAGATGTAGCACAAGGGTTGTTTAACTCTGTATATCTCCTGCTTCTTAGTGGTTTCTTTTTTAAGTCCACTTGGGCTGTCACAATTTCTGCTCTGCTTTCGGGAAGTAATCGTTGGGAGATGTTAACTTCAATTGAAGTGCTTTCTTTTCACGTAGCAATTTAAGAATGTTCCTCCGTAATTTTCTTTACCTAAGATATTTGAGCTGCAAGCTTGAGTAGTTTTGGTATAGCTAGAGATGTTAACGGGAATTTATTGCTTCGCCAATATACCTTGCATCATTTTAATATTAGGTTTCACAAATTGACACTTGTAATTTATTTAGGAATGGCAAGTGTTCGCCACATACTCGTTTAGCTTTTAGAGTCGACATTTTTATGCAACAGATCGGACCTTCCACATTCTGTTAACCATTCAAAACACCTACGACAAAATGTTTGTAATTTACTTAAAATTCTTGATGTAACTTAACTCGCCTGGTTAAATCTTCTTTGGGAAACCTGAAAGAACTGATTCTACCATCATATTTAATAAATAAATAAATTCAGATTATGTATTTGCGGTTATGGGATGAGGGCGCAAATTTTAAACTAATGGTATTTTTTTTATTCAAAATAATTTTATCGTGTTAGGTAATTTTAAGCAGCAAATAAGTTAAAGATAATCGGATATACAAAATTATGTTTCACTCGTTTTGTTAAACAACTACTCTTAGATTCTCAAAAAATTGAAATTGTCCATTATTAACCTAGGTCAACAATAGAAAAATTATTAACCACTAATAGAGAAATTCAACTTCTCAGTTGGCTAGGAGACGCAATAATTGTTCACTTCACAGCTAGTAGTGGAAAAAATATATTGTTCCGTATAATTTATAAAAGTACTGTTATTTATTTGGTTATAGTTGAAAATCAGAAAGTAATTTTAGGTGTTTAATTTTTGGTAGACCGGAACGACGGGTAGTTGTTTTTGGACTCCACAACCTGTAGAAAATTTTAATAGCTGTTCCAGTCACTTTTCGAAGTCACTTTGTATTATAAGTTCATTAACAGTAAAATCTAAAATTTTTTCACGTTCGTACCATTCCAAAATTAATTCTTCTGTATGCCTCACACAATTCGCCCAAACACCCGAGCAATGTTGTACTTCTTCCCACATTGCTAATACATTCTAATCTTTGTAACCATCCCTTCCGATGTAATTATTATTGTAACGCTTTGCATTTGTCCAAACAAGTTTAATAGCGTTAAAGTTGCAGTAGTATAGAGGTAATCTAAGAATTTCATGTCATCGACACAACCTCTTACGCAACGTTTGAGTTAGAAGAGAGAAAACCGTTTACTTTTTGGCTAGGAACTAGTATCTTTGAGGTTAGCCAACTTATAAAAATAAAAATTCCAACTTCGTCCATTTGTTTCGAGAATGCTCGAATGCAACTTAAATTGACTAACTACAGACGGATTTTATGCCAAGAATTAATTTTATCGCACTAATAAAGTAAAATTTCATAATTTCCACAATCCAATAAAGTTAAAGAAAGCCAACCTCAGGTGGACTATTAAAAAAACCGTTACAATGTATAATGATGTGGTATTTGCATTTGCCACTGATTCAGTTGATAGTACGTAATCACACAAACCTGTACTAACGAGGATTGTGGTATCGTCAGCATAATTGAGGATAGTACTGTCGCTTCTATCAACGTTAACAAATTTTTTATACTACTGATAACGAGACAAATAACATCGAACTTATATCACATCCTTGCGCTAATCTAATTTCATTTTCTAAAGTGTGGGATCATTGTTGTACATCGTATTCGGACACTCTACAACTATTTGATTTGGATTGCCCTACATAACCTTCAATTGTTTTTTTAAATGGAAATATTTTGTAGGGAATAATATATCAAATGAATGAAATTGTGAATGAATGGTTTTCAAGAATCAATTGTCAAAACATAATTAGAAAACATAAACATAAGTTGATTAGGATCATTACAACGTTAGGAAGTAGTAACAGCAAAATGGATAAGAAATATGTCAATTACCAAATTATCCCACATACACAAAAGGTCTTCAAAAATATTTTCAAAATTTGATTATAAAACAGTAAACTCTAGTAGTAACAACTTGCAAAATCTTTTAGGCAATCCGAAAGACCCAATATAAATGTGTGATAAATCGGGAATATATAAAATAAAGTGTACACTGTAACTAAGTATAGATAGAACCAAAGGAAAGGAACACCAACTGCAGCGTCTATTTAACCAACAGAAAAACACTGATGATAACAGCTTAGCTGTTGAAACACGTGTCCGAGTCAAGTTTTTGGTGCAGTTTTGGTGTTTTTCTGTTGGTTAAGTATAGATAGGGCAAACCAAGAGACCTACTAAAACTCGCTTTAAAGAGCACATAGCTCATGTCAAATATTATCGCTCAGTTAGGTCATGTTGCCATGCATATGCTTGAAAATGGCCATAGAGTAGGCGACATTGAATTAATTAAGAGGGTAGATAATAAAGACGAACTTGATTCTTGTAAAAGTCTTGAAATTTTTTAAAACCGAAGTTTGCTTATGAATTATGATGACTACTGTCCATTAGGTTTTTAGGAATTATTCAAGGTGCAACGATGCGTGATACGCAGGTAGTATATATGAGCTTCCTATAGTTTTAATTTTTAGTATCGGTTTGCTGATGATGATAGCTTAGCTATTGAAACACGAGTCCAAGAATAGTTTTTGGTTTTTTTTCCCTTTTGTTACAGGGAATAATATAGATTATCGTAAGAAATAAATAACCTTTGCATAACAAGTTTTTCTCTATTGTTAATACTTCTTTATTATTACTCATTATTGTTGAAACGTTGTGTGTATCGGTTGGTTTAAAATTGTGTTGCAGTGAAATAGTTAAATTCTTTGATAATGTCGAATATTTGCGTAAGTTGTACTCAAGCAATAAATCAAAATCTCAAGGTTTGAAGTGTGACTTTTGCTATCAGTATTATCACTCCAAATGTGTTAATATATCTAAACAACAGTTTGATATTTTTAATACTGTACCTAATTTTAAATGGACATGCAATAACTGCAATGAAAATGATAAAAAGAGTGATAATTGTTCTGGTTGCAAGTTAATTCCTCAATTAATGGAAGTTATTAATCAACTTTCACGTACCGTTGAAGACCTAAAAACTCAAATTAAAAATGTTACTTCTAATTCACAACAATATGATTCAGAATTTATAATTAGCGAAATTAACGATAGACAGAGAAGGGCAAATAATATAATTATTTACAATTTGCAACCCGGCGAGGAATGCAATGACATTGATAAAGCAATTGATATATTTAAAAGTATACACCCAGACCTTAACGTGAATAATGTTAAAGCGTATCGTATTGGAAATTCAACAAACAAGATTAGACCGCTAAAAGTTCAATTAAATTCAAAAAACGACGCCATTTACCTAATCAAAAATAAGAGTAAACTAAGAAATAATTTTCCCAACATACGACTTAGTTTGGATGAAACACCTATGCAGCGAAAGAAGTATAAAGATGTTGTGGAACAATTAAACATTAGAAAATCAAAAGGTGAACAAAATTTGTTTATTAAATATATAAGAGGATTGCCGACTATTATACAAAAAAACTAAGCAACTCCAACAGCAACATTAAATGTTATTATCAAAATGTGCGTAGTATTCGTGGAAAGTGTTTTGAATTTGCATCTAACGTAAGTGACTGCGAATATGATATTATCGCTTTAACCGAGACATGGCTTTCAAAAGATATTAGTAGTTCTGAATATTTTTGTATAGATACATATAATGTTTACCGTAACGATCGTGACTTTGAGACCACTAGTGCATCTAGAGGAGGGGGTGTTCTTCTAGCGCTTAAGAATAAAATTCCAGCTGATGTTCTAGATTTGTCCGTACTCTTACAGCTCCTACCATCATTTGAAATAATAGGTTGCCGTTGTAATTATTTATATTTAACGTTGTATGTATTTGTTGTCTACATTCCACGTACTCCGTCAATTACAGACTTGGAAATATTTTTGAATATTTTGTACAGTATTATTTAAACAAGAAGCATTTAATAATCTTAGGTGATTTTAACATTCCCAATATAATTAATAAAAGTGATAACTTAAGTACTTTATTGTTATATTATGCTGATGTACTAAATCTGCTCCAGCTGAACTTCAATTATAATATCAACAATCGACTTCTTGATCTTGTATTAGCAAGTTTTAATTGTGAAATAAATCGAGATCTTAAACCACTAATTGATGAAGATATTTTCCACCCTGCATTGGAAATATTATTTAATTTGCAAATTGATGTTTCTACTAATTTTCCAGTCTTTGCGGGTAACAAACGATACAACTTTAAAAAGCCAATTTCGTGTTACTATATAATGCGCTAAATCTAATCGATTGGTCAGTATTGAACAGTTGTAACAATGTTAACGTTGCGTGTGATGTATTTTATAACATGTTATACAATGTGTTTGATGAATTTGTACCTTGCTTTAAAAAGAAAAGTAATATACAAAAATATCCAAAATGGTTCACAAAGGAAATTATCAGTAATATTAAACTTAAGAACGGTTTTTATCATAAATACAAAAACAATCATAATGATGCAAATTTAAGAGAATATAGAAGACTAAGATCTCTGGTAAAAATTCAAATAAAAACATCCTATCGTCAATTTTTATCTGAAGTAGAAAATTCTATCAATAATGACAGCAAAAGCTTTTGGGCATTTGTCAAATCCAAAAGGTGTAGTTCTAGGATCCCCGGTAAGATGTATAAACACGATATCTCTTATAATGATCCAAACAAAATAGTTGATGCTTTTGCTGATTATTTCAGCAGTGTTTTCCAAAATTCTACTCCAGGTTATCATAATGCCATCAGTAACACTAGCAATCTTTCTAATGTTAATGTAAAATCTGTATCCAGAGATGACATTTCTCTTGCAATATTGAAACTAAAAAGTAAGCCAACGTCGGGAAATGATCAAGTTCCTAACTTTCTTCTGAGAGATTGTCGTCAAATATTTGTTGAACCATTATTTATCATTTTTAATCTGGGTCTAAAAACGAGTACCTTTCCTACAACTTGGAAAACTAGTAGAATATGTCCTGTGCTCAAAAGGGAGACCCTGCTGAAATAACTAATTATAGACCTATATCCATATTGTCCAACTTTGCTAAAGTGTTCGAAAGTTGCATGTGTAACCAAATATATCATCAAATTAAATATTGTATATCACCGCATCAACATGGTTTTGTGGACAAACGCTCTACACTTACTAACCTGTGTTGTTTTACTCATTTTACGGCTGAGGCACTAGATAACCACGGGCAGGTGGATGTTATCTACACCGATTATTGCAAGGTCTTTGACTGCATTGACCATGGGATATTATTAGAAAAATTAAGACTGTATGGTTTTTGCAGCTCAATAATTTCATTTCTTTCATCATACCTCCAAGATCGCTTACAATACGTGGAATATAATGACTTCATATCTAAAAGTTTTTAGCAAAATCTGGTGTACCACAAGGCTCAAACCTGGGTCCTCTCTTATTTTTGTTGTTTATAAATGACCTTTGTGATAGAATTGATTGTGAAGCCTTAATGTATGCAGATGATGTAAAAGTTTTTACTACTGTTAAATCTGTTATTGATTGTATTAAATTACAATATGATATAAATGCTATCTCAAAATGGTGCAAGTTAAACAGACTCAACTTAAACATCGAAAAGTGCAAAATAATGACGTTCTCTAGAAAACTTAAGCCTTTATTGCATAACTATACAATTGATGATCGTATTGTTTCTCGTTGTTATGAAACCAAAGACCTTGGCATTTATTTTGATAGTGAATTGCTTTTTAATATCCATGTATCAAACACAGTTTCTTCTGCAACTGAAATGCTTGGATTTATGATTCGAATTTACAAGCAATTTTCTAACATTGATACACTGAAAACGTTATACTTTTCTTTAGTCAGAAGTCGTCTCGAATACGGTGCAATAATTTGATGCCTTATTATGATCACCTCAAAATTAAAATTGAGAGAGTTCAAAGGAAGATTTTAAAATATCTCTAGTATAAAAATATAAATTTTGTCCTGAAAGAGGATTTTGTCATCAACAACTACCTTAAAACTCTATTAGGGGCATACAATGAATATTATTTAATTACTTTTGAACAATCAACTATTTCACATAATATATAATTTCAGTTTTTCGTTATTATTATCATTATTATCATACTTGTTAAGTGATTTATTTATTTATTTATTTTGCAATTTTTAGTAACATAGCTTTAGTTTCTTTACTTTATTACTATTATTAATATTTTGTTATTTCTAATAACATATGTATATATAAAACTGAATTATTTATTGTTGTCCTGTATTTGGCTTTGTAGCTGTTGGACAATAAATCATATTATTATTATAAAAAATTTATTCCATACTAAATTCACATTATTCACTAAAAAGAGAAATCTCACTGATCTATAAATACCAACTATAAAAACAATGTATAACCATTTTCTATCCAACAAATTTCTTAATGTGAGTTTTCATTAATACAGTTAAAACTGTAAAACGAAAGTCGAATAGTGGTATTGAGCTACCCTCGATGTTTTAACGTTCCAGTTATATTAAAAATCACGTGAATTTTTTATGTTATTATAGACATATTATTTTAAAATTTGTCACAATTCTACGGTCTTGTGATAATTTTACGCACAATAAGAATTCATCAATAACAAATCATCGCACATCACATATTCTAAGCATAATTGAGGAATTGTCCCACAAAGTTTGTTGAGTTTTAAGATAAATTATTTGTTGTCGGATTTGGTTTTAGGTTTGATCGTTTTACTATTATAATTGCAAATCTAATTTAACTTCGCGATTACATAACAATTTATTATGTATCGCCAACATGAGAATTTGTATTGTGGTCTATTTCTGTAGGGTTTGAACTTTTAGAATATTGGTATTTGACTTTGCTTGTCTTGATCGAGCATTTCTTAGTAATTTAAGCATTTGATATTAAAGTTGTACATCAAAAAAAAAATTAAAATGAATAATAAATGAGTTATAACATTGAATATTCAATGGTTATAAGTAGTCTAGACCAACGGACGTACATAGTTTGTAAGAAAATAAAATATCAATTTAATCAGTCATTTAGCTTTTAATACTAAAATAGTACCTACTTTGTTCCGCTTCACAGTCAGAACCAGTTCTAGTAAAGTGTTTTTCGCATTCTAAAAATGTGTAGTTTTCTTTTTTTCTTTAATCTTATGATTAGAGCTTAGCGAGAAATTTAATATGAGAGAATTTTTTCACATAATAAAACCGTAAATAATATTTACACGGACAATGAGTCCTACACCGCGTGCTTTTTCTTATGATGCCATCTCTGGAGGTTGGCTATCATCATGCTATTCTGGTCTTGTTCACTGCGGTTCTGAAAATCTGATAGGTAGAAACCACTCACGCCGGTTTCTGAGCTATGACATTCTCTTTCTTCCAATGCTTTTTTACCAGTTATTTTACCTTGGATGATTAGTTGTAGCAATCGATATCTTTGTCCTCTCATGATGTGTCCTAGAATTTCAGTTTTTAGTCTTAATCGTGCTTATTATTTCTCTTCTTTGTCCATTTTTTATTCGTTTTTCTTTTTAGTCTAAAGGTATTTTCCGTATCCTTTGGTATAACCACTAATTTACGAATGTGTTCTTCTTCAAAGTTGTTGCTTCTATGCCGTATAACAACACTGAGAATATGTAGCATCGCAGCATTCACACTTTAAACTCAATGTTTATTTCTTTGCTAGAGAACAATTATTTCATTTTCATGAAGGTGGACCGGCCATTCTCTATTATCCTTCGAGTTTCCATTGAACAAACATTTGTCTTGATTACCCATTTACCTAATTACTGGTACTTTGTGTTCTCTCAATACTGACGCTTTCGAATATTAGCAGTGGAGTGACTATTTTTGTTATTAGCATGCACTTTATTTTTCTTAGGTTTATCTTCTGTCCATATTGCTGGCTGACTTTGTTTACATTCTCTATTATTCTCTGAAGATCTATAAAGTTCTCGGCCAACAGTGTAGTGTCGTCAGCATATCTGAGGTTATTAATGGGTGTTCCATTTATTATGATTCCGGCAATTTTTTTCTGCGATTCTTCCGCGATTGCTTCTGTTAAAAAATAATGGTGACAAACCACAACCATTTCTTACGCTTTTCTTTTATTTTTATATTATCTGATAGTTTACCTTCTATTTTTATAACGGCTGTCTGATAGTAGTATAAGTTGTTTATTGTCCGTATGTCTCATTCATCAATGATGATGAATATTTCTATTAGCTTGTTGTGGCGTACCTTATCTTTGTTTACGTCAAGGCAGCGTTGCGTCATTACACTGTAACTGAATAAAGCTTCCATCGAACCAACTCCATTCCTGAAACCGAATTGTGTTTCTCTTGGTCTCCAAAAGCTGTTGTATATATTCTTCCATGTGTTTATTTTGTTTTCTGTCTCTTTTATAAGCTTTTCATTGTCATTCATCAGGACGGCATGTTGGGATTACTTTTTCTGACCTGTCATGCGCGTTTTGGTGCTTTTCTATCTCTTCGCATTATGAATTTATTCATTTTTCCTTCGCTTTTCTTTTCTTCCGTCTATTAACGTGTTGATAACATGTTGTGTCTGTTTATATTTTTCTTTTATTAATTTTTGTATTTTCTCATTTATCAGATATTTTTCTCCTGTATCCAGGATACCTGTCTGCAGTTTTTGCTATTTTTCTTCTACTTGCCCCCATCTTTTTAACTGTTGTTTTATTTCATGTAACGTCTTATTTAGTTTCGACTTTATTTTACCTTGGTTTCTAGTCTCTTGTTTGATGTTTTCTGCTTTATTTTCATCATTTTCACTTGAAAAGTGGCAAGTCTATATCTGCGCCCGGATTTGCCTTTACTGCTATTACACTGTTTCTGTATAATAATAATAATTATATTTCTCAAAATGGGATACATGTTTATCACTTTTTGACGTCTACTTACTACTACAAATTGCAATTACAAGGTGATATTATTTACAATAGCTTAATTCCATGCATCTTTATCATTTAAATAGTCTATAGTTGTATAATAGGCCTTTTTACAAGTTTTTGTTTTATAAAATTTTAAATTTTTTACAGACAAATTTTGTATTTCTATTGGGATTTTATTATAAAACATATACATCGACATTTGAATGATTTATTAATTATTGACAGTCTTGTGTGGACCAGAGCAAGTTTATTTCTATTTCTAGTGTTAATGTTGTGAGTCTCGCCATTCTTTTTAAATTGCTCGATATTTTTATGTACAAATATTAAATTATTGAATATATATTGAGATGGTAGTGTTAATATATTAATTTGTTTAAATTTCTCCCTTAAGGAGTATCTACTAGGCAATTTGTAGATTGCTCGAACAGCTCTCTTCTGCAACGCAAACACTATTTGTACATCAGCTGCATGTCCCCAGAGTACAATGCCGTAAGACATGATGCTATGGAAGTAGCTAAAGTAAACTAACCGCGCCGTATCCTCGTCTGCAATATCTCGAATCTTTTTACAGCAAATGCTGCAGAACTAAGTCTGTTTGATAATTCAGTTATATGTGGTCTCCATTGAAGTTTTGCATCTAAAGTTAAGCCTAAGAATACTGCGGTGTCTACAAGATTCAATTCTTCCTCATTTATATGTACTCTAGGTTTTACATTTTTAACATTAGGTGTTATGAATTTAACACATTTAGTTTTTACAATTTAACAGTAAATTATTGACACAGAACCAGTGTACAACTTGAGATAAAGCATCATTTACGTTATCTAAAACCGTTTCGTGTCTTTTTATTTTAAACAAAAGTGATGTATCGTCCGCAAAAAGAATTATTTCATGATCATCTTTCACGAAATGTGGTAAATCGTTTATATAAATGAGAAATAAGAACGGGCCAAGAATTGATCCCTGAGGAATTCCCATTTTTATTATTGATCCTGTGGAACGCGTCCCATTTATATCAATTGTTTGAATTCTATTATTCAGGTAAGAAACAATGAAATCTAATGCCGTATACCTAACGCCATAGTGTTTTAGTTTCATAATTAGAGTGTCATATTGAACGCAATCAAATTCCTTAGATAAGTCACAAAATACACCCAAGGCATCCATGGAGTTTTCCCAAGATTCAAAGATGTGTTGAACAAGCTTAATACCACCATCGCTTGTTGAACGTTCCCTTGTAAAGCCAAATTGCTTAGAATTTAATAATGAACTGAAGTGAGTCATCATTTGGTTTAATATAATTTTTTCGAAAATTTTGCTGAACACTGGTAGCACAGAAATAGGTCGAAAATTAGAGGGGTCAGAAGTACTACCTGATTTAAATATTGGTGAAATTTTGCCAAATTTCATTAAATCAGGAAATATACCGCAAGTAATACATTTATTAAATATTAATGCTAGTTGAGGGGCAATTACAGCAATTATAGTTTTAATAAGACTAATAGAATGACCCCACAGGTCAACTGTATTTTTCATTTTTAACGAATTATATACTGTGATTATATCAATTGGATCTATAGATTTAAATGAGAGGAATCTAGAGTATTCTAGTACATTTTCTTTTAAAATTGACTCAGCTAATAGCGGAGAGGAATTTAGAGATTTAGTCAGCTCAATCGGAGTATTAGCAAAAAATTTTCCAAATACTGATGCAATCTCAGAGTCTGATTTAATTGTTTTACCATCGATGTTTAGAGAATATTCGTTTACACGAATTTTATTTCTACCTGTCTCAGAATTGATGATACTCCATGTTGTTTTAATTTTATTAGTACTTTTCTTAATTTTTCATTTAAATAATGTGATTTTGCTAATTTACAAACTAATTTAAATTGTTTGGAGTAATTTCTGACATATTCCTTAAATTCTTCGCTTTGATTTAGTGTTCTCTCATTATATAATTCATATAGATGCTTTCTACTTGTATGGATGCCTACAATAGCCCATTTACTAAAACATGTACTTTTGTTAGCAATTATTGTTTTTGATTTAAATATTGAATCATACTCTTCATTAAAAACTTTAAAAATTTTCGTATTGAATATTAGGGTCGTTATGTTCTACTAGCAAAGGAAGTTTTAAAATTAAAATGTTGCGAAATTTTTCCAAACGTCCTGAAGTTTTTGGTATTATCGTGATTTTTTTTCTTCTGTGTGTTTTTGTAAGGCAATTTAATTTCAACTAATTGGCCGCAATGGTCAGAAGAAAGTTTGTTTATGACATACTTTTTATCAATTAATTCAAAACAATTAGTAAATAAATTATCTAAACAAGTTGCGGAATTTGTAGCTATTCTAGTAGGCTCCAAAAATATATTTTTACAATTAAATGACTGAAATAAACTAATTAATTTTATGCATAAGGAGGAAGATTGTAACAACAAATCTACATTAAAATCGCAGCAGACAAGTACGTTTTTATTTTTTTACATGTTATAGATAGGACTTCTTCCATCTTATTTTCAAAATTATTATAGTCTGTTGATGGTGGTCTGTATACACTAATAATAATAAAATGCTCTAGTTCCACACAAGCTATTTCAACAAGTCGTTCAACTGAGAGGCTTACAATGTCTCTACGTTCTTTATATTTTAGTTCTTTATTAACAAGTATTAAAGACCCACCACATTTGGCACCTTCCCTACTAAAGAAACTACCAACAAGATGGTTATAGAAATTTAGCATGAGCTGGTGTGGTTTTAGCCAATGTTCTGTAATACAGAGAACATCTATATTATGACTATCTAAAAACAACTCTATTTCTAAATCTTTCCCTAGTATACCTTGTATATTTTGGTGAACTAGGGTAAGAGATTATACATTTATTTTATTTTGATTTAATCTAAAAGTTTTTTTATTTGGTAAAATATTCAAGCTAGAGAGTTTCTCTGTTGTAGACTTAACTAAAAAATTTTGTGGAATAGATTCCAAAATCTTAGAACTACTATTAAAACTACGATTCAAACTACAACTTTGCTCGGAAGGGCAGGTTGGTAAATAACTTTTGGCACACTTTCCAAAATCCGTGTATTAAAAATAACATTTTCTGTAGTCAAGTCAGTTCGATCAACCAATTCATTGTCTAGGTTACAACTATTTATATAGTAAGATAGTGAAAACACTAATTGTCTTTTAAAATATTTTGAAAATTTAGAATCGCAACTTTGTCAGCATACTTACTGTTGACAAATCGATTTACGTCAATCAAATGAAATTTAGCATTATATTGGCACATCATATACAAGGACAGATTTAACTTATATAATGAATTGTTTTCAGCTTGTGACATCTTTATGCTATATGGAAAAGTAAATAATATAATTTGTTTTACATTGATTAAGGTGAGTTTTTCAAAACTTTTAAGCACTTGTTCTTTGTTTACATTTTTATAGTGACTAATTAATACAATGACTATGCTGGGACTACAAAATTGTAATTTCTAACATTCTCGAGAATGCCATGGAAAGTACTGTTAGGCATACAATAGTTCAAAATTGACTGGTCTAAACTCGCGTTTAACAATTTTCCCATGTCTTTTCCAATCTCATCACTGAACATCACTATGTATATTTTTTATTATTTTCGACGGTTACATTGTTTCTATGAGTACTGCTACACAGGGAGATGGTGAAGGTAGTGTATAAATAGGTTCTAAGATATTAGATGGTTGACATCCATATGTTGATTGCTGAGGCTTGTAATTAATTTCTTGGAATTCTTCGAAGAGCGATTTATTATTACAAGCAGTAGTGGCTTTACCTTCAACATTTGAGTTGAAATTCTGGCACCAGCCTTTGCCGTTGGATTCCCTTTCCCAGATTTTTGGAAGAAATTAAAGTTTGAGTGCACGCATCTGCATCTGTAGAACGTTTATAAGTTTGACTAGATGAATTCATAACCAACGTATCGCTGTCCGTTTGTGTGCCGAAACACCTCTCTTCTGGGGACTCACCGTTAATTTAAAGTTACTAAGTTTGTCATTCAGTACTACCGTATCTCTGTGTAAATTTTTATTTTCCATTTTTAGATTATATACTAATCCAATCAATTTAGTGTTTTCTTCTTGTAGCGATTGTTCCATCGAGACGCTATCGTTCAAGTTATCATCCAAACGCCTTTTAATCTATCAATTGATTTCAATAACAGCGTAATTTCATTATCTCTTTCCGTAATTATCAACTTTAACGCGCAAATTTCGTCTTCTCTTTCAAAGAGCTTGTCATGTAAATCATCTATTGAAATAATAGAACGTCCTATGTCAACCTTATTTAAGTTTTTATAAGAAGACATTATATTAGTGAAAAATTTATAATTAAAATTATAAATTATAAACACGATTCCCGGAATAAATATCACTTATGTACCAGACTATCGATATATATCAAAATGTACTCACACAATAGAAATCGTTATCAGCTTCTTGCATGCACAAATGGTTCACTCACATCTACACAATCAATCAAAAGTTTAAATGTTATCTATTATTATGGCAGTTGCTTGAACACAATTTGTTAGATTTAAATTACTAAAATAATTCTTTTCAGATCATGATAAGTCTATTTGATTTCTGACGATATGGCTTTTGGGATCTTGTGGATTTTCTATGTGTATAGTCTCCTATTTAGTAGTTTATAAAGTGTAATGAGTAACTACCAAGTCATTTTCTATCGCATGCTGTATTAGATAATCGCACCTTTCTTTTGTTTTTCCGATTCTTTTATTCATCCACTACATTCTCTCTCTCTGTGGTCAAAACTTTAGACTTTTGGGCTTGAATCCATCGGATTTTATCTTTAAAAATAAAAATAAGTTTTAGTAACTTCTTATATCTGGTATGTGGTTGACTTTTTATGTGTTTTTAGCCACCAGACGCCTGGCTCAAAATCACATCTCTGCAATAAAAGCTTCATTACAACCTTTAATACATAAATAATTATTACGTACAGATAAACTCTATTGTTCAAGAGCTTATCTATTAAATGGTCAATAACGTATTTGCCGTTTTTGTTCTGCAATTGTTACCTTTCTACTAAATAAATCAGTTGTATCTTGAAATTCATAGATAAACGAAGTGCAGCATAAAGTATGTATCTAAAGTGCTTAATCATAACAAATATTATTGCATTTATTAATATAGTTAATTTATAGCCCTAAATAAATTAATTGTCTTGTGGTTTTTTAATAATCTATAAAAGCGTATAATTTTTAAGAGCATTGCAAAAAGCATCGACTGATGTTAAACAAAAAATTCCGCATTTTGTAACGTTGTGTTAAATTTGAAAATATCAAGAATACTTAAAAACAAGCAGTGAAAGACAAAATTTACATCTGTTTTGCAAGGCAAATTGCATTTTGTCAGTAAATTCTGGATTAGTATTTCCTTAGAAACAACTAATTTTAGGTAATCTGTTACAGCTGCAACAGCCGGAGGTTAACGGACAAGACTATGGAAGACGTTTTCGAATCGAAAATGGAGATTCTCAAGGGGAGATGAGGTAAGTTTTTTAAATATATTTCGAATACAATATTACCTAGTTACGGAATATTCCATTTTGTGTCAAAGTTTTACGAATAATACTGTTACAAAGAGTATTCCTATACGGTTTCGTGCTGAACTTAATCTATATTTAAGACGCGCTGCTGCAATTTGCAGACATTTGCTTATACACATCATTAAATTTATTGTAAAAGTGGGAACTGTAGTAAGTACTTACATAATTTTCAATACAATTCTTCATAAAAGGATCATAATTATTAACATCGATTTTTTTTAATTATTTACTAAAAAACATTTTTAAGTTTTAGTTCAAATTGTGAAATTGAAAATTAAGAAGAAATTAACTAATATATTTTACTTGGACAAATTACATTTTATAAATAACATGACATGCGACGGTTTTCAAACCGAAAATTTTAACACCGCTAGTTTTTACATTTTCCGAAGAATTCCTGAAAGAGTTAGTACATGACAATGAAGAAAAAACATTATTACCACTTGTTATTTTCGTTAACAAAACGGCCTAAAAGATAGTCCTCCCAGGCACCTCTCCTATAAGAAGCAGTTTTATTTTTACCTACACCTCAGGAAGGTCCTTAAATAAATAAATGGTAATGGTGAGTCGCACTAACTTACTCTCATCTACAGTTAATACACATTGTTAATTAATGTACCAATTTTAATTGCACTTTGAAGGAAAATTTACCCTACAGTTATTTTATCAAAATTTTTCCACGAATTTAAGTAAATTACACTTACAGTCGTATAATATATCATACAACATGGGGCAATTGATAACTTAAATTCTAACCGTTCATAATAACTTAATTTATGTGTAAAACATAAATTTATTTTCGTTCTTCTGAAACTTAGTAATTAAATTTATTTTTATACATTTTTAGATATATCTAATTTTCTTTGTAGGATTAAGATGACCAATTATTTTAAGGTGGCACAGTAGAATGTTCGCTCATTATTTTCTAAATTTGATTTAATACGATCCCCTTCGGCGTTATTGAACTACGATGTTATTACAATTTCTGGAGTCCTGGCTTGATGCCGTAAGTATAGTGATGCGTATAAATTCTGTCAGGAAAGATAGAGATACACGTGGTGGTGTAGTAGAATGTATGTTCGTTCTAACTTACATTTCAAAATTATTCCTAACGAATCCTATCTGGAACATTTATGGGTTTCACTTTCGTTAATAAATTATCGATTGTGATTGTGTCATATACAAACCACCAAGGATTAGTGTAACGCAACTCTTAAATCTGTTCGAAGATGCACTGTTTATCAGTGATGTCCATCTCGATCATTTACTGGTCTTGGAGACTTTACTATTGACTAGCTTAAAGTTGACGGAACAGACATCTCACGCCTTTAGTAACAACTGAAGGATTTGGTTTAAAGCAATTGGTGACTGAACTCACAAGAATAACTGTAAATACATTTTCACTCATTGATTTAATATTTACCAATAATTCTCATTTTTTTAACTTTGGTGGAACAGTTAATGTATCCGAGATAACAGAACATGAGCTTATCTATTGCACTGCACGCAAAATATTATCCCCAACGAATCATATTTTTAAAACTTATCGAGATTTTAAACACTTTGATCGCGAAAAATTTCTACATAGTATTTCAATTTTACCTTGGACCCGCATTTATTTGATCGGGGACGTTGATATTGTTGTTGATTTTCGTCAATTGTAACATCTCTCGCATTGTTAAAATTTAAAACCAAATCAATCAACGATTATAAACAACTGCGCAATTTGTCACATTTGCAGTTAGAAAAGATAAAAAGGCGTTTATTCAGCACAACGTAAATCCCACTCAGTCAACCTTTTCATGGCAGATGCTTAAACTTCTAAATATGTACAACAAAAAACTCCGAAACCATTACCACCAGAACTCAATAATGCAGAACTAGTTAACAATTGAACTGCAAAACTTTTTTACATCATCACATATGCACGTGGCTGAAAGAATTGCTTATCTTAACAACCTCGAAAGTGCAATTCCAACCAGTCACCAAAACCAATCAATTCTTTGAAAAGTATAGCAATTGGCTGTGATGGATTAGGTTTAGAGATAATTAAATTATGCACACCTAGTTTACTTACTATTTATACTTATATTATGAACATCTGCTTATTAAACTCTGTTTTTCCCAAAGCTTGGAAGTCAAATATTACTGTGTTGCTTAAAGTAGACATGCCCCGATTCTGTAGAATGATTTATGTCTAATTTCAATAGTCCCAGTGCTATCAAAAGTATTAGAAAATATTCTAGAATTACACATTAAAGACTCATAAAATGGAAATGTTGTCCTTCTTCTCAAATTATTGAAAAACTTCAGATAGTGATAGATTGAATTGGAGGCTTATTGAAGGTATGCTTTGTAATGACTTAACGTAGAAACATACTAAACCTGTGAGTCATTACATACATACCTTCCAATTAAGGCTCCAGTATCGTCTATATCACTTTCTAGAGTTTTTCAACAACATTAAAGACTTTTTATCTGTCCACAATAATTTACCTTTAGTACCAATCAGGTTTTAGACCAAGACCAGTTGCGCCATCGCACTTTTTTTTACATGTCTATGATGATATTATTTCTGCCACAGATAATAAGTAATTGACGTTGCTCGATATTATTGATCGAAAAATCATGACGTTCTGTTTGGTACTTTGCATTACATGGTGTTTAGTTACAGCGCTATAACCCTTTTAGAATGATACACCACTAGACGCATGCAGAGAGTAGTAGCAATACTGTAACTGAACGAAGTACACAATGA
>JALBCR010003510.1:0-58970 GCA_030710515.1 Abscondita cerata | reverse complement strand
GGAAGTTACATTGCTTTAAGTGTTAAAATGGGCTTTTTGTTGGCCAGGGTAACAGCTCCAAGTTATTTGCTTGTATCCAGTTGCGCACAACCTGCGAAGTAGCAACATCATATCCCGATAGTTAATTGTTTGCAATGCCCAAGGAAATATGTGTAAATAGTAATGGAATTCCTTAATGCACTGTTGAAGTCGTTAATTATAGTTACACATGACCCTTTCTGATAAGAGAGGAAGTTCATATTATGATTATAAAGCTTCGGTACACACCTTATCAACAATCCAAGGAAAACAGAACAACTGAATCTGAACGGCAAACCTCCCTTTGTGTTTGTTGTGTTTTAGGTAATATTTATGGAGTTTACAGTAGTTGTGTACTTATTTTTTTATTATAATTTTTTACTCTTTCTTGTGCGTGTACCCTGGCTGGCACTATCTTCTTATTTACCGCAATTTTCTCTTCAATAATAAATATATGAACCGGAAAACTACTGAAAATAATGAGGAACAAGCACAACGTTCGTTTGTTGTTCGAATTGGTGGAAATCATAAGATCGTTTGTCGTTCTGTTTGACTTTCGTTCACGGTTATGTTTCGTTGCTCGGTTTGTTCTTCAGTACTGAAGCTTTACAACTTAAGCAACAATTTTTTACAAATAAATATTTATCAGGGTAATATTAGAACAACTTATTGACAAACTTGAAACCAAGTAAACGTGGCAAAGCGTTGCTAAGAAATTATTAAGGAAAAAGCGCAATTGCAGTGTAAATATTTTATAATAGATATTTTCGAAACCTGAGTAAGTCCTTTATTGTATTTTGCATAGTTAAAATATAAATCCTGTCCATTATTATTATAAGAAATGGCTTTACTTGTTGAATTAAAATTTTACCAATAACATAGAATATCCTGTTTTGTTTACCTACCCTTTGGTCATTGCTCTGTTGTTGTTGATATTTGTCAATTTGAACAGCTATAATAATGTAAACATTACTCTATCTGTTTGAGAAGGGTAGAAAACCAATAATAAGGGGCAAGAAATGTAAATTCCATGTTAGCTTAAAATTTCTACATTTTGTGAAAATGCATCTCAAATGGTGCCGGATTTGAAACGCGATTGTTTCGTGAATTAGCGGCCGTGGCCTGCGTAGGTGGTAAGTTTCACGCATAGTTAGATATGCTCAGCACCTAGGGCATTAATGAGTAAATGGAATCTTGAAACACACTTTGGAAAGAGCTTATCGGAAGGGTAGACCTAGTATGTACACGTGGCTCAAGATCTCGAGCTGTTTCATTAGCATGAGAATAAAAACTTGCACATACCCAGGGTTATAGCAGATACAAAACTTTCAATAACTGCAACGATGGATCCACTAAAAGTTTTTAGAATGGAAGAACTCTGTTACGAAATAATCTATATGTTCAAAAACGAAGTGGTTATTTTTCTGTGAATGTGGGTTGGGTTGAAGCGCGCGGGTCCAGGAGTTGTTGGGCTATCGATGGATGTCTTGATTTGCTGTATTTAGATTATTTTTGGAAACTATTATAAAAACCTTCTTCAGTTTGAAGTGTTTTTAATCCTCAGACGAAGATTAGTGATTTTCTCAAATAAGTAAGTATTCTTATTTCAATTATACTTTCTCCAAAAATATGTTCGGGATTCTTGAATTAACATTTTATAGTGTATTTTGTTGTTACAAGGACAACGCCCTTATTCATACTTCGGTTGGCGCAATTGATAAGCAAAGAAAATAATCTTGGAGCTGTTACCTGGCCAGCAAAAAGCCCAGATTTTAACATTACCGAAAATAAGAGTTTGGCTCGTATGTTATCCGAAGACAACAAGCGCCAAATTCCCTCTTATACCTGAAAACCGTAATGCACTTACTGCAAAGCCAATGTTACCTAAGGGAAATGATTGATGAGTTTAATGATATGATGCCTTATAGTTAATAAACGATCGCCTCCAAAGATTTATCAATAATAATGGAGGTTTACACCCATTATTGATTTTTGGTATTTTTTTATATAGGAATACTTATTTAAAAAACATTTTCTATTTAATTCTAAACTATAACTTGGTGGCCTATAATTATAATTATGAATAAAATTCTTGTCAAAAAACTAAATATATACGTTGACAATAAGAATTGCCTTAAGTTTTTTATTTTTCTTCACTTTTATATTTAACCGCTAAGAAAAATGAAACGTCATAAAATATAGCCATTTTTTGTAAGGACTAAATATTATGAATAGAGAGTTTAATGATTTTTTTAATAACTTACAATAATTAGTGTGGTTAGATTTTTTTAAAATAATTAATAATCAGTCAACCCAAATAACCATGTTTAGTTTTTGATTTAATTTAAAAGTTATTGCTTGTAGACGTTTTTAAATCAAAATTATTTCTAATTTATTTTGTAAACATTTCTTAAAACAAAATTTTGATTCGATAATTAATCGAGCTATGGTGTTTAATTAGCGATACCTTTCAAATATATTCTTTAAAGAAAAAATTAAGTAAGCAACGTAAATTACCTATTTTTTAAAACGTGCTTTGTGTAATGATTCATTCTACAGTCCTTCTATAAGATAATCCTGCTGAGACTCACCTGCTGTTAGAATTGTAAAGATACCCTAAGCCCTGTTTCACAATGTGCAAACTTTTGTTTAAGAAATTGTGGTGTCCAAGTTTTAAATTTCATGAGTGTACATCTAATTATTGCATACATATAAAAGAAAACATTTCGCATTGTCCCTAAATTTTAGATTGATACCAACAAATTTTTAAATGATTCGTATAGCGTTGAAATACAATTTACCACAATAATGTGCGGTTATAAACGTTTGGTTATTATGGCGTAAACTTATATCTAAATACAAATTATATCACTAACCTTATGATACAAATTAATGAGAAGTTTTTGTCATTTTCTTTCAGATGGTTGGGTAACTTGCAAAAAATCTAAGCAAGCTCATTAACCTATTTGTATTCTGTAGAACCTCACACTTTAAAATTCACTCACTACTTTTTGATTATTTCAACAGATACTTATAATAATAATTATTTATTTCTTTCTTCGTTTGTGGGAATACTTTTTTTGGTGTTTACGTAATTATTGCATTTAAATTTTATTATTTAAAGATACGACCGACATGCGACCTCCACGCTGGAAAATCAGAATTACAGATTACTAAACTTTTTAGATGCTAATCCCCGATATTATTTCAAAAGTTAACTGCAATCTGTACTGCATCTGGTGGGTGAAATCTCTAAAATTTCTCTGCTACAATTTTGATCTGATAAGAAATAAATTTAAACTTATGTTATAAATAATTTTACATGAAGATTATGTTACAAATGTTAGCCATTAGTAAATTTTAACAAATTTTATAAAAAATTAGTAGTGTCTAAAAGGATTAATGTTAATATGTTATTATTAGTACAATGAGTTTATTCTAAAACTTGTAATATGACTTTAATGCACATATGTAAAAACAATTTTGTTTTAAATTGTCTCTTTCGATGTAATGATCTTTAATGATGTTAAGATTCCTGCAAAATAATTAAAATCAATATTGCGACAAACCCGTTTTGATTATAAACGTTTCACATGTCATTTCACACAACGATTCATTCTCTTTATTTGCTTTATGTGTTGCACTGCTGCAATTTGTAATCAACACTTTATGGGACCCATATCTGTAAATTTGTAAACAATCACCTATTAGCGTGCAGTATACATTGTGTCCCGGTTTAAAGTAACTGCATGGGGATTTCGGTATCTTTATCTTTTCTTCTTATCTTCGATAAGAGGTACAATGTTAGTGATTAAAATTGAAAATATCTACAGGGGTTCGAACATTTACTTAATTTAATTTAATCATAATGTTTCAATTGTTAAATTTAGTATCATAAAATAAAGATAATTTTTAAGAAATTGCATTATTTTTCGGTCAAAGGTGAAGAAGAGTTAAGGTCTTCATCGATAAATTTAATAAACAACAAAGTTTTGACAGATAGTTACATAGCTTTGACAACAAACACAATTACGGCATTTATTTCACAGGCAACTAAGTGAAAAACGGTTTTTCAAATAAATTTACATTTTCGTCATCACAAAGATAGGCTTGTTATACATGGTTGAGAAGCTTTTATGCTCTGTTCAATGGCGTATAAGTCCAATATGGCGGCCACAACAAATAACAAAGTTACTAAGGTTGCAAAAATCTAGAAGGCCTAGAAAATTCAGGAACCCATTGGATTGGCTGTAGTCGCTTATATAAAACAACCAAATTTCATCAAATTTGTTCACAAGATGTAAAAATATTTCAGTTTTTCGAAATCCATAATTTTAGTTTTTACTGATATTTTGAACACTCCTGTAGATATTTTCAATTTTAATACAGCATCGGATTGGCGCAGATAGCAATTTTTCTTCAGATTATATCTTAAGCTTGTTGTTGTACCCTTCTTTCCTACGTTCTCTGCTTCACTCTAAAAACTTAGATAACTTCTGAAGAAGCTAACAGCATGGTTAGCGAAACCCATGAGAGATCGCAGAAAGAGGATCAGAACACGCTCAACCTGTAAAGATATTAATCTTAGGACAACACCAGAAAGCTTACATTCTATATAATTTTTTCTCATTTAACCAACATTGTATCTCTTACCGTTTTCAAAATCCTCTGTAGTTACTTTTATCTGGGACACTCTGCACTCTAGATTCAACCCAAAACACGGGTGATTGGAATTTCTTCCTAAAGGTTTGTTAACGCAGTGGTCAGCTGTTCCATTAGGTAGTTCCATCTCCGATGTTAAACTGATGGACGATGAGTTCGTCTTTGCAGGTTGTATTTATACTGGTTCAAAGCAAGGTCATCGCGCCGGTCAAATCCGGTTTTTCGTAAGATGCCTGTTCTTGAAGATTGGATTCAGATTTTATTGAGCTCAAAGTTCTACCCTTCTGTTGAAGTTTTTTGAATGTATATGAATCTCGATGACCTCTAACCAATTCTGTTATATAACAATTAGGCGCTGCTAGTAACTTGGAGCTCTCAAAGTATTTTATGATCCCCATTGCTAAGCGCATGTTCGGTTCGCTGACTTTTCGGTGTATCTCAGACGACTTTTTTAACTCTAACCCAGCAATCTCTTGGTATTTCCTTTACCACAAGAATATGGTAACGGTAAACTTGCTACTAAAAGAGAGACTCTTTTGTTTTTGTGATAGTTTGTTTGAATCTTATTGGTTGGTTTCAAGATAGTTTTGATGTCATATCTCTTTTAGAATTCTTCTTATGCGGTTTGTGACTTTGGATTGTATGGTAGATAAGGTGGGCGTTAGAAAATTGACCCTGGATTTTCGGTGTTCTTGATCTTTTTGATCCTCATTGATCTTTCGATCTCCTTCCTAGTATACCTGTTATCTAAAGGCCGCGGAATTATGAAATTATAGAATTCAACGAATATACTTACAGTTCCAGAGTTCACTCCAGAGCTTGTATTTCCGTTATTTTTTATTTTCATAAATTAGATTAAATTCTATAAATAATAATTTTTCAAATTCTGCACTCATATAATAGTAGCGGATATTCAACTTTTTTTCTTCAAATAGCATAGTATACTTTTTAATATTTTGATAGTACCTTATTCTCTTTGACAATCATTAAAAAAATTATGGGTCTTACATAAGAATTTTGTTAAAAATTACGATTAATAGTTGAAGGTAGGTTTGCCATGGAAATAACTGATTTTTTTCATTTTTATCTAGGCCTATAAAAACAATGCGTAAAGTTGGTGCCCTCCTCAACGAAGAACAATCCAATTAGTTGATAATTTTATAGGAGGAAATATTTACTTTCATTAGTTGTCAAACTGATTTCCTAATTTTTAAAGTTTTGTTTATCATAATAAATATGAATGATCACCAATTCCAAAAGAGAGATGATGTTAATGTGATTATTATGATTTTTGTGATTATTCTATAGAGATCTACCTATATCTATAGAGAATTTAATCTCATTACGTAAATAAAAAAATAATAAAAAATAAAAATAACGGTAATACAAGCCTGGGGAGTGATCTCCGGGACTCCCTGATATACCTATACATATATAATATAACGTAATATTAAAATGTAAAATACTCGTTTACTAAAAGTAATTATACACATATGTTTAGCTTATGCTTATCACAATTATATATTATTTTTCTGTCACTTGTGTCAATCACAATTTATTACATTGTAAAATTATAAACAATAGCAACACCAAAATTTAAAAAATAATTGTTATGTAGCGCTATTCTAATCTTTTGAATCGGAAACTAAATTTCATGGGGCATAAATGATTCATTTAATAATTAGGGATGATATAAGAGGTATAGTATAAGTGGTTGTGATTGTGAACCCACCAGAATTGAGTGAGTTGGTATTTATAGCTTACAAAGGTTTCACTTTGTATTTTCAAAATCTTGAGATAAAAAATTTCGAAAATGTAAACACAAGTTTTGGGGGGCTTGGTGTATGGTTTTTCTACCTAATTCCTCTAATAAATGTTATCAGTGTCTTTCACTTTATCATTATTTGTACACTAGCATGTGATATTCGAAAATGAAATTTTTAAATGATTTCTAGAAAATTCGATAAAGTTTTGAACCCAAGAACTATATTGAGTTTCCACAAAACACTTAGCCGCTATAATCTGATATCTACGCTCCATAACACATGCAATTCGAACCACGCTGACGGCTTCCTGTTTGGGGTGTTGTTCAGGATAAGATTGTAAATCATCCTTTTTTCTTACTTGACAAAAAGCATATTTTTTATTTAGAAAGGCAAAGTTTGATGGTAATAATTAGAGATTAGTATTTTTAAACCAAAAAATTGATGAATTTAATCAAGAAATGATACCAACATCGACAGAGTATTTCAAAAAAAGAATCAAATTGGAGATATTATCCTGGATGAACTTCCTTTAATTTTCGCCAGTCAAATCAAAATCGTCGCTTTTTGAAATTGATGATATTTTCACTGGAGAGTTTATTTACAAAAAGCGACGATGCAATTGCTAATGCATTATTGCATGAGAATTGTGGGGGCCTGAACGCTGGGCCTGATAAAATCAGTTTGCTTTTTTTTCTTTGTTTACTAAACCATACCTTAGAAACCCAGCCTATAAAGAACTGATCAACTTGAAAATATATATCATCCACTATTAGTAGACCAAAATCTAATGATAATTTTTTTCGCGCTCATGTTTCCGTGACTCACACGTCTCATAAAGCATTCTACACCTAAGATCTAAAAAAGCGATGATATGTAGTTTCACTGACATATTAGTAATGAGCCCACGTGACTCGTGACCTTTTGACTTTAGAAAGTCGTAATCTGTTTTTAATGATCTGAACCCAAAAGTCAAAACTCATTTTGTAATGATAATAAATTTTTATCAATGAATGCAACGTTTTGTCTTCAGGATGGAGTGGAAAGATTTCCCTTTGTAATAATTAACAATTCCATACTGTATTGAGGGACAACAATGCCATTTGTGGAAGATGTGGTTGAGATTGTAACAATATTTATCTGTGGAGGGCGATCGTTTCAAAACTGTGGGTAAAATTTTACAGGTGATTTTTGTTGTGTTAAGTTGGGAATGAGTGAGAAACCCAATTACAAACGAAAGAATGTGTTTTAAACCATAACTTTCATTTGATAAACAACCATTAACTTGATGACTGGCTTAGAAAGCACCTCACGATTTAAAGTACGAAACTGCTCCACCAGAAATATGTGTTTTGTTCTCAGTTACATTCAACCTTCCTTAAAGTATGGTCCCGAGTACTATTACTTTTTCCAAAAAATAAACGTGAATCAAAAAATTATAATATTATTTAAAATACATGTTAAAAATTATATTTTGAGTTTTAGTGAATAGCACTAGGGCAGTAGTAGTTGAAAATCGGTCGTGATTCTTCTTTCTAAGAACTTATTGAAATATTTGATTCATCTTTTTGAACTGTTCCAAATCATGGAGAAGGGGGTTGGTATTGAGCAATTTCAGTTCAAACATGACTTTTCTTTTCAAACCCAACAACCCTTTCTTTCCACGAAAAAATTCTTCACGGAAACAAACAATTTGAACAAAACGTTGCGTTTGGTCATACGAAATACCAACGCTTAAGATCCGTCAGTTGTAAATTCTCCATTTGACTGGTTTCTAATGTAAATACTATTACCACTCATTGTGCTGGGATTAATGGGTTTAAGCCTACCAAATTTCAAATTATTCTCAAGTTACCTAAACATCCGTTAAAATCTAGGGGCATGATCTAATAAACAATTACGCTTGTAAAGTGGTGATGTATTTCGGCTGCGCCATAGTGCCATATTGGAACAATGTTTCTCTACATGATCATCAATTACGCAAGAAACATATTTTATTTTTAGGTGAAAATCATGCATCGGGCTGGACAAAAATTCAAGAAAACAATTGGCTTAAAAATGATTGGAATTTCATGAATAATTTTATTTTAAACAAAATCAGGCGTATCTTTCAATGTCTGTCAAATGAGCAGGTCAAAATCTGTATTGTACCTCAAAGTTAATAACGTTAAGATGATATGTTCTAAATGAAAATCTTTTCTAAAATAGATCCAATTAAATATTACATCTCAATTGAGCACTTGTATATAATATCGATTTTAAAAGTTGGAATGTTAATGTCTGTTAAGTATGATCATTGAACTCTTAACTGAATAAATATGGGATATGTCTGGCGTGCTGAATGTAAACTAACCTTCTCCTATGATTTAATTTTTATCAAGTAATTAATACATTCAATGTAAGAAGTCAAACATTAATTGTAATATTGTAATTTAAATGCAAAATGATATCATGAAGAAAAATGATTATGTTGGTGTTACAAAAACAAGTGGAAAACAAATTAATTTTTTTTATTGTAAAAGATAAAAGTATGACTTTATTCAACAAAAACAATCAGATTGAAAGCACCTTTTAACCGTGGGGGTGGGGATAAAATGGATGTAACATGAAGTGATAGATGTTACTATTTAAGTGCCAGAGTATCTATTTTTATTTGATATAATGATATTATTAAAGTAACTTAATATTCTAGAAGAAGCTCATTGATAGTAACTTGGATATTTCACATTTCGAAACATAGATGTCTGGAACAGAACTTGGGTGTTTAGAATGGTGAACAGATGTGTTGATACAGAAGATGTAATATCACTTTTACACTTAAGAATATAAATTAATAAATAAGTAGGAATAAGTTCTAAAGAAAACTAATTAATTACCTGGGAATGACATAGAAATAAATCTCATATCAACAAGATGTCATAATAAAACCAATCTTGTTTGCAAATTTTAAATATTGATAAAGAAATCAAGTGTGAATTGTTTATTGCCCCTTCATGCAATTATGTGGAGGTCATCTGTAATGAAGAAGTGTTAATTAAATCACCAAACAAACACTTGATATTCCAGTAGGCCAACCTGGTGTTGATTCTACTTAAGAGTAAGATTGACAGATCTCTAGAAGTTATTGGGTGCATCAAGAAAGAGCGATCGAAACCCGACATATTAACCTCAAATAGACCCTGATGAAATAATCGAAACCTTTCTAAAGCAAAAAAAAGCAACCTGAGACTCAAAGGCTTATCCTATTCTTTAACCTAGATGAAAGTGTATTCTTCTTAATAAACAAGAAATGATGGAACATGATAATAAATTGTTGAAGAAGTATTCTCTAATATATCCTGACACAAGATTAATATCTGCTAGTTCCTTCCGTTTAAAAATCGCCTACTAACGCTCTGAAAAATGTCGCCCTTTAAAGATGGTAATTCTACCAAATGAAACCATCGCTATCTCACATTACCATGTTCTGTGACTGATTCCATTCTTGTCATTAATCAATCCTGGTTTTTCCAGAATCATAATGTATATAGGAAAGATAGAGATTCGTGACTAGTCACAAATTAAGTGGGTGGGTGGTGTTTTAATTGTTGTCACTAAGCGCTTGTCGTCACGTCTTGTAATTTCCAATCTAACTGGTTGAGCAAATACTATTACATTCAAACAATCAAATGCGCTTTTTGTTGGAGGTGTGTGATTCCCAACTTCAATGAGTACTGGATAATAAATATCAAAATCAGTTCAACGGTTGAACAAATATTAACGCCAAATCAACATTTTACTCGATGTAATTATTACCGGTGATTACTAACCTTCTGGTGATACTTCTGGTTGACTCTCAGCAATATTTGCGTTCTATCAAACTCTTTCCCAACGCACGTTAGTGTTGTGATTCTTTTTATCACTAAATCTCTAGCAAAAACTATATCTCTAATGGTGACGGTAAATTACTGGATCTTTATCTTCTCATCATTTGATTTACCATATTTGAAGTCCGCTCCATAGGATCCTCTTTACTGCCTGAGGAATGAATGTTATCACCCAAAGCTCTATCATTTTTCAATTGAGCCAAAACCAGGCAAAGTGAAACATGTTAAAGAATTACTATTCATTTTTGCGATTTCAAAAGATGTGATGCATAAACTGGTAGTTATCCTGCTCAAAGTATTGTCTTCAAGTATCTCTAGATCTACTACGGTAAACGTTTTATATACAAAGTTTGTAAATACTTTAGACAACGGAAATGTAAGATGTTGACACCAATAAGATCTGATGAGAATCACTTCTTCCAGATGGGTATCTTCTGATTTACACAAGCTATCAATATGAAGCTATTACTATCATACAAATGTAATCCAAAATCAAAAATGATTACATAGTTCTCCTAATATCCGTAGTCACGCAAATAGGTTATATCGATTTGATTATTAATAACTTTTTAAAATCCATTGAAAATTCTATTCCCCATAATATTTAAAAGTTTCTGAACTATGTGAATAGCTTAATACAAAAAACATAACGATTACCTATCTGAAATGTCATACAATTAAAACAGCCTATAGATGCTAAGGGTGGTAACTGATCTTTTGCTTGACCATTTCTCAAGTGTTTTTGACCTGTTAATAATGTCCCGGGATTAAGATTTTATTCTTTCTAAATATTTCATTTCAAGTTAGCCAAGATGTTGTACTGCAGAAACTCTGTCTCTTGATCAAAGGAAAGAGCGGGATCTGATTCCAAATATCTCCAATTATATTAAACATTGTGCTTCCATATTAACACCACATTTAACTAATCTCTTTAATTGGTCCCTTTCTTTCTGGTATTTTTCCGATGATTTAAAATTTAGTCTCATTACACCAATACATAAAAGGGAGATAAGTCACTTATCTCAAACTAAAAACCAACAATTCAATCTTGCATTGTTAAACTCTTTGAAAGTTAGTTCGTGATGTATTAACACCTTGTTTGGAAAACATAATCAGTAATGACAACATGGCTTTATGAAATGTAGATCAACGTCACAAACCTACTATCTTTTCAAGTTCTGTTGATCCCGTTCAGCGTGTTATCAAGCGTAGCATTACTTTACTGATTTCAGTAAAGCTTTTGATAAAGTCAGTCACCAACCATCTTAGTTGTAACGAGAGTTTGCGATTAAATGGATCACTTCTAAATTGGTTTCATAGTTAACGAATAGAACAGAGCGTAAAATAAATTCTGCCTCAAATACATTCAAGTAAATTCAGAAGCCTTCAAGGATCCCTCTTGGGTCCTTACTTATTCTTAATATACATTAATGATCTGGATTTACCGAGTCCCATTCAAAATTACTATTTGCTGATGACCTTAAATTTTTACCGTAATAAAAACACCCAGTGACTGTCTTTATACAAAAAGGTATCAACTTTATGGAAAAATTGGTGCAACCTAAATTGTATGTCATAAATATTAATAAATGTATGACAATCTCATTTCATAACTCACAAAATCACCTTTTACATAATTACACTATATCAAATCAGGTTTTAACAAGAAAAAATACAATAAAAAGATCCTGGTGTTATCATGTCCTCAGATTTAACTTTTACTTACCACTATACAGTTTGTAAAAACTTCCCAACTAATTGATTTTGTCAACAGATTGACAAAAGAATTTAGAGATATTACATCAATCCGTGTTCATACACAATTAATCCGTTCTCAGCTCGATTACTGCAATTGTGTCTGGTCACCACATTGTGTCGTTCATAGTGAAAGGTTAGGAATCTTCAAAAAGAATTATAAGAATCATTGGATTAAATTTTGTTATGATTATGATAATATCCCTTACGCGAACAGCTATGTGAAGTTTTAAATATTGCACCTTATTACATAGAAGATATATATATTCAGTCTTAAATTTCTCCATCGCCTCATTAATAACCATATGGACTCTGCCGTACTTACTGTCCAGAATTTGTTTCAACATTCCTCGCATTAACCAGAAAACCCTATAAGCTTTTAAGTACCTTATGCCCGTACAAATTATATGTATTATAGTCCTTTGTATAATGCACGTGTCTTGCAAATACTTATAAACTAGACGTAGACTTCTTTTCTTATCTCCCAGTCCAAATTTTAATCCTTATAAACAGAAATATTTAGAATAATCGAAATTGTTATGTTAATCTTATTACCTTAAGAATTGTTTGTTATTTTATCTCTGATAGTATTGTTAGTTAATTTCCTTTTTAGTTGTGTATCACATAATGATAATCACTTATACTTTGTAAATTAAAGTGCTTGTAGGGTAGCTTTTGCCCGAGTAAGCAAAATAAATAATAAATTACTAACGATCCCACTCGTTGACCCAAGTAGTATCTTCTTTGAAACCTTTAATTACTTAGTACTGAATCTTCTATATAAGTTTCAGCTACTGATGATACTTCATCCCCTGCGCGCTTTATTGTCTCATGCCAGCCTCTGAGTTTGCCATCATTGTGGCTGCAGATCGTCTAAAACAATGACCACTGTATTTTTCTGAATCCGGTAAATTTAGGAAATCGGCAATTTTCTTGGGACTTTATATAAAGTGTTTATGCCACAGGCTAGATAGTACTTTTTTTGTCTATAGTTAATAAAAACTTATTATGAGGAACGTGTTTACACGTAAGCCAATATATTTTTCTTATGATGTCCAAAACACCCACTTCCTAGTCAGTTATACAAAAGGACCGATCTTTTTGGTTTAGTGATTAATCAGTTGAACGATCATTACTGATGTTCTATCATCAATATTAGATATCTCTAATTTATACAATTCATCGGATCGGCATGCCCCATATAAACCCATTACCGCCACAACCTTCATAAACAAATAATTATCATCGGGAGCTTCTTTTATAAATCGAATGATATCATCAGGTTCATAAATGTTAGATTTCTTAGGTTTTATAACCATCACATAGTTTCTTCAATAATGCAATTAGTTTACTGTATCTATAAACAACAATTCGTATTAGCAAAAAAAAAAATTATACACTAAATTTGACGTTACTTACTTTGAAATGTCACAATTTTCGTTGACCAAAATTGTAGACTTCAGCATCGAATAATAAGACGACAATGTTGATGGCTTCACCTTCTTTGCTTTTCAGAAAAATATGCCAGAAGTACCGTTTCACTTAAACTATTAATCTTCTTTGCCATTTTCCACCTTTGAAAACCATGTGTACTCTTTTTCATATATTAATCGCGATTTTTGAGGCAACAATTTAGCTACTGCCTCTAACGCTTCTTTCTTCACACATGCCGGAATGTTTTCCTGCTCTACCTCGTTTTCACACATTCTTGAGATTCATACGGATCAAAATTCTTATTTCTGTCTGCAAAATTATTGAGTTTTTCTCTGGTTTTTCTTTAACCTTCGCAATTAAAAAAAAAACAATGTTAGACACGACGGTAAAATTTCATTATCGAGTCGTGAACATTTTCGCTCGTCGATAAAAAAGTAATTTACCGTCATGTATAACAAATAACTATTATTTTATTTTTTACTCATAAGATGCAATGTTATTAAAAAAAATACTTTGAATGTTTTTCTAGAAAGTGCAGCCCCCATCACAAATAGCAAAAGAGATTCAATTGCCTTTAATTTTGAATGTCTTTTATTCTCCTTATGACTATCTAAGTTATTTAAAAAAAAAAACTCATTTTTTAAAAATTAAATAAGTACCCAATTAAATAAATCTTTAAAATCTCTTTCAACTTAACTTCTATATAATAGTACAACAGAGCTTCTACAGCTCTTTTCACACTTTGAAAGAACTTTTGGTGTAATTTGACGGCAGTTTTTCTATTCATTCACTGAGTTCTTCTACCAATAGTTTGTGGTCAGTTTAATATACACCTTCTGTTGTAGATATCTCCGCCAAAAAAATAAGTGTGCCTAAAGTCCAGGTGACCTGGTTGGCCATTTTATAGGACCTCTTCTACCCAACCAGTTATTTAAAACGTTATTCAAAAAATGGTAAATTGCAAATGCAAAAATGTGGAGAAGTCCGACGGTGGCTTTGAATAATCAGTTTAATTAGTAATAAGTTTTGATCCTGTTTTTACAGTTTTATTTGACATTAAAAGATGCCACCCCTAAAAACCAAAAAATTGCTTTGTTTTGGATTTTGCTCAAAAACAAAATAGTAAAGGGGAGCTCGTTCTAGTTAGAATACATTGTATAAACTATGTATATTTAAGTCTCAAATTTGCAAGAAATGCCAATTAAAAATGCTTGCAAAGTTAAGTTAATTTGTGCGATAGTTTATAAAAACTATATTGTTAACTTTTGCAACTTGTGCCTCACTTCACACACTTGTATCATTAATAGCTATTATTGCTGAGTTCCGTTTATTTATTTGTTAATACTTTTCTTTCTTCTCATTTGATTAATTTTTACAATTCTGTTTAAACAATATAATGTTCAACAAAACGATCGACTTGATGTTGTGAACATTATGTTAAATCGTATAATTATCGTGAATGAACATCGTAATTATCCCAACAGTACCTACTACTGTTATCAGGTACTAATCATACAGAAATACTATCTCTAAAGACAAACGTAAACAATGTTTTCTTAGGAAAGATGAATAATTAGTCATTCTATAATATACAACTAATTACCCAAGAAAAAAAGAAAAAAAATCTTTACCCTACCGATAATTATTTTATATGTCACCGTTTGTCCATATTTCTAAAAGTATTCGCCCTACAAAATATTATTGGAAAAACTGACCAATAGAAATTCCTAGAAACTATTTTTAAGTTTAGTTTTAAAACGCCACCAAGAGGCGGCGCTACTATTAGGCAAAAATGAAAAACCGTTGCATCAAGATCTTTATTTGTTTTCGATCCAAATTATTAAAAATTGAGACAAAATCATGGCTTTGCACAAATATTATTAATAAATTGGTTCTGACATTTTAGAGGTTGTGTAACTCTTTCCATATTTTGTTGGATAGCTGAAGTTTCTTGAAATTCTATAAGAAAAACTATTAGATTATATGCAACACCTGTAGAACAATTAAAAAAAAAAAAAAGAAGGTGGTGGGTTAAAAATATATAATGCAGAGAAAAATCAAAATAAGCAAAAAAAACAATTGGGGAGATATGCTTAAAAAGATACTATGTGCAGTGGATGTACTAGAAAATATTAAAACGTTACAAAACTGTAAACTGTAAATTCAAATTTGCATTGATATTTTGTTTTCTTTCTTTAAATAACTTTTTGTCTTACTTTTTAATAATAGTAAAATCACTTTTGCATTTTGTTTGTAAGTCTTCATTTAGTGAGGTATGTTCTTTACTCATTTATGATGGCCCTATTATTTTCATTTAATTAGTTCTGTTGCCAATAAATAGTGCGTATTTTTTTTAAAATTCTATTTTTAAATTTAAATTTATAATACAATCACTAATGTCACCAAAAATGACGAGAAGTTAAAATATTATGCACAATCTCTCCGTCATTTAAAATATTTCGATAAATAATTTTATATAAATGAAATTTTAGTTAATTGTAAATAAAACATAACCATTAACAAATACGTCTGCATTTTAATTTGAATTTTTATTTCGAGGTATACATTTTTAAAAATTTATCTACTCCATTCTATTACATGATCGTCATCTTGATAAAGGAATCAGTAGTATCTTTCTTGTTAGATACAAATTACATATTCTTTGTATTTTGTTTATCAATTTTTTTAATAGAATGCATTTTCTATGTTTTTCTTAATATATTATTTATTTTTAATGGTTTACATAAATGATAATATTTTTTTTTAAATTCATCTCAATTTCTTCTTTTATTTCAGTTGCTGTCATCATAATTTTTTTTTCTTAATTTTTTGCCATGGTTTCTTCTGGTAAAATTTATTAATAATTCTTTGCAATTTTTTTAACTACTTCTGTTTCTGTTTTAAAAATTTTTATCTCTTCATAGCAGTGTAATTTCAAACATTGTTGAATTGGTTTTTACTGTTTTGCTCCAGGTTGAGCGGCAATAAATTAAGCAAGGAATATAACGCGGATTCAAAAATTAAGTTTTATGAAACAATTACCGAGAACAAAAGATGTCAAAAAGCTATTACAATATATATTGTTGACTGCTAAATCTTGTTCTTTGTGTTTTGCAATTCTTATTCCTTTATAATTTTGAAATCATTTCCTCCCTCTTAGATGTATCAGAATATTTATTCTGATATGTACCATTTTCTTATTTTCACTTTCCGTTTTTTCTCTCTTCTTTATTGTATTTAACGAGTTTAAATTGTTTTATCTTTATTTACAATTTTTTCCTTCCTATACAAATTATTTATGTGTATGTTTTAAATTGTCATCTTTCGCAGTTTTTACTTTTGTGCGTTTACTGAATTTTTTTATTTTCATTGTAAATATCATCATTTTTCTCTATCTTCTCTTGCAATAATTGTTTTTTTTTCTTTTCAAACTTTTCCTTTTATAATTTTTTTACTATGTATTCTTTCTTTACCTATTCTTCCCCTTTCCTTTCTCGACATTTAAAATATCAATTGGCTGATAGCTCATTATAATCCCTGTATTTTCTCTCATTAATTACTGTTTCTTTTTTTTACTCAAGAATATGTATTGTCCTTCTGCTTTGATCATACTTTAATAAAAATTGTTCGCATATTTTTAATAATTTTCTTCTTGTAGAACTATGACTTTGTTGTTGTTTACCATTTTTTATTTACCACCGTTTCCTTACTTACCTTATTGTTGCATCAAATTTTTTTCTACAACTACTTTTTTAATTTTTTGTTTAAACTTTTTCTTGCTTTTTTTATATATTTTCCAAAATAGTTTGTAAGTCCGCACTTCTCCCCTTACTCCGTTTCATATATTTTTCTTCATTGTTCGCCTAGTTCAGTTTCTATTCTATGCTATTAACATCATCTTCGCCCTCTCATATTTTTTTCTCACCATAGAATTTTGCCATATTTCAAATATCATTAATTAACATCTATCTATTGTTTGCTCACTCTTCTAACTAACCTCAAATCACCCTTTTCATTTTCTTTTTCTCGCTGCAAATAGAATTTTTTATCTTTGCCATACTCCAAATATCATTAATTTTATTATTTTTATTGTTTTGTGCTTACCTCTCCTGTGTCATGTTTCTCTCATTTTTAATTTTTGTGATTTTTTTTGCCTTCTTCAACCCACGTTTTCATGTACTCTACCATCATCATCTTTTTCCTTTTCTAGTTTTTATTTTGCTTTTCCTTTTTTTAGTCCAAAGTCATTTTTAATATTTTTAATTTCCAACAATTTTCTTTCCTTTTAAAATATTTAATTTTTCGCTTCAATTCTCTCTTTTATCTGCCCTTTCAATTGTTTTTTCTTCTATTTCCCATCTTAAATATTGTCCTAGGGTACACGTTTTCTCTTTCCTTTTTTTCATTATCCTCCAGTTTCATTTTAATATCCACATTTATTTTCTATTTTTCTTTCAATTTTGTTTCTCTTAATCTGCGACACACAAACATTAAGATTAATTCTGCTTAACATTTATTTCTTGCATTTCTTGATTTCTTTTTTCATTGTGCTACTTTTATTGCTCCTTATTCCGCTTTTATAGTTCCCCCTATCTGTTCTTTCTAATTCCATTCTTGATCTACCTAATCTTCTTAAACGTTTTTTTTTAATTTCTAAGAAATCAAATCAATAGTTTTACTGAAAACATGTTTAAATTAAATTTGTCCAAATCGTTTTCAAACAAAATGACGAGTTTGGTTAAAAACAAAACTTATTTTACGTTTATATATTATTTAATTAAGTTGCATAACATTTCAAAGCTGTCATTATAATTTCTTTAAGAACCCAAGGGTTTGACGTATGTGTTGAAGATTGTTAAACCTACGAAGATAAAAAAAGAACATTACAGTAATGATATGAAATATCATTAACGTTCTTAAAAATTTCTTTCCACTAACGACATTGTAATGAAGATAATTTGTTTATCTCAAGTATAAGAAATACTGACGTTTAGTTTTAAAAATTGGTTTAATGCAATTATGACTTTTATTGGGGTAAGTATGATAGTTGACTTTTCAAATAATATTTTAATTGTTGATATTTTAGAAAGTGTACGCAGTGGTCTTAATGGGATTAGTAACCCATTTTGTCGCATGTGATTACGGTGGTTATCAGCAAAAATTCTCACCACCAGGAATCATCGCATTATCACAGTCAACCGCATAATTCTCCCCTCTCACTACAAACCAACCACCACATGGTTATTCACCACACAGTCCTCCTTCACAAAGTCCTCCTTCACATAATTCTCCTTGTATGTTCCTCCTTCACATAATCCTCCTTCACAGAATCCTCCTTATGCCGATCCTTCTTCACATACTCCTCCTTCACAAGACCTCCTTCATATGTTCTCCTGTATATGTTCCTCCTTCACACCAATCCTCCTTCACATAATCCTCCTTTATATAATCCTTCTTCACATACTCCTCCTTCACAATCCCCACCAAACTAATGCATCTCCGATGTGTACGTGCTCTCTAACTATGATCCCTTCTAGCAACGGTGGTGCTAACTATGGACCTAAGCAAGTATATCAGCAACCCCTACGATGGCAATGGTATAACTCGTGATTTTTGCTACATTAATTCAATTTAATAAGTAATAATGTTTTTCTTATTATAAACTGTAGATTAATAAAAAATTTAATATTAAATTGTTTATGTTTGCTGCATTAATTAAAAAAAAACAAGCATACGTCTTTCAATCCCCATCCTCAAGAGGCGGGCTATTCTAGAATTGGAGAGCTACTTGCGTACATGCGTGATTGCGATTGAACGTATGCTTGTATTACCGGATGAAAAAATCCTCTGAAAATCCACACAACTCTTGTGGTGGTCGAACCGAGGTTTCCAAATGGCAAACGACCGCAGGAGGAGATTATACCACATACCTACAACCCTCTGTAAGTTCAGGATCTTTATATCGGACGTTTCACAACAAAAACAATTTTTGTTTACAAGACGCTGACGTCACACACTCTTATTGGCTTTGATTTAAGTGAATTAAAGATTATTTATTTTGTTAAAAATAATGTAGTATTTGTACTAGTTATAACCGTTACCATATAGTTAGCAAAAAGCAAAATATTTCAATAAACCAATTGTCAGGTGGTTTTGTTTTTTGTTTGCCTGTTTTGTTCATTGGAATGTTAATTCAAAGACCATGTTTATAATTTTTTTCTTAAAATGATATTTCCACTGGCTACAAAAATCTTTGCACGTGTTTTAATTGCTCCAGGTATAATAGCATTTTCTCCATAAAATTATTGTCTATATAACTATAGTTTGGTTCGAAACCTTGTATCTCTCATTATTCTTTAATTTTAGTGAAGATTCTGACTTGTACCAATTTTTAATAATTTTAGTTGGTGGCTGAATCTCTGTGATTGCTCTCGAATAGTAACAAACCTAGTAAGTAAATTTTTCTTTGTGCTTATCTGTGTTTGATCATTTATTTAGAAGACGCTTAATATTCACTATTACATAACAAATACTCGCATACATAATCAAAATTAATATTAAAAAAAATAATTTAAACAAATTAAAATTACTTTCGACAAGAACGTCACCGAAATGTGTAACAAACTAGAAATACCCTTACAAAACACAATTTTTTTTTGAACAATACAAAAATACCCTCATTGTTACAACAAAAAAATTTAGACTTAAACAACAATTATTATTTGTAATAACATTAAATGTTAAATTTTTATTTTTTTACACAATTTCAATTCTCTTAATGAACTACCATTAAGTACATAATTTTAAATTTATCGATAAATTCGAAGAAATTATGGAGTGTCTTATATGCACCCAAACTAAAACTTCCTAGATTCTAGTAATAACTTTAATAACGTCATTTTTAGGTTAAGAATTATATTTATGTAGTACTCATGAAATTTAAAACTTGGACACCACAATTTCTGTAAACAAAAGTTTGCACATTGTGAAGCGGGCTTAAGGGTATCATTTACAATTCTAACAGCAGGTAGTCTCAGCAGGGGTTATCTTATAGAAGGACTGTAGAATGAATCATTACACTAAGCACGTTTTAGAAAATAGGTAATTTACGTTGCTTACTTAATTTTTTCTTTAAAGAATATATTTGAAGGTATCGCTAATTAAACACCATAGCTCGATTAATTATCGAATCAAAATTTTGTTTAGGAAATGTTTACAAAATAAAATTAGAAATAATTTTGATTTAAAAACGTCTACAAGCAATAACTTTTAAATTAAATCAAAAACTAAACATGGTTATTTGGGTTGACTGATTATTACTTATTTTTAAATAAATCTAACCTACTAATTATTGTAAGTTATTAAAAAAAATCATTAAACTCTCTATTCATAATATTTAGTCCTTACAAAATGTATATTTTATGACGTTTCATTTTTTCTGTAGTTAATATAAAAAGTGAAAATAAAAACTAAGGCAATTCTTATTGTCAACGTATATATTTAGTTTTTGACAAGAATTTATTACATAATTATAATTAAGATACCAAGTTATAGTTTAAAATTAAATGAAAACTTTTTTTTTAAATAAAGGTATTACTATATAAATAAATATAAGAAATCAATAATGGGTGTGACCTCCATTATTATTGATACATTCTTGGAGGCGTCTGCTCATTGACGCTATCAAGGTATCAATATAATTAATATTAATCGTTTCCCATGCGGTATCAATGGCTGCAATTAGTGCATTACGGTTTACTGGTATAAAATTTGGCCCTTGTTGTCTTCGGATAACAGCAAGTATTCGAGCCCAAACATTTTCGATAATGTTAAAATCTGGGCTTTTGCTGGCCAGGGTAACAGCTCCAAGTTATTTTCTCGTATCCAATTGCGCACAACCCGCGAAGTATGAATAGGGGCGTTGTCCTTTAACAACAAAAATACATTATGAAAATGTTAATTCAACAGATCCCGAACTATTTTTGGAGAAAGTATAGTGAAATAAGAATACTTACTTGTTGGAAAATATAATCTTCGTCTGGATAAAACACTTCGACTGAAGGTTTCATAATAGTTTCCAAAATATCTAAATACGCAGCAGAATCAAGACGTCCATCGATAGCCCAACAAACTCCTGGACCCCGCGCTAACCCAACCCCACACATTCACAGAAAAATAACCACTTCGTTTTTAGGACATATGTGATTATTTTCGTAACGAGTTCCTTCCATTCTAAAAACTTTTAGTGGTCCATCGTTGCGGCTATTGAACGTTTTTCGTCGCTAAAAATCACTCGATTCCAAAATTCCAAAGGTTCGTTCACATATCGCCTTGCAAATTCCAGACGACGTCTCATATTTTCGTCACTGAGAACTTCTTTCGCAGCAGCATTATACTTCTTTATTCCCATCTCCTTTAATCTTTTTGTGCAGTTATACGGCATCCGGGAAATGTGTATCTGCTATAGCCCTGGAGTATGTAGCAAATGGTTGTTCTGTTACGTAATGAAACAACTCGAGATCTTGAGCACGTGTAGATACTTTAGGTCTACCACTTCCGATGGCTCTTTCCAAAGTGTGTTCAAGATTCCATTTTACTCGGTAATGCCCTACGGTGCTTTTTGGTATATCTAACATACGTGAAATTTCACGCACGCTACGGCCCGCCGCTAATTCCGAAACAATCCGCGCTTTCAAATCAGCACCGAGATGAGGTGGCATTTTCACAACACTTGAAATTTTAAACTAAAATGGAATTTACATTTCTTACTTTATTTATTGGTTCACACTACCCTTCTCAAACAGTAGGTAATTGTTTATTTATTACATACTTCTAATGACCAATGTAACAACCCTTAGAGCAATATGACTCAAAGGAAGTAAATTAAACAAGCAAGGATATTCTATTGTTATTGAAACTTATTCATAAAGTAAAAGCCATTTCCTTATAATGCTAATGGACAGGATTTTCTTTTAAGTATTAAGATTACAATAGAGGACTTATAAACTTTCGAAAATATCTAATTATAAATATTTACACTGCAATTGCGCTTTTCCTTAATAATTTCTTAGCAATAACATACACGTTCTTGGTTTTAAGTTGTCATAAATTTGATATGATATAAATTTGTGTTTCTAATATTACATCACAAACTAATCTTTATTCGCCAAAAATTGTTGCTTAAGTTGTAAAGCTTCGTACACACCTGAACAACAAACCGAGCAACAAACATAACAACGAACCGAAAGTCAAACAGAACGACAAACGATCTTTTATGATTTCCACAATCCGAACAACAAACGGAACGTTTGTGCTGTTCCATAATTATTTTCAGTAGTTTTCAGTTCATATATATTTATTATTGAGAAGAGAAAATTGCGGAAAACAAGAAGATAGTGCCAACCAAATTTTACGCACAAAGAAGAGTAAAAATTATAATTTACTTCGCTTTTTTTTATTTTGGAAATTTCCCGCCCAAATGATGCTAATAGGGACATCATTTTTTTCTTGCATTCTTAAACACTGATTAATTTAAAACATTTTTCTTCTGTCAACTCCATAATATTACCTAAAACACAACAAACCCACAAAAGGAGGACAAAAATAAATAATTTAATTCTCCCGCATAAGTTTGTTCGCCGTTTTGTTTAGATTCGTCCAAACCTGCAAACGCATTCGCGCGCATTTTCTTTGATGTCGGAGAAAAACCGACAAGTTGCGGGAACGCCGCAAACCGTTCGTGGAACAATCAGGACTTGCGAATCTGTTCTAAAATTCGTACGTAGCACCGTCCAAATTAATGTTCCGATTGCCGTTCGGTTCGTTGTTCTGTTTGTTCCTCGGTTTGTTGTTCAGGTGTGTACGAAGCTTTACAATAAGCATATTAATATGAACTATATCTTATGAAAGGAGAGTTATGTAACTATAATTAACGACTTAACGTTACGTTAGTAGATTCCATTTACTATTTACACATATTTTCTTGGAACATTCGATAATTAACTATCGGGATATGATGACCCTATACTTCGCAGGTTGTGCGCAACTGGATACAAGCAAATAACTTGGAGCTGTTACCCTGGCCAGCAAAAAGCCCAGATTTTAACATTATCGAAAATGTTTGGGCTCGAATACTTGCTGTTATCCGAAGACAACAAGGGCCAAATTTTATACCAGTAAACCGTAATGCACTAATTGCAGCCATTGATACCGCATGGGAAACGATTAATATTAATTATATTGATACCTTGATAGCGTCAATGAGCAGACGCCTCCAAGAATGTATCAATAATAATGGAGGTCACACCCATTATTGATTTCTTATATTTATTTATATAGTAATACCTTTATTTAAAAAAAAACGTTTTCATTTAATTTTAAACTATAACTTGGTATCTTAATTATAATTATGTAATAAATTCTTGTCAAAAACTAAATATATACGTTGACAATAAGAATTGCCTTAGTTTTTATTTTCACTTTTTATATTAACTACAGAAAAAATGAAACGTCATAAAATATACATTTTGTAAGGACTAAATATTATGAATAGAGAGTTTAATGATTTTTTTTAATAACTTACAATAATTAGTAGGTTAGATTTATTTAAAAATAAGTAATAATCAGTCAACCCAAATAACCATGTTTAGTTTTTTGATTTAATTTAAAAGTTATTGCTTGTAGACGTTTTTAAATCAAAATTATTTCTAATTTTATTTTGTAAACATTTCCTAAACAAAATTTTGATTCGATAATTAATCGAGCTATGGTGTTTAATTAGCGATACCTTCAAATATATTCTTTAAAGAAAAAAATTAAGTAAGCAACGTAAATTACCTATTTTCTAAAACGTGCTTAGTGTAATGATTCATTCTACAGTCCTTCTATAAGATAACCTCTGCTGAGACTACCTGCTGTTAGAATTGTAAATGATACCCTTAAGCCCGCTTCACAATGTGCAAACTTTTGTTTACAGAAACTGTGGTGTCCAAGTTTTAAATTTCATGAATGTACATAATCAAATTATGTTGATCAATCTACTTATTCAACCTACATATTTGACCGACGCGACGCGTTTTTTCTTCCCATAAGAAATAGGGTCAAGAAGAGGTAATTTGAGATATAAGACCAGTCTTTAATTTAGATTACGATAAAACTTTTATTAATTCTTCTGATGATGCACACATTTTATATGCAAAATAGTGAAAATTGATCTAAATTCAGACTGATTTTTCTAAAAAATTATACGGAACATTTGAATGAATCAATTGAGGGGTGGATTCGAGGTTGATGCTATCTATTTAAATTTCAAAAAACATTTAGAATTACTAGTATCATACTAGCATGTTCTAAGTATTATATATGTGGTAAAACTCAAATTGTAAAAACATCTTTGCAAAACAAACCCAGGCCTGACTTTAGTGTAATCGGGAGTTCCTCAGAGTTCTTATCTTAGTCAATCTTTTTTTTTCTATTAATTATTAATATTGTTCTATGTGTTGAATTTTTTCTTTCTTTTATTTACCGATAATATCAAGTTGTATAAAACCAATTGTTGTCTGGAAAATTGATTGCGCTTACAAGAAGATCCAGGATGTATTCTTAAATGTTAAAACTATTTTAATTAAGCAAATAATTTTAATTGCTTTAATAAAATAAAAAAAAATTTTTATTATTTTTATAGTTTTAAATCTTAAAATAAAAATAAATTTATGTGTCATTATGTGAAAATAAATATTTCAATTCAGAACACAAATGAAATTTATCTTCATTTTTGTTTTTTTTGTCTTAATTCTAATTCTTGATATGATAAAGATTAATGAACATTTTAGGTCTCACTAAAATGTAGGGACTTTTAGTTTAATGTGTTCTAAAATGGAAGATGCTAAAGTAAATATTTATTGTTTAAAAATAAATTAGAACTGTGTGCATTAGAAGAAAGCAAAAAAAAAATCACGCTAAGCTTGGAACCCTGCGGCACTTCGTTTTTAGAACTCTTCAAGTTGATAATTCATTCCCGATTTGGACTCTAAAGCCGGGTTCACACGGAGTCGTAAACTCGGTGAGAATACTACTCGTTCTGCGCATGTCTTACGACTGCTTAATTTTCACGACTTATAATATACGACCGAAGGTTCACACGAACTAGTGTTTGAAAGGCGTCTCGCGACCAGAAACGACGAACCTCCGCTAAGGTAGGTGTTTTACGACTAAACCGGTCGTGTTCAATCAACATGGTGTTCGTGTCTTTTTGGTGTTGGTCAGTCGGTTACGGTGTGTAGTACTTTATGTGTTTTCCTGTTTGTGTGTGCGGTTTGTTTTTTAAAAAAAAAACAAATTTCAGCACATTACCTATCACTCCAAATCCTGAAGCTTGCGGACGATTCCCTTAGCGCTATACCGTGTCGTAAGCTTTTTCAAGATCAAAGAAGACAGCGACAAGTTCTTTCATACGGAAACTTTCTAATATTTCTTTTTTTATGTATTCGCGGGATCATTTCCATTCTTCAGAATCGTAAGAATCACGGCTTCTTTTAATCAATATTTTTTAAAATTTTGTAAAATTTGAAACGAGGTTCATTTAATTCTAAAATTGATCTCGGTCAGATTTTTTTTGGCACCCTGCAACCGCTAGTGTTTGAAAGGCGTCTCGCGACCAGAAGTAGACCGCCGCTAAGGGTGGGTGTTTTCACGATAAACCGGTCGTGTTCACTCCAACATGCCGGAGTAATCACGACCGATCTATTTTGAGTCGTTGACGACTCTCACTACCACGACTACCGGTTCACACCAGGTAGTGATCACGACTAACTCTCCTAATAGTAGTATTCTCGCCCAGCTTCTTTTGTCTAAAAAAAATAACAAATTTCAGCACATTACCTGTCACCCAAAATCCTGAAGCTTGCAATCGTCCATTGCCTAGCGCTATACCGTATCGTAAGCTTTTTCAAGATCAAAGTAAGACAGCGACAAGTTCTTTCATACATGGAAACATTCTAATATTTATTTTTAGTATTCGCGGGATCATTTCCTTCTTTCAGAATCTGTATAGCGAATCACGGTTTTTTAATCATATTCTTTCTAAAATTTTTGTAAAATTTGAAACGAGGTCCATTATTTAAATTGATCTCGGTCATATTTTTTTTGGCACCCTGCAACCGCTATAATGTTATGGCACACGTCTGTAATATTTGTTGCGTTCTTGCGCTTAGCTTTTAAAGCGATCAAATTTTGTACCCTTATTTTAAATACGTTAAATAAAAGTTGCTTTTCCCCAGCCAGTCGTACTCGTTGGTTTCACCTTGGTACGGGTAGTACGTCATACCGTACCCTCCATGGTTTGTTGTTTTCATCATCGCTGGCTATGCACCTACAACTGCTTTTTCAAACAGCCTAATAGTTCAGAGACTACTAAAGCTTTTCTGTAAGTATCTCATTGGGCATGCGAAAGCCGTCACTTTTTGGGAAAAACAAAATGTAAATTTGTTTCTGAGCAACATGGTTATAGGAAATGATCGCTGTTGTGTAGGTGATCTAAGTAACCGTGGGCAACGTCCAACTGCCAAAAGGAAAGATTTACAATAAAAAACCCCTTAGATCTTGTGTAGTCGACGACGCGTTCTACGGACGTTTTGAAACATACGCTGGTGATTCCTTCATAAATAGTTATAAGCGTTGAAATAGCCGACTATTTTAACTCACCTTTAGTGCACACCAAGAGATCTTTACAATATAAAGGACTATCACTGCTTTTGATGATTAAAAATGGGATTTGCGTGTGGATTTTTACATGAACCCACATCCACGTTCATTTTTCTGCCATGGTCACTATCATTAATGGGTTAACGATCCCCGACAGAGATAACCCTACTCTCTGATGCATCCTTGCCCATGACACTTTCATCTATATTAATTAGTTTTCATTTTTCAGTAACTACCAGGTGGCAAGGGAATTTAATAGGACAGTTTGTCCCCTGGCCCACTAAAGAGTTGAGGGTCATGTGTTCGCTGAGACCATACACGGTAGCGTCCAGGCCACTTGAGGGGGATATAATAATAATATTTTTAATATTAAACCAGTGTTGTAGTGGTATCTTTTCTGAGTGTCCTCCCGGCACTTGGATTGGTGCAGGTCTAAGCTAGCAGCCTTCCTGAAAAAGAAATGTCATAGATTAGCCACCTAATTATGCAGCAGCTTGCCAAGATCCGTCAACCTTCTACCTTTCTCTTATTGTGGTCTTTTCGATGGTATTTCTACTGTGATGTGCTTCCTCTCCTGCATTACCTCAATCTGGCTTCCATCTTCATTTGGAAAGATTTTTGTCGCACTTTCCGTTTTATCATACTGAGTGTGCACTACTTAACCATGCCAAGATGCATTCATATATCTGTGGAAAACTCTTCTGCTATCGTTAGCATTTGATCTAGTTGTTGCTTCGTTGCTGTCATCACCTTCTTAGATGGTCCATATACAACAAGTGGTTTATTCGCATTATTTAGGTATCATCCTGGTTGATGGCAAATCCATACTTGGTTAAATTAGTTTTTGCGACATAGGTTCATCACTAAGCAAACCATAGTGTGCTTAATAAATACCCCTAAAATATTCTTCTTAATTTGAATATAATTGATGCTAAAGCTGTAGGGAGTTCCATTTAAGTGTATTTTAGTATTCCACCTTGACATTGCATGCTGAAAGTTGAGAATAGAAGGATCAATCCTTTAGATTTTTAGCACCGGTATTAGCCAGTCATGAGAAACTGAATTCAATGCCTTCTTGTAATCGACGTATGTTTGATTCCTGATCACGGAATCAATTACTAGTTGTTCCTACAGCCCATTGTATTCTTCACACAACCCTTGGTTATACCGCCAACAATGATCATTTATTCAGCAAATAATGCAAGAGGTTGGATCTTGTATAATGTTGGAAGGCAAGTGACTGGCTGATATTTTGCCGGATTTTCTGTGTTTTGGGTCCTTTGGTAGGTAGGTTGCACCGTCCTGGTGAGAAACAAAGGCATAGTTTGGGGTTTATCTAAAACATCTATTAATAAAGATGATCATCTTTTCATGTCTACACCACAGTCTTTTCAACCAAAGGTCAACCGTCTATCTCTTTAATTTTGTGAATACTTTTTGAAAACATTTCCTCCACAGTAAATGGTTGACGCTTCATTTCGTCATAATTGTTGGGGCAATAATTTTTATGCTCGTTGATCCAGACGACAGTAGGTTCTGACTGTACAGATGAGGCTAAGTTGATTTACCCAAGATTTCAATAGAAAGTTCTTTCAGATTTTGAAAACATGGAATTATCTTGCTTTATTTTTGGTTTCTTGATCAAGAGATTGTTATGCGGTGTTATTTTCTGTGGTTGTAATGCATGCTTGCTTGCATGGCTTGATCCTCGCCGATATTTGAGATCTTACATTATTTGGTCAATGAGATAGCCGCGTAAGAGACGTCTGCGGAGACTCTGAAACGTGCGGGTAAATATTTGTACGTAAATATTTACTAACTCTCCATGTATCCTTGTGAGTTTAACTTCAGCAAATCGGCGAACTGAGTGGATCAGTGCCACTATATTCAATATTGATCTTTCCATCTCATTCCATGTTTTTGAAATAATGTTGTTTCTTAGGATAGTTTGATATTGATATGGTACTTGTTGCCTTCGTTGAGTTTAGTGGTAAGTTTGCATTACAAAATGCTTGGTGGAGTTTTTGTTTTGAAACCAATGATGTTCTGACCTAGATTTCTCACTCTGTAGCATATACGCAGTGGAAATTGTTCATTTCGGGCGTGTCGGTCTAGGGTAATCCCGACCAGTGGATAGCTGATCGAAGTTCTCGGTGCTGAGCACCTTCGGTAGTGAGTCAATACCCGGTCAGATCATCCCTCCTGGTTGTAATTTTGTCTGAGTTGCTGTTAAAATTCTAACATATTAAATGACAGTGGCTCACCTGTCAACTTCTGCCATCAAGTGTTCGCATGTGAACATGTCCAGGCCTGCCAAACATGCTCTGGAGACCCCTCGTTTTAAGGCGACTTTCCTGCAGGCTTTTTTCATTCCTTGTCTCCATTTTCTGAGATGTCACCGATTTACCCTGTCCGGTTTTTTATTATTATTGATCTATTATTATTATTATAAAAACTGATTATAGTGGTCAAAATACATAAATTTATCTGATTAATTAAAAAACATTGTATGTAAAATAACTCGTTACTTTTTAATGAACCCGTATACAAAACTGTATGAAGTTTTTGTTGTTTTACAGGTAAAAGTTATAGTAATTAAAAATATATTTCCTAGTTAGTGCCAAAATGAGAATCAATTCATAGAAAATTTAAGTAATTATGAGCATGGATCAACATCATTAATGTAAACGAACCGATTTTGTTGTTTATTTTTTTCAAAAATTATTACACCTGTATAAAAATATCTAATACGATTTTTTAAAATTCACCCTTTATTTTGATAAATATGGTCATTAATTATAAATCATGAAATCATTGTGTTATACCTATATCGCCTAAAGAAATGTTTAATCATTAGGTGATACTAAATTGTTTATTAGTTTAACAAATTAATATGTGTATTAACTTATTAGTGATAAAACTATTATGGAAATGTGTTTGGTATCAAAACTGTAGCGAACGCACGACATGAACAAAAACTGGGTAATTACAAACAATTTTTTAAATAATACGTTAAATTTTAGGTTTTTTTTATTTATTATTGATTATCAATATTACTGTGTGAAGAACAATTGCTTGGGAAATTATGTTAAAACGCGAAGAAATCGATTACGAAACTCTTGAGCAAGATTTCCTATACTCAGTAATTTGTTCGGCTTCAAACGACAGAAGAACTGGCTAAACCACATATAGAAAATGTTGTTACTGAGTCTACCACCACCCTCGTATTCATGGAATTTGGAAACTATTTTTAGACCTTCATATGTAGAAAAGGATGATAGAAAACAAACAAAACTCAATTATGCCAACGGAAATTGGTTTCTATAATAGTGGCGCAATGGATAATGAAAAATAATACCAGCACTGATAACATTTCACAAGGTTCTATTGTTTACATAAATCCAAGATGGCAATGGTGAAAGCTACAAAAAACAAATATTAGTGAGCGATGGTTACCACACTGGATGGTTCCGTAATTTACACAATACAAAAAAACAACACTGGTCCAATTTTTAACAAATCAAACACAGGAGTGGGCGATAACAAAAACGCATTCTGCTTAGCATAACATACTTAAATCTCTGAGTGGTGCTGAAATTGGTAATGATGTTCTGTATCTTACTGTCATATAAAAATGGCAGCGGTTCTATTAGGTAGTTACGGAATGAGCGAGATGAACTTGTAACACCTCATAATTTTAGCAATTCTGGTATGTATGACCTTACAAAGTAAACCAAATACCAATAAACAGACATCTAAAACCTTGGTAATGATGGTTCAGTAATTTACACCATCCAAAAAGTGGCGGTTCTATGGGTCGTTATAGCAATTTAATCAAATTAAACTTGTAACAGATTATAAATTTTAGGTGATTCCGGCTCCTATACCATACAAAATATACCAAGTACCAACAAACAGACGAATTTTACAAATATGTTTGAATCCTTAAGAATCGAGGACAAAAGCATTCTGCAGGTAGCCAAACACTCACACCTATAGGTAACGATGTTCAGTAATCTACACCATACAAGATGGTGATGTTTCTAAAGGTAGTTATGGTAATTTACGCAAATTAAATTTTCAACACCTCATAATTTTAGGCAATTCTGGTATGTACACTTTACAAAGTAAACCAAATACCAATAAACAGACATCTGAAAATTTTGGTAACGATGGTTCAGTAATTTACACCATCCAAAACGATGGCGGTTCTATGGGTCGTTATAGCAATTTAATCAAATTAAACTTGTAACAGATTATAATTCTTAGGTGATTCAGGCTCTATACCATACAAAATAAACCAAGTACCAACAAACAGACGACTTTACAAATATTTGAATCCCAAGGAATCGAGGACAAAAAAAGCATTCTGCAGGTAGCCAAACACTCACACCTATAGGGGTAACGATTTGTTCAGTAATCTACACCATACAAGATGGTGATGTTTCTAAAGGTAGCTATGGTAATTTACGCAAATTAAATTTTCAACACCTCATAATTTTAGGCACCCTGGTATGTATACACTTTACAAATAAACCAAATACCAATAAACAGACATCTGAAAATTTTGGTAACGATGGTTCAGTAATTTACACCATCCAAAACGATGGTCTCTATGGGTCGTTATAGCAATTTAATCAAATTAAACTTGTAACAGATTATAATTTTAGGTGATTCCGCTCCTATACCATACAAAATATACCAAGTACCAACAAACAGACGACTTTTACAAATATGTTTGAATCCCAAGGAATCGAGCATTCTGCAGGTAGCCAAACACTCACACCTATAGGTGGTAACGACGGTTCAGTAATCTACACCATACAAGATGGTGATGTTTTTAAAGGTAGTTTGGTAATTTACCCAAATTAAATTTTCAACACATTATAATTTTAGGCAATTCCGGTTCCTACATTATACAAAATATACCGACTAACAATAAACAAACAACTTTCACGAATAAGTTTGAATCTCAAGGGAGCGACACAACAAAAAGCATTCTGCAGGCAGCGACTTACTTACATCAATAACCTACGACGACAAAATTACCAAAATTATTCAAGATAAGCAACCAAATACTGCTCATTATGGAGACGTATTTTTAAAACAATAAAGAGACTAGTGGAATTAATTCTAACTACATTCAAAACGATAAAGAAAGTGTTAACAAACAATCGTCATCACCTTCCAAAACCGGTGTAAGTTATAGTAGAACCTAACGCACTCCAGCAGTACAAATAATAAAGGGAACACGTCGACGTCAAACGACCAAAATACCATGGATTCAAATCGAGTGATTGTTGTTTGTACGGATCCTACTACTGGGTCGTGGGAAAATATGAGTCGTCTAGTATTTTAGAAGAATACAAAGATGCGATGATTGAAAAGGACGGAGCAGCAGAATGGGCAGCGATTACTGACAATTCGACTTCTTTGTCACTACCTGCTCAACTTATTGTACGAAACATATCAATGGTAGTACGTGGAAAAACTCATTATTGCCAAATTGTCAAAATAGAAAGCAACTTAAACCTTCAAGGAACCAGAACCATTCCATGGTAGTTGAAGTAACATATATAAAGTAACGGTACCGAGCGTACAACCGTCGGCTGAAATCATTCTTGACGTAAATACAAATAACAACCCAATCATAGCAACAGAAATTACATCAACTGGATTGCAAGAAAATCAAAGCAACAACCCCTCCATCAATAAAAATACCAATGATAAGCGACACCACCGATAAATGGGTATTGATATTCCTTCTCACTCAACAGGAAGCACATATTTTGAATCTAAAATTCAAGCAAGTGCAGAATCAATCGAAAGTATAACAAACACTGGATCGACTTTATTCGAATCACATCTCACGACGTCATCTAAGAAGAAAGACAATGAAGCTTTAAAAGAATCTGAAGAGACTGATAAAAAAGAGTCGTTGTTTATTTCGCATCATAAACAAGACTCTGGTCAGGATTTACATATTTCATCTTATTCAGGTGATAAACATTCTAAGGATAAAATTTTTTATTCCAAAAAACCGCAGACAAGTGCTCATGGAAGTATTCCGTATTATTCTACCCACGTTTATTACCATTCTGATGAAGCAAATTCTAAACCATCAGATTCTGATGAAACTATTTTTATTTCGAAACCGATTAAGATAGTAGAGGATACCGAGGAAAATGATAGCAAAGAAATGATTATCAAGTTTGATGAAGAAGATGACGATGATATAAGCAGCGATTTTGAAAAGATAAATAAGGAAGCAAAATATGCTGTGTTCTCTTCGGTTAGAATGTTAATTGTACAATTTATAATTTGTTTAACGTGATTAGATTATTATTTTTTTATTTTATTTATTTATTGTAATTTCTCGTTACCTTACGTTGTGAAGCAAGTAGGTAGTTGTTTTTTTCTTATCATTAGTATTATGTTGCAATTTGCTTTATTTTCCAATTTTTTTGCTTTAACACCTTTTCTTGTTACCATGATCTGTCCCTTTTTGTTGATTTTTGTATCAATTGGTGATGTCTTTTATCCATTAACCATAATCTTCCATTTTAACTTGTTCTTCATTTCTTCTAGAAATTTTATTCTCTGTATTTTCTCATGTCTTTTGATTCTTCAAACAACTTTTGACCTCGGCCTCTCCACGTAGTGCTTTCATTTCTATGAAACGTCTCCTTTACCAAGGACATCTTGATTTCTTCCCTCGGGGACTTTTTCTGGTTTTCGATTTTATTCTCAACATCTACATTTTATCAGTGTAATGTCGTTAATTGAAAATCTTTGGCTTTTCTTATAAATTAAAAACGAATTTTTAGAAAGCAGTTGAAATAGTCTTAAGTTATAAGTCAGGAAAGGTTTCTAGTCCGGACTGTAATATTAAATCTGCCCCGGATTCATATTTAGAAAAAAAACTTGAACTGAAAGAAGGTAATAAAAATCTCGCTGGAAACTTAAGACTTTTTATGAAATGCTATTGTTTATCTCTTTACTAGTGTGTTTATTGATTTCTTTTTGTGATTTTTCATGCATTAGCGCCTTGATGTGGGTGTTTCATGTCTAAATTTTTAAATAAAAATAAGAGTTTCGACTTTAGTTTGATTTTTACCCCTTATCTTAACATATTAGAGTACAAACTTAATATAGCATGTTGCTTTTGACTGTATGTAATTTTTACTTTTCTTCAATAGTTCACTAGAGAATGATAACCCAAAAATATCGTGGAGCAGAGCTCCAACAGTTGGAACTTTCAAAGGTTGATCATGGATGATGGGGCTTTAATAACAAAAAAAGTAGGTATAGATTCGAATGACTATTTCAAGTATTTTTTAGCACAAAGCCAAAACTCTTAAATAAAGGAGTACCCTTCTGTAACAGATATATGTAAGCAAAAGCGCTCGTATAAGTATTGATAAAAAAGAAAACTGGAAGTACGTGAAAAGCAACATACCCATTTTGGAATCTGAAAATGAAAGATAAATATGACCAAAGAAAAAGCGTAAATTTTAACTGCAGATAGTCAGTGCTAGTACACGTCGGGGTCACCATTTCACCATTAGGTATAAGTAACCATTTAAAAATGGAAAACGACGTCTGTAACCTTGAATTTATTTCTATGTGTGTTATGACACTCTGACTTACAAACCGTATCAGTGAGTGTAGTCATCCCAGTGGTATACAGCAAGAGGTTTCAAACAGCTATAATGATAATGAATCATTGTCTACAATCCGATGTCAAAAGTTTAAGTAGTGGAGGTGAAAGATGGTATAGTTTGGGCAAGTTACGAAAAACTGATTAATTTTTGAAAAAGTTTATGAGTTTCGAACACTAAAATTTAACGTTTTCTCAAAATTTGTTGTTTGTTCACATTTACTTTCGATCACATCGTTGAATTAACACACATTATAATTTTTCATTTTTATTAATAAATAACTAAATAACAATCTTACATACATAATTAAAAACTATTCAACAATTAAATTAAACTAAAGTCTTAACGGTTTAACCAATCGCTTGCGGCGGACATTATCGAATTTAGTATTGAGAACTTGGTGGATCAGCATAACCGGAAACCCCCACGCTGATGCTTGGAAGATTAATATTAAAATAAGAGAACAAGCTAAGAGCAAATTCAATATTTGTCGGAAGATGCTGATGAATATAAGTGTGAATCCGCAAGTTTGGAGCTTTTCCAAAACGAGGTTGGTAATGGGAATAATTAAATCCCAATTATCATTGAGAAGATGTTGGAGGCGGCCGAATAATTCGGTTTTAAACTGAATAACAGCTTCCAAAACCGGAAAAGTTCAACGTGTGGTGCTAATACGGCATGTTTGTCGACAGTGATGCCGACTCCAACGGAAGGTTCTGGAACATGTAATCCGTATGAAGGAGCTGGGTGGGCATACGAGTTGAATTCGTGTCGATGTTCATGTGGAAAAACAGAAGCACCTTGGTATTCATGCGGCACGTTGTTAAGAAGAAACGATAACGAAGTCAAGGAATCAACGAATGATTCTGCGTCATCCAAATCAAAATCTTGCCGTTTTTTACGAGTTTTTGAAGTAGAAGGCAATGCAAGAGCATTGGTTACAACCATAGACAAAATCTGTAATGGTAATAAAGATTGTATTAGCTTTATGCATACGTTTAAAAGAAAACAAATCACTTACCAAAGACATAATCAAAAGTTTCATTTTTCAAAATAAATAGTTCGGTATGATAGTTGTTCACATGAAACTGAATGTACTGCAAAAATTGATACACTTTTATACTAAATTGTGGGGTTAATCTCCAGTTCATTTTTGCAGTTAATGAGGAATTTCGTTAATTTGCACTACTTGCATATTTGTTAATTGCATCAAACTTATGCACTTTCTATTGCACGTTAATGTGTAAATTTTAATCAACAAGAGTATTTAAAGAAATCTTAAGGTTTGGAAAAATCAGTTCTGCTTTTGATTTGCTTCATCAAACTCATTTAACAATGGCAGTGCTTTTCTTAACCATTTTATTGGTAAGTGTTTAATTGTTTGTGATTTATTTTTATTTTAACCATTGTATTTCAGCTGCAATTACTCAGTGCTCACACCGCATCAATTCCTAACGAACCACCAGTAGAAAATAAAAAAGAAGTAAACGACACGCAACCAGAAGAATCCGGCATTCTCGAAACGTTTGCTTCTTTACAATTACCACAACTTTTGAGCCCCAGTCAATCTAACCTAGAAGATTTAACATCGTTTCCTTACGAACAATACCACGACGTTCCCAATACGTATGGACTACCACCTGAACCGCAACCATCTTTTTGGTGTATCCGTCAATACGCAAGCTGTTCTAGCACCAAAACTTGAAATCATTCGATTTCTTGAAGCATTTATTAATTTAACAAGCGAACTATTGGCTCGGCTCAAAATCTTTGAATGAAAACTGGGATCTTGGACGTGCTATACTAAACGTAATTATTGAAAATTACAAAAACTACAAGTTTTTCTGTTGAAAGGCGTTGGGTTGTTAAGAGGACTCCTTGAATTAGTGTTGAATCTGTTCTCAAATTGGAGCCTCACGTTACCATCACTTACATTGGGAGCTACAACACCGCCACATCCTATACCGCATCTTACTTACGGACTTCAACCAGGAGCATCAGTGATAACCACCAATTTTACGGGACCATAACCAATTTAATTGTAACAAAAACATATTAACTTATAAAATAAACAAAAAAACATTAAAATCTATTTCTTTTAATTTTTTATTATTTGATTCAAAAACCAAGCATAAATGGAAAAAATAATTCAAAAATTTTGGCCAAATTTTACGAAACAACTACTGTTTAATTTTGTTGTAATAAAAGTTTCAAAAACTGAATAGGGTTAAGCATTAAAATTGAGTACATAGGTTAGTATAATCAAAAAAACTACAAAAAATTTTTTTTTCTAACAATGAACATTCTGTTAATGTTCCCTATTCGTTGTTTAAGCTACTGTTTTGATTTTAGATTTGCGATGACCTAAATTAGGAGCTGGATAGTGTTAATTAATGACTTCGTTACACCACAAACTGGGAGTTTCAAAGCTAATTTAAAAAAAAAGCCGAAGATTATTTACTATATTTTTTTCTTTTTACGGCTTCAGCTGTTGAATTAGGTTCAAGGAAGTAAAAGCTAAGTAGAAGCAACAAGTTTAAACGTTTGTCTTTCGATCAGGTAGTTAAAGATGTGAATTTGAATTTTGTTATCCTTCATAGAGAATATAGTAGATAAAGATCATTAACACATCTTTTAAAATTGGAAAAAAAGCTTGTAACCATATTGAGAATAGATTCTAAACATGAGCATTAAAGAGAATCAAAGTTGTCCAATAAAATTAAAATTTTTAAATAGTTCTATAAAAAGAGGTCCGTCAAGTTAGCCGTTGACGAATTTAAAATTATGTTATCTAGAAATTTAGTACCAATTTTGTGTTTTAGAGATAATTAAAAATTTGTGCTAGTATATTTAAAAAGTTATTAACAAAAACAAATGGGTACGGACGACTTCACACTTCACATGATCAATTCATGAACATTTTTGTTATTGGGTATAATTTTGTGCTATTTTTACTAATAATTAAAAATTTGTGCTGGTATTTTTAAATGTTTTATAACAAAAGAAAATGGGTACATCCGACTTTACGTAGCTATACCCACATGACCAATTTGACATTATTGACACTGTATAATTTTGTGTTATTTTTGATAATTATTAAAAATTTTGCGCAAATATATTTAAACGATTATTAACAAAAAAATGGGTACAATCGACTTTACGCAGCCATACCCACCTGACCAATTCCATATTATTACTTACGGTATAATTTTGTTCTAGTATATTTAAAATTATCAAAAAAAAAAAAAAATAATAAATGCGTACAACCGACTTTAATCAATTTTTTTTCAAGGAATAATTTTGTGCTATTTATAGCTAATAACTAAAAAAATGTACTAGTATATTTAGAAGTTATTAATAGAAGAACAAACGGTTGCATTATCAAATAATTTTTTACAGATTAATATATTCTTACAATATTACCTAATCAAATTAAAAATGTACCCATGGCAATCTTTTATGATGATAGAAATAAAAACATGTACCTTACTTTTGTCAACCTAAAATTAATCTAGTCTAAAATATACATAAAGATATCAATAGTAGTAGTCTTTAATCGTAGATAATCTTCTTAGCACACATTAGGTTAATTTTATACTGGTGTAATTTTTGGTGTGTAGTCTTCGTAAAAAAAAGTTACCTAGTAAAAAAATAAATGTAGTGTTAACTAATCACCTAGTAATTTTGTGCTTTTATTGCTGATAATTAAATCAAGTGTTTACCAATCAATTAACAGAAACATATGAGTCCGGCTATATTGTTATCCAGATTTTTACCATTAAACACATTTTTTATAGTATGTCAATCTCAACTAACATAACTTGGCAATAAATAATGTCATCATAGAACAGATAATGACTACTACATATCTAAGATAGAAATATCCAACGATAAAAACATTTATAAAAAGTTAGACAGCAAGTAATGAAGGAAGCAAAAATCTCCGGCTACTTCAAAGATGTTACATGGAAAAATAAACACACGACAACTTAAACCACAAAGCAATGGTCAGACAGTAACGACATACACAGCAGAAACCTGTGCGGATACTAAAAAAGAACCAGACAATTACTACAAACAAGTCAGATAAATACCCTTCAAACTATAGTAAGGAAAACGAGAAGAGGCAGAGTAACGAATAGGAACATCAGAGGTAAATGTGGAATAGCACGCATAGCGAAATTGGTCAAAAGCAGAAAAAAGCATAGATTGAGCACATAAAAAGAGCCGGAGACAATGGATTAATTAAATTAGCTAGAGACCTAAAACCACGAGGAAAATGACAACTTGGAAGACCCCCAGAAGAATTGGAGGAAAGCTGGGTATCCATATCAGTCAAAACAGATTTCGGTCTACATAAAAGAAAAAAAAGACTTTTATTGATGACGTCAAGTTATTTAAAAGAGTGTATGGTATAGGCATTTATAACAGCTTTACTAATAACAACCAGTCAAAACATTTTTCAAAATCTCCTGAGGGTTACAAGCAGACATTCAAGGTAACCACAACTGCTATGGGATTATTTAAAATTTACGAGAAAAATTTATTTCGCATAATCCGCATGGCTTCTGACTAAGTTGAAGTTACATTGGTTTGGGATGTACATTCCGCGGAAAAGTGACGCGCATTATTTTAACGATAAACTCAATAAAAATTATAGTAAAATTGGTGATTTAAAATTAAACCATACTGGTTTAATACAGTTTAATCATTTTTATAGATAGTTAATAATTAAAACAATAATTTATCGCAAAGTTACGTAAGGAACATTACAAAAAAAATTGAACTTTGGATAAATATTTTTTTGAAAAAATTAAAAATTTCCGCCGCCAATGTTAAACCGTTGATTGAAATTTCAATCAACGGTTAAACACCTACGTTAGCTTTCTTCTATTTCAGGCGCGTTTAGTAGTTTTCCAACTTTTGGTTTTTTTCATTTTAATCAGCATTCTATGACTTACGTACTTTACTAAATTAAACTTTGAAATTATTTTGTTTCCTAAAATTAAAACTTGGCGGCACCAATCTTAATCCCCTATATTACAGAGAAGGCTTTCCTTTACCAAGCCTTTATAACCGTTTTTCAGATCTTTGCTTTTTTTTGGTTTTAATATGGTTTAAAATTTGAGTTCTATAACATACGTACTAAATTAAACTTCCAATTTATTGTTTTTTTAAATTAAATTAATTAATTAAATTTTTCAAATATTTGCTTTTTTTAATTTTAATGAGACTTAAAGCTTATGCGTTCTATGGCACGTACTTTACTAAATTAAACTTCAAAATAATTTTTTTCCTAAAATTAAAGAATTGCCGCCGCCAATCTCACACATTATATTAAAAAGAGGCTTTCCTCTATTAGGATTTCTTAGCTGTTTTTCGAAATATTTGCTTTTTTAGTTTATATGAGATTTAAAGCTTGCGTTCTATGGCACATGTACTTTACTAAATTAAACTTTAAAATAATTGTTTTCCTAAAATTAAAATTGCCGCCACCAATCTCAAGATCACATTAAGAAGGAGATTTTTTCTCTACTAGGTCCTTTTAACTGTTTATTAGAATTTTGATTTTTGTTGACGCTTATTTAGGCCTAAAGTTTGCGTTTTATAATATACGTACTTTACAAAATCAAATTACAAATTTATTATTTTTTTTAAATTTAAGATTTGCCGCCGTCAATCTCACACATCACATTAAAGAAGAGGTGTTCCTCTATAAGGATTTCTTAACCGTTTTTAAATTTTTGCTTTTTTATCGACTTTAATAAGACTTAAAGTTTGTGTTCTATGAAATACGTTTTTTCTAAATTAAACTTTTTTTAAATTAATTAATCTCAAACACTATTAGGACCTTTTAGCAGTTTTTCATACATTTGCTTTTTTCGATTTTAATAAAGTTTAAAATTTGCATTTTATGACATAAGTACTTTACTAATTTAAACTTTGAATTTATTTTTTTGTTGGACTTGCCGCTGCCAATCTCAAACACTATTTTATTGAGGAGTATCTCCTCTATCAGGTCCTTTTGAGCGTATTTCATAATTTTGCGTTTTTGATTTTAATGAGGCTTAAAGTTTGCGTTCTATGACATACGTACTTTACTAAATTTAATTTTAAATTTGTTTTTTTTAAATTTCGATCTTAGGACTTGCCACCACCAACTTTAAACACCACAATAAAGAAGAGGCTTTTCTATCAGGTCCTTTGAGCCTTTTTTATACTGTTACTTTTTTCGATTTTAATGAGACTTAAAGTTTGTATTCTATTACATACGTAGGTACTCTATCAAATTGAACTTTGGATTTATTTCCTTTTTTAAATTAAAGACTTACCTAAGCTCCACTATGGAGCTACCACTTACTACTACCGCCGATTACAAGTACGCAGTGTGATTCGTTTTTAACGGCAAAAATAAAATGTAACTGGGTTCTACGGCTCCTTTCAGACCACCACAAAGAGCAGACAGTTGACGCTGCTCATCAATTTCTGCAGTTTTTTGAGGATGAAGGAGATGGCCTATTCGACCGAATTGTGACCGGGGATGAAACTTGGATCCATCACTGGACGCCTGAAACCAAAAGACAAAGCATGGTGTGAAAAGGGAAAGACGAGACAACTCCAAAAAAAGCGAAAGTTGTGGAATCAGCTGGGAAGGTTATGGCGACGGTCTTCTAGATTGGCTGCAGAATGGTATGACGCTGGATTAAAAACACTTTTAGCACGATACCAAAATGTATTGAAATTCAAGGAGATTACGTAGAAAAATAATTAATACATGTAGTTTCACAAATATAACCTTTTAAACAAATTCTGGGAGTTATTAAAAAAAAAAAGTGTAACTTACTTTGAGACAACCCTCGTATGAATTTATTTATTTTTTAAATTAAGGTTTGTCGACGCCAATCTCAAACACCACGTTAAGGAGAAGAATTTCTTCTATCAGCCTCTTTTAACCGTTTTTTATACTATTGCTTTTTCGATTTTAATGAGGTTTAAAGTTTACATTCTATTAAATTTAATTACGATCTAGACGATATAGTGTTTGATTCAACACCAACAAAATACAATCTGTTTTAACTAGAAACATATTTTTACATTTTGATTTTATTTTTCTAAAATAAAAGAAAAATAATATATTTGTTAAGGACTGGGTGTTTTTTTGACATTAAAAGAAACATAGTAAAAAATTTAACAATTTTATTAGTTTTTTATATTTTGAAAAAAAATGGAAATGTATAAACGTTGCAAACTAAGTACTTTCTTTTTAAATCATATTTTTGAGAAAAGCTTAATTTTTACTAAACGTTATTAAAGACTGCTAGTATATAATAGGGAATTATATGACCTTTTGAAATTGAACATTATAACAATTCGGGTAAGTTTTCCTCCAAAACTTTTTAACTATGTTTTAATATGGTTTTATAGTACCTATTCTTAGTGGGAGTATAGTGGACCAATAACTCAATAAATTGATTGATTGCCGACGTTACGCCCTTCATTGTGAGGGCTTTATCAAGGCTTTTACAGATCTTGGGCGTTAATTACTTGTTCATTAAAATCATCAATAGTTAAGTCAATAAAATTTAAAAAAATTTTTTAATTGAGTTTATCTCCTTATCCCCACAACGACTTTTTTTTACATTTATAGAGTTGTACATAATTTTTAATTAATTTGGGGACAACCGTGAGAACCAAACCTTTTCTGTAAATTATTTTTTGTATTTTTTTTATTTTAACAAAGAATTTACTAAAAACACTATTATTTCAAACATTACTGTTAATAAGAATTAGTAACGGCCCCAAACTATATCAATACAAATCTAACATTTTTCTCAAAAACAATAAATTTTTACAAGTTAACTTTTAAATTTTTCTTAATTTTTTGATAATGTTTAGTTTTATCTCTTTGTCTAAGTTTTAGCAAACAATTAAGATTGAAATATTGTCCGGAACCAAATATTATTTTATTATTTAAATATGGAACAAAGATAAAAACCAGTGACTAGTTTCGACTTATTAATGTAACAAAAGTCATCTTCGAACTGGAAACATATATTAGAGTAACTTTGAAGTGAATTGAAATTGCATCTTTTTAAACTTTTGAAATATCAAATGTTTTAAAACAATTAAAGATTAAAAATTTTTGATTTCAAATAAACCATTCCTACAAAATATTGAAACAGATTTTGATCTTACAAACACGGAGTAACTCGTGTACTGATTGAATACAAATTTGAAATACCAAACATGGTGAAGTAATGAAGTTAATGAAGAAGATTATTTCTTCTTTGATAGAATAACATTGATCAAATATTTTTAATTTAAAAAAATGTTTTGTATTGTTTCTGCATATTCATTTCGAATACCTTCATCAAATGAATTTTGACATACACAACTTGTTTTACGTTACATTATATAACGTTGTCTATTGGACATATACCGGTTGTAAATTCCTACCCAAAATTTTAAAATTTCTTTCGTGGAAGATTTCTAGATATTTTGTAAAAATCTTGTTTGTTTGAAACTTAGTTTAGATTTGTTCTCCCCTCCAAAAAATATAACGAATAAAATTTCTAATTCAGTGGTCACTGTCTTACTCAAAACAAAATTTTTTGGATAAATATCGCATTGTAAAGTAAGTGTGGCTACATTTTTTACAAAAACTTTTTATTGTAAAAGACTTTTATTTCATCAAAACAAATTACAATCGAGACAAATAAAATATTTCTTTCTGAGATAAAATATAAGGCACCCTGGGACATACCTATCAGCTGAAAATTCAAACTCACATGCTTATAAAATCAACTTTTTATTGGTAGCCGTAGTGGTTGGCTCCATGTTGGCTTGGTTGGCTTTGGTTTTCATCATTCCTTTGTAATGCTCCTACTTTTTGTTTTTCTCGTGTGTTTTCTCTTGTTGTGGCCTTTTTCTGTGCTTGGTATGATTATTATTGTCTTGGGAGACTGGGTGTGTAAGTTAGTCGTGGGTAGATAGAACCCAGTCGTTCGAAAATTACTGGGTATGTTGGTTATGGACTTTGGTGGTCCCAAAAAAAATCTTTCCTTGTTTAAATGTCTTTTGGATGGTTTTCCCAATTCTGGAAGAAAGTTCTTCGTCCCAATAGTGTTCGAAAGATCTAAATACATCCTTATCCATTAGTTATAAGTTTTGCGTTGGGTTGCTAGGTAATTATAGAGTCTTGTTAACGATGGAGATATCCAGAAATGACCTAGCAATTTTACAAACACTGGTGGTCATATGCAACTAGTAGGAAATCCAACGTAAAAATTATTTTTATTCTTTGGCTTAGAAACAAAATTATAGGTGAAAAGGTTATCCAGTTTCACGAAATAATTTTCTACAATAGGTTTGTTTAACTTCCCGAGCAGGATTCATGTTTTGCATGAACAAATTTATACCATTTCCTTCCTGCTGACTTTAATTTTGGGAAAATTTATTTGCAATTCTTCTTTTATTAACAATAAACAAACACATCCTCTTAAGGATGTAAGAGTTAAAAGAAACCCTAATTCTGCAATTTGAATAATTTTTGTTTCCAGTTCAATTTTTAGATCTGGTTTTCTTCTGAGTGATCTTGAAGATGTTACATTCTTCAGATATTATCTTAATGTAGAATAAGGATTTTCAATGTTGCGACATCTTTTCGGCAAGCATCCTTATTTCCTCCCGCATATTTCCTTAGTCTATTTTGAATGGAATGTTTTAACATAACAAGAAATAAAACCCAGTTATTGTTTAGTTACATAAATTTGGAACGTTGCACCTGAATTTTGATACAAAATGTGACTTCTTTATCAAAACATTGAAAAATAAATAGTTTTTTAACGTAATCATTCAAAAATTATGACTTTTTCTTGAAAATTATCTATTAAAGATGATCAATTTTTATATTTAAAGTTTTTTTCTTTCGTGATCCGTGGTAATGCTGGGTAAATGAGGGTGAAAACTAATAATTATGTCCTGGAACCTGGAAAATGTCTTTATTATGCAAAATTAATAATTTTCAAAATTGTCTTACAGAAATATAGATAAAAAAGAGAACAATGTATCCTTTTCTATAAACGTATAGTTAAATTCAATTTTTATAGTGTTTCTACAAAAAAAAAATATATTTCCTATTAAACCCTCCTAAAATCTTTTTATTTTAAATTTATTTGAACTCAATGATTTTTAAATTAAATCAATTTTGTATTTTAAATTTTTTTTTGACTTTAAAGCCATGGTTGTAATTTATCACAAACAATTTTAATTAAATCGAGAAAAATTATTACATAGAAGAGTTAATATTTTATGTAGCTAATTATGAAATTATAACAATTATAAATGTACAAAAGTTAATGACAAGTTATATGATAATAAAAACAAATTTACTGATTGATGTTTAAGACCAAGTTCGACATAATTAGTTAAATACCTACAATTGTTCTAAAATATGTTCTGGTAAATTTTGTAATTAATAATTGATGCATTAAGAGTGATTAGTGTAAGAAGTACACTAAGAATAATACCTTGGTTAATGCAGATTTAATTTGAATTAATAGATCGTAATGGTCTTTAGAATTTTTAATGGTTTTTCCTAAGTTACAAGTACATTCCATTTTAAAAACTACATATTTGTTAAGTACAGAGTTACCATAATTTATCAGAGCAAAATTTATTAAAATAATTATTTATCAAGGTTATTCAAAATCATAAATAATGATCCAAGATTTAATATCCCATTTTTTAGTTGTCAATTAAAAAAACTCGTAAAATACAGCTTCTTTGGGGGTGATTAACCCTCTATTACTTGATATTCTTCAATTGTTTAAAAAATACATACAAGTATTAGAGTTACGCACTTATTCATTAATAAAAATATTACTTAAAATTAAATATTTCAAAAAATTATTATTTTTATTGCAAGTCTTAGTTCGTATTTGGCTCCAGGAAGATTTTTAAAATTTAAATAGAAACGAATTTTCTAAAACTCTTTTCTTTAGTCTATGTAAGTGACCGATTTCAACTTAGTCATATGGTTTTTGTTAAAGTCTATATTCAAAGTTACAAAATTAAAAATAATGTATTAGTTATCAATCTTCGCTTCGAGATATGTTCTAAAAATTCTCGTATTTAAAAAAACTTTCACCTTTTTAATATGAACTTTGAATTGTTTGTAGATTTCGGAAAGTAAGTTAGAGTTTTAAGAATGTAATGGGGTTATTTGCCTAATTTAAAATTAACCCTAAGTTTTGATAACTCTTCTAAAATATTTAATAATATTTTTACGAAGACAGGATTAAAGAATAGTCCCGGAAATCAAGTACAACATAGACGAAAAGAGATGTCGCATAAGTCTGCATCATCAGCAGAGTGTTGTTTGCAAAAAAAAGCAAAATGAGTTAATTAGCTGAAGTCACTCTGAAAACTTAAGTATTGTTGCATGGTGGGAACTGATTCCACCTATGATTTTGTTTAAAAGTCAAAGAATGACAGCGCTCTTTATGGACTTCCTGCTGGTTTGGTAATTCATTAGGCCACCAAGGGGGTATAATCATAGAAGTGTTTTTCAAATGGCCTTCTACGGTAATTTTGATTTTTGAAAAAACTTTTGGCCATCTGGATATGTCCATTGTTGATAAGGTTAAAGAATATACTTGTTGTGCTTACCAAGTAATACAACGCATGACTGACAACAAATGGATAAGGCTATATTTAGATCATTCGAACATACTGGGACGCATAACTTGTCCAGTACTTAGAAGATATTAAAACAAAGGAAGACTAATTCACTCCTGTTTGGGTACGACCAAAGTCCATAGCAAACATATTGAGTGGTTTTTGAGTGGCTGGGATCTAACCTTTAATAAGAATATTTTTCCCAATTACGCTTATGCACCCAGTCTCCCAACACAACAACAATAGAAATTTGGAGGTTAAAAAATAGGATTTCGAGGATGAATATCCAATTATTTTAATGAAAAACTCCCAAAGACAGGATAACTAAGAATGTATTTGCAAAAGCTACACTAAACACCAAAAAGATACTAATAAATATAAATATATGTTACAAGTTTAAACTTAAACTCAGTTTCAAGAATTGAGGATACAACGGGGTGCAGTCAGTGTTAAACTAAAAAGGTGTTCCGGGATTTGACCGTGTTGAAATGGTGAACGTTTCGATAGACTACTAAAAATCAGGTTATCAACTTGATAACCAAACCAGATTCTAGACTGAAAAAGACTTCTTTTTAGTCTCTAATCTGTTTTTAAAGACTATGTAAATTTACAAATACAAATTTCAAAATTTCAATATTTTGTAAATAGTTTAGAGTAAGTGTAGGATACTATACACAAAAATGCTTATAATTTCTAAGACACTTGTATCTGATTTAGTACAAAGAGACTTTCTCCAAAAATTGATCACCTGAATTTGTTTTTCCATCATAAAGGCACTGTATTTCCATTCTATATTCATATTCAAAAAATGGATTGATATTTTATTGGTATCGGTTGTATGTTAAAACACTCGTAAAAATCTAGAATTTAAATGTGCAGTGTACTTTTAAGTATATGTGCATACATAAAAACAACAGAAAACATGGGTTTTGCGAAGAACTCTCATCGTCTTGATAAACAAACGTGTAAATTGAATTATTACAAATTTTAAATTAAAAAATTTGTATGGAGTAATATTTTGAAAATTAAAAGACATATTATACCCGGAAATCTAAGGTATTGGTGAAAAAATTCTATGTAACTTTTTGAAAAATGTGGGCAATGTAAATTGTAGGTTTTGAAAAACTTCAAGAATTTTTTCTTTAAAATCTAGAAGAAACATAATAATTTGCTTTAGCAAAAATCTTCAAGACGTATAATCAAATGCAAAAACGGGAATCAGCATTAGTTTTTTATATTATTGGTTATTTCCATTAAATCTTTCTGAAGGTATCACAAAATTTGAAAGGAACATATATATCTTTTTTTGAAAAATATTCACTTAAACAAAAATATTGTAATTAAGTTGAAGTTAATCAGTGAAATAGTATGCAATTTCGTTACTTTCAAAAATCAATAAAATTCTCTTGAAGTCAAATTGCATAAATTGAAACTTAACCTCCCTGCCTTTTAGAACTTTTTATAGAAAAAAATACATTCGGGTGTTGTTATATAAAAGCAATGAAAACATATTTTGGTTTTATGGGACTAAGTACATTGTGAGATTTTTTTCAAAATCTGAATTGGCAACAATTTTGCTTTTTGCTTAGTGAGCATAGCCTTATTTTAGTTGTGTAGATAAGCACATATTAAAAATAACCATATTGTAAAAAATTAGAATAAAATATTTAATATGTTTGAACCGTGTTGTAATTTAAATAGTGAGAAAAAATCTAAATTATGTTTTACAGCTGAAATTTTTTCCAATTTATTCCAATAACTTTTTCGATATTTTAACCAAAATCTGAATTTTTTGAAACAATAATTTAATTTTGACACACAACGGGTATATCACGCGACAACTATTTTTAGTCAATTTTCATTTTACAGTAGAAATTGATGCCAAAATCAAATTTTAAATTAAATAGTTAATAAAAATTCTCATATGATGGGGACTTTACTGGTCACACTGTAGATTAATCAACAGCAAAAATTGAACACCAAGATGTGGATACAATGGATCAAAAAGAATATTTTATATTTGTTTTTTAAACAACATATTTATTAATTAATGCTAAATTTTATTGTAAATAATGTAAATAACTTATAAAGCCCTATCTGGCAATAATGGTAAAATGAGCTTCAATTTATCTGACTAAGTATTGATCCTACCAGAAGTACAGTATGTGTACACATTTCTATCAACAATAGCAAAGCTTTCAAAGTTATATACAGCCTGTTCGTTTAGTACACGAACCTTGCCTTAAAACTTTTAACCGTTCTTATATGTTCGTCAATGACCACAATTTAAAAATATTTTTAATTATACATGGTGTTCCACTTTAATGGACTTGGACATTTTAAATAAAAACATGTATTTTTTATTCTAAATCTCACTTAAAAACTATTTTAAACACTTTTTGTGTCCACATCGGCCTTCAGAGTTTTTAGGTTATTATTTGAAATAACACACTCAACTTTTGTTGCTACTTAGGCCCATTTACTTGTATAGTATGAGTTTAGTAAAACCTGATTTAATTTAGGAACAACTTAAAAAGTTAGACTTTGTAGACCAATCAACTTAGAGTATAGAAGTAATATATAAAGTTGGTACTAAAATGTTTGAGTGAATTTTATACTACATATGATTTAAGTTGAAAGAACTGTTGAATTCAATTAATCCTACATCTAGTAAATTCAAATTAAACTTATTTGTTCCTTAATTTAACAACGATTCGGTTCACTTACTTGCAAATTTAACATTTTACAGAAAATAAATATATATTAAACATTTTCATTTTTATTTCTACAACTTCCTCATTAATTATCACCTCTTCTCCATTCTCCCCCAGTAGTTCACTTCCTCTTTTATTCTTACTTATCGTTACACCCTCTAACAGATATTTGTTTTCCTAGTCTTCCTCTCATATTGTTTACAATCTTTCTTCGTCCGTACTCCAATACTAAACATTTTCTTTATTTCGTAATCTAAATTTGGCTATCATTGTCTTCTTTTCCACCCTTTTGTCTGTTAAATACCTTAGAACTCTGTCCATTATTAAATTTTGCACTTGTCGTTATACCTTCCTAATGTCCTGCATTTGGTATATCATTTGTTTCTTCTTCCATATTTCTAGTCTTCATCTCTTATGGTATCCTCCTCTTTGATAATATGCTTTTTCATCTTCTTTCCAAAATCTCACTTTCTGTTTCTCTCTCTATATCTCTTTGCAATACTCGTACACATCAATTCCTTCTCTTTCCTACTTTCAATTATTTCCTTCAGTTTCAATGCCCTACAACCACTTTTCGTAACTATGTTTTTCCCAATTTTCTATCTCCAGTTCCCCATACTCGTCCTAATATTATGTTTTTTATATGTTGTAGGTCTTTATTTGATTTATATAAATTTATCCACTTTTCTATCCCTTTTATCACTACCAACACCTATAATTTTGACTTTTTCCTATACTTGCTTCTAGCTTTTTTTTCTGAATACTTCTTTACATTTTTTATTACCCTCGTTCTATGCCTTTAAAAAAATTACAATATCGTCTGCTAATAATAGGTACTTACCTTTCTCCTTCCTATCTTTTATTTCTCCTGATGCATGTTGTTTCTGTAGTTCCTCTTCGATATTTTTATTACATATATTGAAAACAACTAAACATCTGTTTTAACCCTCTTTCTCTCCAAAATTCATCCCCTAACTCTCCATGTTACATGATGCCCCATGTTTCTTCTTTCCCGTGTGTATCTCCTCTATGGCTCCTATTCATAGTTCCTGCTTTTTCTATTTTCCCGGCCAGAATTCTTACTCTGTAGTAGAATTGTGATGGCATTAAAGGTTTCTTATTAATTTCGTAATCCGTAGCAACAAAGCTCTAGAGTTTACCAAAATAATGTTTGAAGCAGGTTACTGTATCGTTCTTAAGAAATCAACTCGAAATTAATCAGTACGTATCAAAAGTTTAACTTTACTAATGTGTAAGGATCTCTCTTGTGCAATAAGATTAGTAAGGAACTAATATTGCTTGACAAAATTAATTCAGATTATTTCTCAAAAGAATGTGAATGGTTAAATATTCCTTTGGGATTCAAAAGTAAAATAAAAGTCTGACATATAATCAATAAAATTCATGGTCGGTTAATCCTCGCGTACTCAAGATGTTAGTTGACCTTGACTATAAAGTAATAAATTTATCTAAACTAAGGTTTAAATTAATTTTAACTGTTTAAACTTTTTTTAATTCCTAAACTTTGATCGCGACAAAGAAACAAGCGTTAACCATTTTATTTTAAACTTAGTTTAAACCTTGGCGGTGGTGACTTAAGTGACAATAATTTTGACCTTAGGTGGTAACAATTCTCACTGTTCATGTTTAAAAGGAAGCTCGGTTATACGGTATGAGAAAAGTATCAAACTTTGAAGATGATAAAATCAAATGAAACATATTCTAGATTATGCATAGGGTGGATAGGTAAATTAAATTTTCACAATCCTTGGTGAGGCGTGACTTGACCTCAACCATTAACCGTGAAATCCTCGTATTTTTGGAAATCAAAATTAAAAGTGGTTCCATCGGAAAACTGAAATTATGATCATCAAAATTCATACTAAATCGTTTAACAGAGCCATTTTCTTAAATAGCTGAAAGAGGTATCTAGAGAATCGGAAAATGTCAAATACGGGAACATACTCAGCACCTGAGATGGGCAATATTATCTCGACAAGTGCTCTATCAAAGCAGCTAAAAATCCTCAATTGAAGTATGACACATTAAAAACATTATAGCTTTAAAACCACTGACCGTGTAATGGCAGATTTTACAAAAAACAAATTAATCATGACAATATTAAAATATTTACTTAATAAATTTAAGATAAACAATGGGGTGGATTGAGTCTCGAAACACAGGGTTTATAAATGATCATGTTCTCATCAGTTGGAACAATTATGAACATGATTTTTGTTAATTCGACGATCAACACAATTACTAAATAGGGCGATGCACTTAATAATGTACTAGAAAACGATAGACAATAACTACGTGATGACATTTTATTATGAATATTTAAACTTTTCTGTTTTAACAATGACTTTTATATGTATGATTCTTTGGGTAAGGTAGAAAGAAATGAAAAACAATTCAATAATTGTAATTCATTGCTTTAAATTCGGCTTATGTTTCACCCAGCACTTGTAGGCTTTTAAGCTGAAGCTTTCAACAGAAAATTGTCAAATGTAAAAAAATTAAATTTAAGATTTGATTAATATAATATTTGTAGACACGATTGTTTTGAAACCATTTTTAAGCTAACTGACTCTTATCATCTATTTGATGAATTTTATGGGCTTGTTAATAAACTAATCTTGTAATAGCTTTGATAAAGCTTGCACAATGCTGGGCAAAACTTAATCAATTTTAACCTATTAAGTTGTTTTTGTTCACTCAACTCTCAATAGCCACAAACTACTAAGAATCATCCCACAACTGCATAGTTAAAATAATTGGACAGCTGTTTTAGTCCCTGAAACTCCTTCAGGAGTGAATTTGAACTGAGTTAGTCTACTATTGTATAATGCATGCTGGTCTGACTGAGATTCCCTACTGAGGACACACCATATGTTGAAAATCAGAGATGCTAACATTCACTGTCGACCTCGTGTGCAATGACGCACAATATTATGCATTCTCATTAAGGCAACTTTGTCATAGATGCGATAAAAATTAGCGTATGGCAAAAATTAAAATGGAAATGAGTTCTGGTAATTTTAAATTCAAAATATTTAAAAAACCATTACAAAGAAAATTAGAACTCAATTTAATAATTTTTACTTTTTTCTCTCAACGTTACAAATTGCAGTCATCAAATGAAATATTTTGTGTAAATCTGTAGTATGCGGGCTTGAACCTTCAATTATAAGAAGTGTTAAGCGCATTCTTGCCAACTGAATAAAAGTGATATTGGAATGGCTCAACGGCACCTAATACACGTTGCTTAGCTCTCTTAGTTTTGAGGCTCATCAGTACGGTAGCCCAAACTCAAGCTCACAAAATTTCACCTTCGGAATTACCTACAAGATTTCAAAGCAGATGCGCCTCAGCTATTATTAAGCACTTATCTGCAATATCACTGGCTACATTGTTTTATTTGAGTAGCAAAGTGAATTTCTAAATTATTGCTTAGTTTTTTTTTTTGCAATGTTAAAGTTCACAACCGGCATCTACATACAGTGGTCACAAAGAGTTTGCAACAAATTTGGAAGTGCTTTTGTAATTGAGAAACCCTAATGTCTTTTCGGCAATAAATTCAGTGATAACGAATAATCAAAAAAGCACTTGACAAATGTTATGTAACCACTGCTCATAGTGGCAACAAAAAATATTCCAAATATGTAAAAGTAAAGTTAGATGACGTATATTGAAAATGCCTAGAAAAGTTGTTCAGAATTAAATTTTGACGTGCCTTTCATGCATAGGGATATCTAAATACAAACATTTTCCCATTTGTTGCAAACTCTTTGCCGGTCACTGTATATTACAGATGTCTACAAATATTACAATTTGCAATCTGAGTAGGTACAGGCAACTATCTATAGGTGGTGACACCGACTATTGATGCTTGAAAAGTATGCTGTATTTTTAAAACAGATATCCCTGTTAACAACGATGTTCTCTAATTACAGTTTTAATTAAATTTTAATTAGCTGTAATGTCAATTTTATTAAAACAAACATTTATGCCGATCTAAAATACTCATATTATTTCGAAAATTATTTACAATATGAAGAAGTCAACATAATATTTTAAAAATCTAAAAGTTTTTTAATTTTCCATTTGGCAATGCGAACTATGACCCAATTCCATCGAATGTCCAGGATGATATAAAAATCTTTACCAACCTATCGGTTTTAATTTTAGTTTAATAGATTTTCTAAGAAAATTGTACCAATGTAAAATTTGATTGTCAGACAGAAAATTTCACTGGCAATTTTCAAAAAAATTAGTGATATTGTCGAAGATCAGATTCTGATTGGTTTAAGCAATAGAACAAATGTTTTTACAAATGGGGTTAAAGGTTATAATCTCTTTAAAATTACATCCATGTTTACTTTTTTCTTTTGTTTTTATGTATTTTTATTTCTTCTTCTTTAGTTTTTTTGTTTTTGATTTATTTTTTCTATATTTAAGTTGATACATTCACAAAATTTTTTTGACGTGTTGATTTTTGTAACATACATCAAACCTTTTTTATAAAGTGATTAATTTTAGTACTGATTCCTATAGACTAATTATATAGTAAATAATGAACTTTGAATTTCTGTACAAACAAACACTAAAGTTTTTTGTTATTTTCTACCCCCAATCCAACTTAATCTTATAAAAATAGATTGTCATTAATATTTGACTCGTTCCTTGAATTAATATGTAATTTTTTTTTAACAAATTTATTAATAAATAAATAAATAACAATCTTACATACATGATTAAACTATACAAATTGCGTACTATACATTCTCAACCATTCAACCATCCACTCGGTAGAAATGACTACTCAGATTATAACTGAACTATTCAACGGCGGCTTGATGTTACATCAACGCTGACACTTGGAAGATTAAGACTGAAGTGCGAGAACGTAAGAGCGAATTCCAAGATTTGACGTAAGAAGCTGATAAATATAAGTAAGACCTCTTTGTAAATTTTGAAGTTTTCCGCACAATGCTGATGATAGAGAGAATCAATCCCACTCATTATGGGAGAAGAAGACGGCGATTAATTCGGTTTTAAACTGAACGAACGCTTCAAAAAATCGAAGTGGTTTCAACATGGGGTGCTAGTACGGCATATTTGTTGACAGTGACCTAAACAGCAGGTTCTGGAACGCTATGGTGCCGGAATAGGTACTGGGCGGTAATCCGTGGTGTTGCAGCAGGTACAACTGGGTCCATATTCAGTGCTGGGGAACCGAACTGTGGAAAAGCAGATTTGAAATTCTTCTTTCGTAGATTGTTGCCAAACGGAATCAAAGTCAGAATTAACGAGCGATCCCCTAGCCATCCAAATTTAAATCTTTGCCAGTTTTTACAATTTCCGGAAACTTGGAAGGTACTGAAAACATTCCTTACAACCACAGAAACAATCTGTAATATTAATTACAATATTATATTAGTAGTAAACACAATAAAGTAACAAAAAAATAATTACCATAGATAGAAGTAAAAAATTTCATTTTTAAATATTAATAGTTTGATGCCTGGTAGTTGTTACTATGTAGATGATTAAACTGAACTGAATTTACTGCCAAAATGGTCACACTTTTATACCAAATTATATCTTAATGTGCCAGCTCATTTTTGCAGCTACGAGTGAATTCTGAGTTAATTTCAGTAATTGCATATTGTTAATTGAATCAAACTTATACACTTTCTTTTTGTGTTGATGTTTTTACGCTATTAATCATGCGTATTTAAAGAAATTTACAAAATTTAAAAGAAGTTAGTCCTAATTCTTAATTGTTAGATCAAAGATCACATATAACTCATACAAACATGCCAGGTGTTAAGTCTTAACTATTTTATTAGTAAAGTATTACACTTTTATGCTTTACTGTATTTCTAATATGCTGTTATATTACAGCTCCAATTGCTCAGTGCTCACAATCTCCCGCATCAGTTCTAATGATACAGCAGTAGAAGTGCCAAAAACAAGTAACCGATCCCATAACCGATGTAGTCCAATACTTGAAACGTTTGCTTCATTACAATTACCTTCAACTTTTGAGCGCAAGTCAATCTAACTTCTTGGAAGATTTAACATCATTTCTTACTTGAACAATACCACTGACATAGCCAGTTCATATGGACCACCACCTGACCGCAACCGTCTTCGGAATATCAGTAAATACCAAGTCAATCCTAGCACCAACTACTTTGAAATCGTCCGATTTCTCGGAAGATTCCTCAACTTAAAAGCGAATTCGTTATCTAGGTTTCATCCCTTTTAAATGAAAACTGGGATCTCCTACGTGCTGTTTCATAAATGTACTGTTGAAAGTTACAGAAATGCTAAAGCGTTTGTTAAAAGGAGTCGGTTTGCTAAGAGGATCACTCTGAATTTCTGTTGAATCTCTTCTCAAACTGGAGTCTTCACTCTACCATTCTTACATTGGGTGCTACAACCCAAGGCCAAACATCCATACCGCATCTTACTTACGGACTCCTCAACCAGGAGCATCATTGACAACCACAAATTTTTACGGGTCCTTCATAGCTTAAGTTAGTTTTAATAAAAATATTTAATTATAAAATAAAAAATATTAAAATTTACACTGTTTTGATTTGCGTCTCCAAATATTTCACTTTAATTAATCAGCCTTAAAAAGTGTGAATAGACTTAACTAGTTACAAATTTTATGTACAGGATGGAACTGGTGTAATAGTCAACAAATGACACTATTTACAAAACTATTCTGTAAAATACAGTAAAGGGAAAAAATCTTTGGTCCAATTAAGTTTTAAAATAGTTATTACAATCTTCAAGTAGTAAAGTTGTTGTGCCTTAAAAAAAAATTATTAAAAAAAACAAATTTAACCATGTTATTTTTTACCTCTTATTTACAGAGTGGTTTATTTTGATTCTTTTTGATAATGTGGAAGAAATATATACAATAATGATATCTTGTTTGGCGGATTACATATGCAATTCTTTAAAATAATTTTGTAATTAGTCCTAAAAAACGGGCACATGTTCTTAAATAAATGTTTTATATTTGATTGTAAATTATATTTAAAATTTACCATTATTTTATAAAGATTTTTCATAGATTACCTAAATTTTATTTTTTGTGATAGAACTTTCTGATTATTAAAAATAGATCAACATTGATCTTTACAAAAGCAATTAAATTTTGCTAAAACAAAGTTACTTATAAGTCACAAACCAATAAAAATTAAAGTGTTGGACAGATTTGTTTCAAAATATATAACTTATGTGGATACTCTTGTATCATCCTGTATTTAAATTTGAAACCATTTATATAACTTAGACCACTCTGTACATGATATGAAGTTATGCGACAGTTTCAATATGGACGAGAACTTGAATTGATATGATTAAAATTGTTAGAAATTCTAAATTTATATTCATGTTACAATCATCGATTTTTTTGAAAAGATGCGAATTTTATCATAAACCATATTTATTATGTTAAATTATAGTGATTTTTGAATTCTATTATGAATTATTTTATTTTTTTTGCATTGCGCTACTTATAATTCCCTATTTTGTATGTTAGATCGTTCCTTATTTTTATAGAGTGAAGTGACACAACTGCTGTATACACATTGCTGCAGGTGTTCACAGAAACAAAACAGACCATTTTATGGAGCTATCTACACTTTCAAATAGCAAACGCCCGGACGTTTTTGTTTGAAGGGAAACATTTTCCATGAGCAAAGTTGAACCTTAAAATATTAATGGGGTGCTCCGGCGCCCCATGTCAAAACATATCAAAGCATAATTGGTCAGACAGGTACCTGGCATAGAAACCCCTTTCAATTTCAATACTGCTACATGCATCTTATTTCGTCAGGAGACTCCAAAGGCCTCCGACAGCCCTTTTTTTTGAAAATAAACATAGTTAAGAAATATGGACAAAAATGCCACAATTTAGTGTTTACAAAGGATATTCATTAACAATAAAATTTTCTTTTTTGACGAATGAAGTTCCGCAGCCTCCCATTTCAGTGAAAAATCTCAACTTACAGAGCGGGAGGTGACACCTCAAGTAAAGGTATTGTATTCTTATTCAACCGGGCCATGGAGCCAGTTATTAGAAGGGCCCCGTTAGTATCTTTACTTCAAACTCAATAGATTTAACAACTGTTCAGCATTTTATATTCTATTGTATTCTCTAAACAATGAGTCCTTGAACCCTTAGCCATCTTCGGAATAAATGTATTTGGTTGAATAGAGAATTACAATACCTATATGGTGGCACTTTGATCAATTCACTCTGTTAATTTGTTAAGAAAAATTGAATCGTTATGGAATAGTCCCTTTTGAAAGCGATGAATTAGTATTCTTTGCCATATTGCAGTATTTTCTGAGGTTTTTATTTTTTGAAAATAGTGTTGTCAAGGGTCCTTGCCCCCCGCCTCAAAAAATGTAACAAATACAAGTTAGTTATATGGGGTAAAAGTTGCGCCCTCAAAGGCCAAAAATGGTGGGTCGAGATTGTCGAAAATAATACGTTTTTCCCTTTCTTAACAGGGCTCTTATTTTTTGACATCATATTTCCTGAAAGCTCTTTTTTATTACCAAATTATCAATGTATCACACTTTGCCGGTTATTACCTTTCTAAGTAGATTTTTTTTCGAGATTAACAAATAAAGAATTTTCCCTATTACGGATCTCTGTGCCACCATGTAATTTAAAACTTGGACACCACAATTTCAGTAAACAAAAGTTTGCATTATTGTAAAGCGGCTTAAGGGTATCATTTACAACTTAACAGCAGTAAGTCCCAGCAGGGGTTATCAATAGAAGACTGTAGAATGAATCAACAGTTGCTGTTTTCAAACGTTGTTTAAATTTTTACAATTTAAATTGTCTACCAAATAAGTATTCTTGGCCTATATTTAAAGAACCTCTAGAATAAATTAAATTAAATTAAATTATCACAATGTCAACAAGCTTTTGACTTTATAACGTCGAACGCATCATTGGCGACAGCGTCAAAACTTCTAATTTGACCACAATCTTTAAATTTGGTTTAGGCCATATCGTCAAACTCACCACAACCTCAAACGACGACGATCGTTTAATAAATAAAGTGTCGATTGTGTTGCACTAACAACAGTACTGACCATAACGTCAAACTCCGAATTTGATCGAAACACACCCTAATCCACAAGCTCGCCATAAAAGAAAGATAGTTTTCTAAAAAGCGTAACCAGAACGTCAACCTTTTCCATCTGACCACAACGTCATATGACAAATTACTGATTTTTGCCGTTGTGCCGTACGTAATCCCTTGGGCAAATATAATAATGTTATGGTATCCTTCACTTGTTTAAATTATTTTAAGATGTCCAGAGCAGGACACGTCTGACTCTTACTATTCGAAGAATCGAGCAAACTCTCCGTTCTGTTAAAGGCAACGCTCCGCTACCACAGTAGGAGCTTCACAGGCCAATGCCAGAATTTCAGATGAGTGTATTGTACTTTTAACAGGACCGGAGACATAGAATTTTTATATTTAAAAATTATATCTTTAGTACTGAACAGCTACTAGAAATAGTAATTTACGTAACAAGTGCTCAAAGTAACCATAGCAGAAACGAACGAGGCCGCAGGTCGAACGTGATTCCTGGAGTAGAAATAACAATTCTAGACATAATTAACATTTAATAATTAGCAACATGTAACTGAACGAAGTATGA